>CM017578.2:17166171-17766171 GCA_007844105.2 Rhamnella rubrinervis
GAAGCGTTTAAAAATAGCCCTCTTTGTTTTGACCCCTTTTTCTTTTTTCTTTTAAAGAACTACCCTCTATTTTGAAAAATTAAATTACAGCCCTTACATTTCATTTTGTTTCAGCTTAACCAATTTATATAAAAATGACTAACCACGTTAATTTTTAACAAATTTACCCTTATTTAATAAAATGTATAATAATTTGAAAAATTAAGAAAAAAATCCAACAATTTAAATATAATAGAGTAAAACTGTAATTTTAAAAAATATAAAGGTTAATTAACATTTGACTAACATATAGGTTGGTAATTGAAATAAAAATGAAATGCGAAGGTTTGCAATTTTCAAAATAGAGGGTAATAGTGTGACAAATTACTTCTTTATAATCTGCCCATTTTTTAATTAACCAAAATTGAAAGGTTGTGGTAAAAGTTCTATTAACCTTTCCCTATTCTTTTGAATTGCAATTTTTATATATAAATATATAACAATGATGACAATGATATGATTTGATAATTAATATTTTATTAGGAAGCTCAAAATCTGGATGTAACCACGTGTCTTCAAACATATTAAATAAAGATAAGAGACACAATGGAATAATGATATGGAATTATAAGAGTAAAAAGGTGTTACTTGAAACAGTAATTTGCATGTGTTAATTGAATGGGAATTATAATATTTAAAACGTGTAAATCATGTTTGAAGAATTGAAAATTGTCAAAAAGAGAGACCATACAGCACCGTTCAATTCGACACCTTTCTTTTCAAAATGCATGCATTAGCTTGTAATTTAACAGCCATTCAAGTGGTCCACATATACATATCAAAATTGAATACGTCGACATCAATATTTCTAGGTAGGTGTTAAGCTATAAATATATATACATCATTTCAAAGTAGAAAGATTATAGGAATTGATACGAAATTTAATCAGCTAATTGGGTAACTATAATATATTTAATATGTCAATGTAGAAGACCAATACGAAATCAACATCAAATTCAGCTTTACTACTAATTCAAAAAAGTAAATTGTAATTATATATGTTTAAAGCAAAACCAAACACACCGCACTAACTCATTTTCAGAGTAATATATGTATGTGTGTGCGTGTATATCTAACATATGCTTACAAAAGTAGAGCTTTTCTGTTGGGAAGAGATCAAATAGTCAGGCCGCATGCAATAGTGACGTCAAAAGAATGGACCATCCACTAATAATGCAAAGAAAAAACAAAAACAAAAAAGCACAAAAAAAGGAAAGAAAAAAAAAAAGTGGAAAACCTTTGCGTTTTCTTAAGGTTTCACATGTCTATGTCATGGATATAAATACTGAAAAAATAAATAAATAAAATGGGAAATGTAAACTATTTATGCTTTTGGCCCTTATATTTAATCCCTAATATAAAAGTGGACTCAATACGCTTTAAATTATTATTATAATTTTCAAGTGAGGCCCTTAATTTAAAATTATTTTCAATGTAAAACAATAGACAACAAATTAAGGATTGGAATTGATTATGTAGTAGAAAAATATAAATAGGGCTAGTTTTCAAAATTTGGCACAAATAGAAGGCTCGTGAAACTTAAATAGTAGAAAAAAATAATAATAATTAGAGGGCTCTTTATGAATCTTAAAGTAAAATAAAGGGCTCAAAAAATATAAATTAAAAAAAAAGTACAACAGGTAATCAGTGTCCATCATGTATTAGTCTATTTTATGTTGAAACAAAATTTAAAATTCGAAGCCTTAATTGAAAAAGTTGACAAATATAGGATATATATATACTTGGAGATAATAAAGAGTAGAAAAGGTTTGAAACTATAATTAATTAACCAAATTAAAATTGCATCATATCTTACTTCGACAACTTGTGCAATACATATTGTCACACGTATGAGCAGTTGTCTGCTGTTCTGCAATTCTCCTGTCTAAGCCTTTTATACGTGTTTTTCTTACTTATGAAAGGTTTTTCAATGCAAGTTTCTTTTCACCAAAAAACCTCAATATTATTGATATTAATTATAATCTTACAACCTATTAATTGAGCAATATTAATTAGATATCCTCTACCAAATTTCCTTTTACTAAATTAATTAATTAAGCTAATAAAGTCTGTTGGTAAAAGTTTGAATTTTTGTATGTGAATTGTGATCATGATCATGATTAGTGGCAATTTTAGGTTCATATAACTTCAGGTTCAACACAAATATGGGATTTCACCAAAAAAAAAAAAAAAGACAAAGCACTTATGTGCGAGCAAATTCAATAAACTCGGCGGGGGATGGCTTGATCCAGTAGTAATTGTTATTAAACTCGCATTTTAAAATTTTTAGTTCAATCAGAATTCTTAATTTCTAGTATGAATTTGATGCATTTTCCCTTCCCCTTGGAGTAGAGTAGTATAGCAAATTTTTTTATGTCCAAAAAAAAGAATTCAGTAAACTCAAGTTTCTCAAGTCTTCACAATGAAAGTAAAAGAAAAGAAAATTTTTTTTTTTTATATATTATCATTAATAAAATGTCAAAATAACTGAGGACATACAAATAATTAAGTCTTTTAGAATTATGAGTTCTTTAATTTGTTCCATATTCAATATGTACTTTAACCCACTTTTAGGCTAATTGAGGTATTTAGATAAAAGACCTCGTAAGTTATTTAGATAAAAAAGCTCGTTTGGATGTATTTTTGGTAAAACAATTTTAATGGATAATTGTTTTATACAACACACCTTTAATAAATAAATAAAAATTACTATTTTAACAAAATAATTGATGTTTGATTATCATTTATTAAAAATATATATATGTTTTTAAAATAAATGAGTTATTTTCAAATATTCTAAAAATTATATTAAAGCATTAAATATTATTTTAAAAATAAAAATAATTTTTTATAGAAAAAGCATTTCTCAAAAAGCAACACATTTAAAGTGTTTTTTTTTATTCAATAGCATTTTATAAGGTTTTTACCAAATAAGTTGCAAAATGTTTTTCTTCTTTAGAAAGCATTTTTCTTTTCTTTTTTTTTTTTTAAAAAATAATAATCCAAACTGACTTTAATCTTATTCTCAAACACATCACAAGGTTTGTGTCCAATTTAATGGTTGTTGTTGGTCATAGTCAATATATAGGAAAGTGAGTTGAATCAAACTATAGACTCCAACCACTCTTAACAAGCAAATTATTAGTATATGAAGTTCAATTGATTATATATATGGAGGGTCAACTTAATTTGTCTTGTGGACATTGCACTTAGACTTATAAGAACTCACTTCTTTTATACATGCTCATTATGTTAATCTAATTCTATGTGTCTACGTGCATGCATTTAATTTCTTATAAATTCTAATTAATGGATTTGGTCCCTTCTCACTTTATAATATTTGATTTTTTTTATATGGTCTTTCATTTGAAGTCTTGAAGATTAATTTATAATCCTATTAACTTGCCGCTTTCACCAGGATTTTATAGATAACAAACTTGCATTATTGACAACTACAAAAGAATATAGAACACCTATTTACAGGTCATGAACATGTTAATTATATAGGATTTATAATTTAGTCAATGAGCCTACCAGAAGCATAATTATATATATAGATATTAAAATTTAATATGGCCTTAGTACTTTGCTAACAAATATATTAGTTAGACAAAACACATAATTACACCACTAATTAGTGACAGTACGTGCAATTAATATATCATATACAATAAGATTAATTGCATGTAGATCTCCTTTATTTACAAAACAAAATAAATAATTGGCTTTAGTTAAAATAAAAAAAATAAAAAAAAAAAACAGTAAACCTGTTTGAATGACTTTGTATATCATCAAATTCCTCGAAGTAAATATGTTAAAAATCTCACTAAGAAAACTTCATTACATATACATAAGCAATTATGCATAATTAAATTCATAACTAATCAATTATAAAATTAAAACATTGGTCTGCATTAATAAAATAAAATCATAGAACTAGCAGAGTATGCAATATTCATCCATATAAATCTTGGTTTTGTTACTTGGTCTCTACAAAATATAGAGAGAGTTAGTGCTTGTGCGAAAGTTAAAACATGCATGGATACAAACATATACCTAACTTTATTTGCTTGGCAATTTTCTTTAGAATCTTTGGCAGCAGTACTAGTTGGGACCATAAAACCCTAGGGTTTGTACCTTTCAACTTTAATTTTTCCAAAGAAAATGAGATTCGATTTATTGAATGGCCGGAATATTCCATCTGTTTGATTGATTTAAAGCTCGACAAAGAAAATAGTTGTGCTTGTCATTTTCGATAAATATATATATTGAGAAAGAAGAAGAAACAAAAAGAAAAATGAGTGGAGGCAAAATTGTAACAATAATGGATGCAAATCTAATAGACAAAATCATGTAATAGAATACACATATGGAAACTCTCAAATTCATGAAAAAACACATAAGATATAATGTGGCTCATTAATTATTTTTAATTATAATTTTAATAATATTAATATTAAATTTTGTTTGGTCAATTTAATTAAAATCAATTAGAATTTTATGATGTAAAATTCACCATTAAATGTGAACAACTATTTATTCACAAAACTAATCCTCTCTTGTTATACATCTCTAAAAAAAAAATTATTAAAGAGACGGAAAAGAGAAATCAAATTTCTTCATAGTAAATTTTTTTAAAAAATTTTCTACATCTAAATCAAATCAATATTATAGATCAAGTATGTAAACTCTATTTTATATTTTAATAAAATATATAATTCTAAAATATATATTAAAAAATTATTACAATTATGTTTGTGCAATAAATTACACTTGCAGCTCATAGTTTGTATTAGCACTCTCAAACATCATTGTTTTTATTTAATACCTAAAGCTTATCAGTGCTTTTATCATAAATTGTTAGATGCAATTAATATATTCTAATTTAACTTTAAATAAAATTTCGTATTGACAAAAAATAAAAATTTCGTAATATCGGAAAAACATATGTGTATATATAATATATTTATAAATATAATAACATATATATAATATAAATATATATTATAGTTATATATAATATAGTTTTTAAAAAATAAAATTAGAGACAATTTGCTCAATTGCCTAGAATAAAATATTGTTTCTTCTAGAAATAAGAAAACAGATAAAATTTGTCATTTAACACCAAACAAAACCTAACCCCGTTTATTCCTTTTTTCCAAAACAACCAAAAACAAATCCAATATCTTAACTACCAACCTAATTTTCCTCCTTAAAAAATGTCCATAAAACATGCATGGAATTACAATACTTGCAAGTACTTAAATATTAAAGTTAAAAAATAAAATAAAAAACCTAAAACTCAATTATGGTTATGGGCATTTCATTCGCAATTGAATCACAATCAACATCATCATCAAGCCCACACACACAGACACAGAGACACATACATATGAAATGGCAGTGGGTTTGGTTAGGTTAGCCACAGTGAAAGAGTACAATTGCGGTCCCCATGCACATAAGGACCAGGGCTTCTCGAAGCCAATTGCATACGCTGTCAATTGCTGTTAGGTTCTTATTTAGCATTTAAAACGTGCATGGCATGCCCAAGAAAATACAACTATCACGATGAAGTCGGCAAAAATGACTGCGAAATTACTATTTTATATTCAAATCTCTCACTGTCACATCTAAAAAGGACAATATATAGTAATGCTTTTGTTGAGTTTGTCAATCTGTTGAACCCAAGAGAATTAAAAGTCTTTATAGTCAGTTTCCTCCCCTTTTCCCATGCCATTGATGTGTTGCTTTCTTTGCCTTCGTGTCAACGTGTGCGTCTTTCAGCGTCACATACACAGTTTGGTGTGGGAAATATATTCGGTGGGGTTATATGGTCCTATGGATCTAGTGGTCACAAATTGATGAGGAAGACAGTGGATGGCCCACCCGATTGAGATGAGATTGCTTATTATTCTCCTCATAAAAATACAATTAAAATTGGAAAAAAAAATTAATTAAAAGAATATATATTAGACACGTTTCCTCTTTTTTTTTCACAAATATTTTTTAAATTATGTATAAATTTATTTTAATTATAAAATTGTCTTAATATTTTTTTATTTTAAAATTAATTAGAAATTAATCCTTATAAATAAATATAGTATATTTTTAACTATTTAAATAGACTTTTTTATAATATTAAAAATTAATATAAGTGATAATTAAAAAAAATAATTAGTTTGAATCATTAATGTAGAATAAAATATTATATTCAAAGATAAAAATAAATTATATTCATAAGTTACGAATGATTTGTAAATATTTTTAAAATTTAAAAATATTAGTATCAATTTTATAATTTAAAAAATAATTTATAATTATGCTGGATATATCAAAATTTGATAAAAACATTTGGTAGCAACAATACTCTTGATTTCGTATGGATATATTAGGTTTAAAATTAATTTTATTGATATTGTTAAAGTTTGTGATAAATACATATAACTATCCATGACTTTCAATATTGTTGTTATGGGTAAAAATATTTGGCTCAATCTAAGTTCAAGAAAAAGCCTACTTGAAGATCATTTTCTCAAATCCACATGAAGGAAGGCATGATCAGCGAGCGAGGCAGTAAGGGCCATCCTCGATGATATATTAAAGAGCATTTTATGCAACTAAATGTCAACTTATTTAGGAAATACACATTTTTTCCATATGAAAAGAGACAAATCGCCCCTAAAATTTTGGTGTCTTAAGCCAACTTATAATTAGGGGCAATATATAAATATTATTAAAAATATATATAATAATAATAATATTAATTTTATTAAATAAAAATATTAAAAGTAAAAGTAAAAATAAAAATAAAAAAATCCTTAAATGTCTATATTAAATTTATTCGTCTAGCGGTTTTTTATTAAAAAAAAATCAGAAAAAAATACATGCTAATTGAATTTGAAAAAAAACAAAAAAATTTGAATAGATGAGGATTGAGTATGAAAAAAATAAAATAAAAAATCATTGAATTTGGATAAAAGCAAAAATACTTTTGTATAAATTAAAATTCAGACAAAAGCAGAAATATTTTTATATAAAAAGATGGAAGAGCAGAGGATGAGGATTAGCATAAAAAATAAAATAAGATAAAATCTTACCAATTTGTTACTGTGTTGTTGCCAAATTAGAGTTTGTTGTCTGCAGTTCCTCAAAATAGAATAGTAAAAACCAAAAAAGAAAAAGCAAAAATCGTACAAGCAAAAACAGCGAAAAGAAAAAAAAAAATTAAAAAGGGCAAAGTTAAAACGTCAAAGATTAATGGGCCATAGCTTTTATCAAATATATTTATTAAAATATTCATTTTAAAAGTTTTTATATTATGTTAAATATATTTTTTAAATATATATTATACATATATGCTATTTTTTTTTTTTAGGCCCTTACCATTGGGGCCTTATACGATTGTACACCCCGCCCATAGCGAGGGCACTAAAACCATAGGAGACTTCAACATACATTACAGGAAAGAAAAGGCACATGCCTCTATGTGCCAACTTGGTTTTGCTTCCTAAACCCATTTGAGTCCTTTCATGTCAAATAAAATATTTTATCCTCGCATTTAAACCCATATTTTTTACTAGTTTTCACCTTTATTGGCGATAAGGTTGGCCAATAATAATGATGATCGAATAAGATTGGTCAATAACGAGGTTGACTAGATAAAATTGGCCAGAATGGATAAAGTTAGTCAATTTATCTAGTTGGATGGTAAATCGAATAGCTGGATAATATTTGATTGATTGGATGATGTTTGGCTTCTTTGGACGAGCTTGATGGCGGCGATAAGTGGATGGATGAAATATTGGACCAAGTAGTTGAAAATTGACCACATTTCGCATTAGATAGCGAGAATATTTTAATCACTAAGAGATTGTTCTCATCAAATAATAGCGAGGCACGCTATGAGATGGCAAGAACAATTACTTCACTATAAATTTGTTCTCGTTATTTAAGAGTGAGTCTTAATATGGGATAACGAGTAAAGCTAAAGAGAGTTCAACAGCTTTAAAAGCGTACTTGCCATTTAATGGCAAGCCTCACTATTAGATAGTAAGAATAGTTTCACTAATAAACAACCATAAGTTTACTTTTCAATCAGATGGCAAATAACCTTTAAGGACTCACATAATTATAATTTTGTTATGTTTTTCAAATATTGTTTTCCTTCCTTCCTACGTATTAATAAATTAAGGAGTACATTGTAAATAGTGATAATTAACTCATAGTTCGGAATGCTACTAGCGTAGGGAATTTGTCCACGATGGTAGAAATTATACGGCATAAGCTTGGCATTGATGGTGTCAAGGCATTTAAGAAGACATGCTTTGGTAATTTTTTGAATATGAAGCCCATGACATTCGGTTCAGCTATTATTCATTGAGTAATCATATATAATTGTGTACTTTGTCCTATTAATGTGGTATCAATGTGAAATGTTAATACATTGAGAATATTTAGTTACTAATGTTACTAATGCTAATGCATTGAGTATATATTGAGTCTTACCAATTTTTACAATATACTTACTTAATTGAGTAACCTGTAAGAAAAACTAGGAAAAAAAATTCTCTTTATAAAAAAAAATACAAAAATAAAGGATTCTCTATAAAAGTTATTGCTATCTTTTGGTAGGCTTCATCATTAATCAACAAAATATTATTATATTTCTCATTGTCCTATAGTGAGGCTAACTATTAGATAACTAAAATATATTCACAGTGAAAAGAGTGTTCTCGCTATCTAACAGCAAGTCAGCTCGCTATTAGATAGCGAGAATAATGTTTTAAAAATATTTCTATTGTGCAATTTTGAGAGTCATTACGGAGCGGTGAGAACATTTCATTACTGAGAGACTCTAATTTCTAAACACTATTCACTATTAATTGGAGAGTAATAGTAAGAAACTCATGTCTCTCTGAATAATGTTAGTCACGTTCAATTGGCGAAGCTCACTATGAAATTTAACAGCTTTTCAACCCAGCGGAGGGTCAATAGGCTATTCGCCAGGAGGTTTTCCACCTCACCGCGCTCCTTTTCCCAGGCTGCAATTAATTAGTTATTCATCAAAAGTACTGAGGCGGAAAATCGAATATGGGCAAGATGGCGGAATGAAGCAACCTGCACCAGTGCTTTTATCCCTTTTTTTAGGTAGGGGTAGCCTGAATGCTTAGAAACCGCATTGAATGTTCTAACAAACAATTGATACAATTAAAACATAAATCCATTATACTTAATTCAATTAAAAATCTAATTTTTATCTTTAATAACCTAAAATATTTGCAAGATTTGGGATAAAACTTAATTGTTGAGGATTTGGGCGTTGGCGTGAAGGAATAGATATTGATGGATAGAGCCATCTTCTTCACTCTTGAGAGATCGTAGAATAAGAGATAAAGAATGGATATCGATGGACAGAGCCATCTTTTTCACTCTTGAGATATCATAAGAAAAGATATATATGCATAATAAAAATTAGAGATAAAAGAGTGCGCGAGCATTTTAAATGGTAAGGTATTTTGAAAAAATGATGGATACTTCTATAAAAATGATTGGACGTGAGTTATTTTTGAACAAAAAAGTATTAATACGAGAGGTATTTGACCTAATTATTCTTATTAAAAAAACATAAAAAATAAATAGATTAAATTGGAATTAGTATTAAATAAAAAAATAGAAAACTTTTAACCCGCAACACGACAAACAACATTTATGGAAAATTGACTAACAATACAAGTAGTTTGGATTAATCTAAATAAGAAATGTGAGCTTGGGAATGATAAGTCAGCCATAGACTCGAAGTAATCCACGGCATGCATGCAGTTCCAAATTCAAAGAGAGAAATTTTATCATTATCTTTTTGGTCGATAAAAAGAGTTTGGCCGACAAGAATTTAAAGGATGGGCTACT
This sequence comes from Rhamnella rubrinervis, assembly GCA_007844105.2. Taxonomy (NCBI): domain Eukaryota; kingdom Viridiplantae; phylum Streptophyta; class Magnoliopsida; order Rosales; family Rhamnaceae; genus Rhamnella; species Rhamnella rubrinervis. The sequence continues at coordinate 17,176,117 of CM017578.2, forward strand.
TTACACCACCTTCGATGTCTTTGAATACAGAGGCACATGCAATTTTGTGGGCTTATATTCATAGAATATGTGGAGCTGTCAATATCAAATGGATAAGATAATATGTGAACGACAATCAAACAACTATAAAATTGCATTTCAATATTGTCATCTAACTTATCCAGACTGACGCGCATGTCCCTTCCGAGTATTCTGTCTCATGTGCATATACAATTTACCAAATACACTCCAATATACATATATATATATATATATATATTTTATATGTGTGTGTACGCAAAAATATGCAATACATGCATGCACCTAATCAAAGACGTATTTGCCGACTTCGATACATTTCTGTTTTATACATAGCACGCTAATTAATAATTTCCAATTAAGCCTTTAAATGGTTTATTTTCTTTCCATGCCACTACATAAATTGGTAAGTTTTGTCCTTTCTGTAAGGACTGTGTATATACTAGAAGATATGGGGCAAATCCCTTTCACGTGCAAAGTTTCATAAATGAACAGCATATAGTTGAAAGCGGATCATCAATTAGCTAGACACACATTTTTAATTCTTGAAGGCGGGTATAGCGGAAAAGTTGATTGAATTTTTATATTTATTTATAAAAATTTAAATTTGAGCTTGATAAACTATATTTATACTTCAAACGGACTCAATTTTACTGAAATACCAAATATATAAATAATTACTAGATATGTGAGATTTTTATTTTAGACTCCTAAAAAATTATAAAGTTGAATAGCAAATGCTCTATTTTTTAGAGCCTCTTTTTTATTTAAAAAAAGAAAAAAGCTCATCAGCACACATTTTAATGTTTTATTTTCTAATTGATAGATAGATAGAAATTTTGTAAGAAAAATATTTACCATGGGTGTATTCAATTTAAATGTTTAAAACTCTTTTGGAATTAAAAAGTTTGAAGGTATTTAATTAAACTTTTTTAAACGCCTATAAAAATCATGAGGTATTCAATTAAAATTTTAATAGATTTCGAAAAAAATCTTTAAAATTTTTGGAGTATTCAATTAAATTTTTTTTATAATTTTATAAAAGTGTATAGGTATTTTAGAAGTTAATGAATTTTAAAACATATATATTTTAAAAGACTTTTCATGATTTTTTTAAAAAAAGACATATAAAATCTTTCTTTAATTTACTTAAAGATATAAAAGCTGAAGTTACAAAGAAGTTTTTAATTTATAATATTTTTTTTTTGAGAAAATAAAATTTTTTGCAGTGTTCACTGTCTACGTTGACGAAGGGCCTTTGGACCCGCCATTTGAAAATCCCAAACATTGAAGCTCACTTGTCCAATGGCCAATGGTATTGTCCATGCGAATGGTGAACTTTCACAGCATGTTAGATAACAGTTGAAAGCCTCGTTGTGTTTATACAATCTATTCTGTGGAGTTCACATATTTGAAAGGGTCTAAAGTAGAAGAGCCGAGATTTCGAAATTAATGAAGACGTGGTTGAATTGGTCCTAATTACTCTTAAAAATGGAGTGGGAGAAGATAAGAGATTTATGAATGAGAAAAGGGATCCAAAAAAGAATTAAACAAGGAGCCGATATGAAAATTTCATATACGTTTAAGTGACTATCTGTCAACTTTTTCACTATCATCCAAAAAAAAAATCAATTTCTAAGCAGAGCCAACTATATATGAAAATGGTTTGGTTCCTCAACTAACTTTGGTGATTTTGGCGCTCAACTTAATATAAAAGACAAATTTGGATTCCCATTGATCATCTGTATATCCAAACTGGCTTGAACCTTTGTATGGGGACCTCCACAAATCTGACGATCATGATCGCATGGCAAACACATAACTTATTATATGTCAATTTCATTTATTGCTTCCTTGTTTCTCTTTAATTGTATCACTTATGTATATTGAAGTGGTGAATATTTGTAAGATTTTAAACAACAAGGCCTATATTAAAATAGTTATAAATTTCATAGTTTTGAACTCATGTATAGTGCTTTTGTTGATACTAAAATATAGTTGAAAGGAGTACTTGTGTGCATAAATATTTTTCCTTGAAATATCAATTATGAGGGAAAATATTTTGAAAAATATTAAGGATTTCTAATTTTGAATTTTAATTAAGAAGATAAATAAATTTGAAATTTCAATGCATGCATTTATCATGTAAATTTCAATACTTTTTGTTTCCGCACATTTCTTGGACCACTTTTTCAAATTAATGCGCATGCAGCCTACAAAAAAAAGCTTCATGACCAAATCTGCTCCAACTAATTAAAGTTTATTCCACTAATTTTCTTTGCACACCACAAGTTTCGTGAATAATTTGCTTTATCTTAATCATAATAATGAGATGTAGTGGGGTTTAGAACTAAATTAGCTAATAATTTTAGCATTTCCCTAATTGTATATCTGTTCAATGAATCTGGATCATTTAAGCTTGGCATCTTATTTCAACCTTTTAGTGGTCAAAGATCATCTTAATTTGTATGAGATATATATAACTACAAGTCATCAGAATCATTTTCCTTTTATTTCGTATGATTTGGGTTTGCTTCTATCTAGTCATTAAGAAGACCATTTAAACATATCATAAGCATATTTTGAGCCAAATTAATATATATATATATATATATAGCCTGACAGTGAGAATCATATAAACACCTTACAACAAATAGTTGTCTAACTAGCACTCTACATCTGCAAAAATTGTTATCAGTGTGTCTGATAATTAACATAATATAGATTTGACCTAAATATTATTTGAAAAAAATAAACCTTAAATGATTAATGTTAATAAATTTCTGTCATAGCTTATCATTCAATGACGTGGCATTTTTTTAAAAAAATTATCAAACCGATATGGGTTGCTTTAGTTAAGGGTTTGCATGAATAGAATCGAACCTAGCCAATCATAATGTATCGTATATGCATTTTACATTGTATATGTTTGTAGTATAAAATATTAAACTCTTAGAATTTTTTTTTTTTTCAAAATAAATTGGTCATAATGAAAAGTTTTAAATTTTGAAAATATTCTTTTAATTCCCTACTCAAAGCCGAACAACCAACTAAAACCGACAATTAATGGTTTGGGTTGATTTTGTTTTACGCATATAATTTGGTTGGATTGGCATTAGCATCAAGTTGACGTTATCATGTTGGATAGAAATTCTATAAACCGAACCAACCCAACCTTTTCTCACCTTTAATTTTAAAAGCATCTTTTTTTACCTCTTGCTACCATTTTTAAACGGAAGGCCAAAATGATGTCGTTTAAGGCACCCATTAACAATTTTGGTCAACTTGAATTTGAGGTTAAGACTTTTTTTTTTTTTAGGGGTTTTGGTCTATCTAAAGTATCACACACTTAATCGAACTCAAATAGCAATAGAATATACATATAGTTTTACCATTCAAGCCAAATTATTGCGTTGCAGTTAAGGTTCTTAGTTGAATTGATATAACAAAAAAAGCTTCTTGATTAATTGTTAAAAAAAATTATAAATGAACCGAATCCAATTGTATTTAAACTGAAGGATAATAAAACCAATAAAGTTCACACAATATTCATTAATTCAAACCAATTTGGTGGAATTCTTTCAGTTAATTCTCATCTATCATAGAAGAATGAAAAATGCATTAGATTCCCGAATTTTGAATTTCAAAATTTTTCACAAATAACATGGCTTCCCATTAGGATTATCACGTCATCTTTCCAATATAATTATGGACCTATGCTTATTTTTTCTTATGTTTACCATTTGGTAAATGGATTTAGTAAACAATTTAATGTTTATAGCATTACTCCTGCATAATGCTTATGTCAAATATAATCACATCTTTTATGACGAAATAAAATAAAATTTAAAAATAGTGTGAGGTTAATCTGTAACTTATAAAAGTACTAAAATAGATGTTAGGCAAAGCCTAAAATAGACACGGTACTTTTGTTATTTATCCATAAAAATAATGAAGGGATGTTTTTCTATCTATAAGGCAATAAGCTATCAAATATGTAATTCTAAAAGTTTAATTAATTATCTTTTCTTTTCTTTTTTCTTTTCAATTACATGCATAATTTGGAAAACATATATATAAAAAGGGAAAGAGCAAATGTCTTGACTATCAAATTCTAAATGAAATAATAAAAATAGAAATTATGCTATCTAATGAAATGATATAAAATAAAATATGGTATAACTAAAATTTTTATAATAAAATTAAAGTAAATCCTATAATATTAAAAAATTTCTACCATATTAGCATGGACCCAAAAATGACACTAATGTGTCAAATATTTATTATTCTATAAATAAATAAAAATATATAATTTGCAATTTCTATAAACATAAAAAATAAATAAATAAAGAGAGAGACTATTTTATAATACCTTTTTTCTTTTTCTTTTTTTCCAAACAACGTGACTTTGAACAGCAACATGATTTCAAATTTATTAATCTCTTAATTTTTTTTTTATATTAAAACTAATATGTAACCAATATCTACGAATAGTAACTTATCTTACCAAAAAGAAACTTATCTTAAAAAAAAATGTATAGTAGACTATTTTACAAATTGCTAACTTTTTTAGTTAGAGTTTAATATATAAATTAAATGATCACTACTGCTCCAATAAAATTATTAAAAAAAAAAAAAAGATGTAATGAAAATTAAACAGTAATTTTTATTATTTTTCCATATTTGTTTAGACAGAATAAATGAAACAGTAATTTGAATGGAAAATACATTTCCTGATGTGACAAACTTGGCGACAAGACAACACCCACCGAAATTTCGTGTGACTTTGTCACAAGCTTTACACCAAACGACGTCGACGGCGACTAATTAAACTTTAACGCACGTCGTACTGACGAAGTAAAACGCAGAAATAAATATATAAATAAAGCAAAGAAAAAAGAGCACGTGCGTGAAAACGGGTAACTCTAAGATATGACGTCCATGCGCCAATGATTCTTATTGTTATTTTGCGCACGTGTTATTCATGCACGTTTATACCTCAAAGCCACTCCACCCCCACTCTCTCCGTGTCAAACCCAAGAGAAATAAATAAATAGAAAAACCGCAACTTGGTTTCACTGTACCCAACCGTACTGCATAATTAATTTCCCAACTATATATATAGGCCCCTCACCTTCTGTTGCCCTTCCCATTGCCTACCCATTTCATTTTCTCTCTCTCTCTCTCTCTCTCTCTCTCTATGTCAGAGATCGACATGGGTTTTGAAGCTTCTTCTTCTTCTTCTTCTTTTTTGTGTCTGGAATCCATGTCCATCACCTTCTGTGCTCTGTTCTTTTCCTTCACCGTCTTGTTCTCCATGTTCTCTTTGTTGATCTTCATCTTGAGGCTTAAACCATGGTGTAACTGCGACGTTTGCAGGAGCTTCTTGACGTCGAGTTGGGCTTCGGAGTTCGACAATCTCTGTGATTGGTACACTCATCTCCTCCGTAAGTCACCGAGCGGCACCATCCATGTCCATGTTCTGGGCAACACCATTACTTCAAACCCAGAAAACGTCGAGCACATGTTGAAAACCAGGTTCGATAATTACCCCAAAGGTAAGCCATTTTCGGCGATTCTTGGTGATCTTCTCGGCCGTGGGATTTTCAACGTCGACGGCGATTCATGGCTGTTCCAACGGAAAATGGCGAGCTTGGAGCTGGGTAGCATGTCGGTCCGGTCCTTCGCGTTCGACATCGTTACGTCTGAGATCCAGTCCAGGTTAATTCCGTTGTTGGAATCAGTGGCTGATAAAGAAGACGACGAAAATGGTGGACTGGTGTTGGATTTGCAGGACGTGTTGCGAAGATTCTCGTTCGACAACATCTGCAAGTTCTCGTTTGGATTAGACCCAGGTTGCCTGCGCTTAAATTTGCCCATCTCAGATCTCGCCGTGGCGTTCGATCTAGCGTCGAAATTGTCCGCGGAGAGAGCCATGTCAGCGTCGCCGATAATATGGAAGATAAAGAGATTGTTGAATATCGGATCGGAGAAGAAGCTGAAAGAAGCCATTAATCACGTAAATGATCTAGCCAGAGAGATCATAAACCAACGCCGGATTATGGGTTACTCCGATAAAGAGGACCTTCTTTCAAGATTCATGGCCTCCATTGACGACGAGGACTATCTCAGAGATATAGTCGTCAGCTTTCTCTTGGCAGGCCGTGATACAGTGGCATCCGCTCTGACAAGCTTCTTCTACCTGGTTTCACAGAACCCGGATGTGGAACGGAGGATCCGAGAGGAATCAGACCGGGTCATGGGACCCGACTCTTCACGCGATCAGCTGGCGAGCTTTGAAGAAGTGAGAGAAATGCATTACTTGCATGCAGCAGTGCATGAGAGCATGAGGCTGTATCCGCCTGTGCAATTCGACTCTAAGTTTGCGCAGGAAGACGACGTTTTGCCGGATGGGACGTTTGTACATAAAGGCACAAGGGTCACATACCATCCCTACGCAATGGGTCGGATGGAACCCGTTTGGGGTCCGATTGTTTTGAATTCAAGCCCGAGAGGTGGTTGAATAATACTTCCGTTTTCTCTCATGTTAATCCCTTCAAGTACCCAGTTTTCAAGCTGGGCTTAGGGTTTGTTTGGGTAAAGAATTGGCACTGGTGGAGATGAAAAGTGTAGCTGTTGCCCTAGTTAGACGGTTTGATATTCGGGTCTCCGGTTCGAACCGGCTACCGAAGTTCGCCCCGGTCTCACCGCCACTGTCAGAGGCGGTCTCCCCGTTAAAGTACGAGCAAGGAGAGGCTGCTGATATAAGACAGGCATTGTTGTTTTGTGATGATGAAAATTACCCCCAATATTAATATGTGTAGCTGAAAATCATGAAAACCAGAAATGCAAAAAACTAGGAAGAAGAAGATGAGTAAATTGGTGAGTTTGGGGTTGGTAATCATGCTCATCTCGCTCTATGGGTTTATTTTGGTCATTGATTTTGAGTGACTGTATCATATTGTAAATAGCTAGCAAGCTGGTGCATGCTTCCAGCATTACAACTTTCTTTAATCTCTTCCATTTGGTTTTATTCACCCTCTGTGCTAGCTAGCTTAGGCCAATATATAACTATAAACTAAGCTATGAATGTATCATATAGTTTGTTGGTTTGGTAATTATATTATATAGAAGTAGAACATGCATGAATCATACACTGTATGGAAGAAAGTTTCCCTTATTAATTATTGTACTGCATCACCATATGTACTTTTGTTTTCCAATTCTCTGCCGAATGCTTTCAAGTACCTGTTTAATTTATGAATCAATTTATGTCTCTCCTACCCACATCCCTCGTTCTATGTGCGCACACGGAAGAGACTTAAGACTTCTAAAATAATCTTATTGGAAAAATGAACCATTAAATATAGTTGCAGACAAAAGTATATATACTTTCATATTCGATCATATATATAGAATATTATACCAAAAAAAAAAGGGAAAAGAGAGAGTCTAATTTATAAGAGGAATAGAATAATTTGCTTTGATTTCTAGAGGGGCTCACATGTTCCCCAGTATGAGCGACTATAGTTTGAAGCACGAGGAGTTCGTAATTTAAAAGCTAGCTTGCTTCTCAAAGTTTTGCATGCCCATATGCCCCATGGATATTTCGGGGGTTGGCATTTTCGGCCACCCATTTGTTTTTAATTATTAAACCAATTTCAATCTGTCACAGTCATATAATATATGTATTAATAAACTAATTAATTAGGTCGATTCTATGAATGATATTGAATATTACAGAGATTCCCTTGATTAGTGGATAATCTAATTTTGTCCCATTAATCGCTTTTTGCTTATTTATTTAAAATTATATCTAAACCTAGCTAGCTAGTGGTTAGCTAACATATAGCTAGCATGCTTTTGATTAAGCAGGTCGAGTAGACATTGATTGGATATCTAACAGATAATCCTACCTTTCTGATTGATCTGCCTAGCTTATTAATTCTTCTTTTTAAATTTTTTTGTAAATGAGGCTAGCTAATCCATGTGAGAAAATTACTTATTATATTTGTCTTAATTTAAATTTCAGGAACCCAATAAAGCCAACCGAAACGGAAACCGATTTAATTAGATGAAGTGGTTAGATGTTGACGTAGAAAAGATACCAATATTCCACCATTTTTCTTTGTTTAAGTAGTGAAATTTATAGGCTGGCTAGACGCTGATAAATCAATTAATTAGCGCACACAGGAGCACTTTCCCCTTTTCATTGATAATTCTTCTTGGAAATACTACCAAATTAATTGTGGTATGACAGGTACCTGCAGTGTGGACTTGGTCTGGAGACTGCTGAATAACGTTGGAATTTTGTTGTAAATGTTCAACTGTACAGTTGTCCTCTAGTTGGTTTCTCTTCCTTTTTGTTTTTGAGGTAAAATGTAGTTATTATAACCTTGACCACTAACTCCAAGCTTCCAAGCCATTTGCTATATGAGCATTATATTTTTATAGTTGGATTAATTATATTTATTATTTTTTATATTTTAGAGAGTATGTTAATATAGTTTATATATTTATAATTAAAATTATTATATTTTTATATTTTAGAAATTTTATTATAGTCTTTGTATTTTTAATTTAAATAATTATTTTTTAATATCATCAAATAAATTTTTTTATTAATTTTTTTTATTAAAATTGATAAATTATATTGTGTTAGAATCCACAAAATTAGGGGTGTTAATAAAAATTAAAAACCACCATAATCGATTGACTGTACCATGAAAAATTGAACTTTTTTGCTAACCACTAACAGATAATTGATTAACTAATTATCATGTATTACACACGATCGGTTTCGATATTAAATTTTTAAAATCGTTAATAATCAAAATCGACCGTCTAATTTTATTTTTTTATTATAAATAAATTAAGTTAATATAATAAAAAATATATTTTATTTTTAATTTATTAATTTTGACTGTAATATATTTAAGCTTTTGTTTAATATTATATTATTTATATTTATTATATATATATATTTATATTATATTATATTTATTTTTTATAAATATATATAATAAAAAATTAAAAACCAGCCGAACTGATTCAAAAACCATCCGATCAGTTGGGATAGTTTTTTTCAATAAAAAAAAATTTTGGTAATAAAATCAAGCTGACGTCGATTAAAAAATCAAAACCCTTCGTAGTCGAAACCAACCGTTGTACACCACTACATAAAATATTTAACTATAGTTTGCAATCAATTAGCTAGGTTGCTAGGTATACTATGATAGGCTCCTGGAAGAAAGTTATTAATTGAAGGAATAGTAGCAGGTGAAATTAAACTTTCAGATTGTCAATTCAAGAAAGATCATCTTCTTTTACTTTTTGTATATGCATGTGTCCGTATAGGCTTGTGTTTTTGTGTACTAAAAGCAGATAGAAGAGGTAGTGTTTCTATTAATGAAACAAAGCCTAGTTGGATGCTGACGATTGATCAAATTGCATGTGGCTACCATTTAATAAGAGGCATGAGTCTACAACCATCTTTCTCATTTTATATACACACGCATTCACTCATACACACACCCACCTAGGGTTTACGTATTTGTATATACGTACTTACTTTGTTCTGTGTCAAACTTAGCTAAAATATATAATAACAACAAACATCATCTTGGATTTACCAAAAAAAAAGGGAAAAACAGACATCATTTTGGGATGCTATATTAAATAATTTGATCAAAACTGGCTATCAGAGACCTTAATTAATAACAGGCATTATTACCTGCTAATTAAGTATAGGATTGTTTCATATTTGCTAATTTTTTTCATGTGGATTTTCCTTTTATACCTGCAATGAACATGTGGCACCTACCTCAGTGACTTTTGTGTTATATATATATATATATATATATATATATATATTACTTCTGAATGTGTCTCTGTATTGTGTGTTTATGACACGCTTGCCTTAATAGCCAACAGGACCACTCCTTTTTATTATCTTTTCTGTTGGCTAGTTTTACTACAAAAACCTAAAACTGCAAAAATATTACAGTAGTTGGTGGATCACCTGCTACATATTTAAGAACGTGGCCTTCTTAATCTCTGTCTACTGCCTAGTGGTCCGGTCCCCGATATTTTGAAACAAATTCAAAGAGAATATTACTCAATAATTATATATATATTTATAGAATTAATGTTTGAATATGAGAAAGAAAAAGGGAATATGTCTTTGTCGCACAAATAAATATCAACAAAATATCTCTTGCCATTAGATATTGGATCACTAGTATACATCAACACAATAATATATACACATATATATATATATATATATATATTAATTAATTATTATTTGTTTCTATTACAATTAAACTATATATATGTTTTACCTTACATTTTCAAAATCGTTCCAAGTTATATAAGGATTTTAACATTAACTTGTTGAAATTCAAAGGTATTAATTAGTTTGTTTTATTAATTAAGCTTAATATCATATACAGTGATTTTTGTAGTTTATAAGTACCCATGCTTACAAAAGATTTTGGGAGGCAACATTTCTTGGTCATATTATTTGCGTATATTTCATACAGGCGTGCCAATTTCACATTCAAATTAAATATTAATTGAAGGAAAATAACATAAATAAAGATAAATAAGTAATTAGATGATTGCTTCGATAGATAGAACATAAGAAATCCAATAGGTTCTTTCAAACGGCCAAGGAAAAAAAACAAACAATGGAACAGGAAAGTACATAAAAGAACAAATTGAAATGAAAATAAATCTAACTGAAAACAGAAAGCTGAACAAAAGTAGAGTTAATCAAAAGCAGAAAGCTAAACAAAAATAGAAAGTTAGATTAAGACATGTTTTTTTTTTTTTTGATGAATATAGATTAAGACATGTTGATAGAATAGCAAGTGTTGATGGAGTTGTTCGAGGTCCTTCAAATTGCTTTTAGCATGCTTTATGCAGTTGCTATCAAAATAATAATAAAAATAATTAAAAGAAAATATGTACAATAATTTAACATTTAAATCAACTTTTATTTTTATATTGATACGGTTTATCTATTTGTATTTTTTTTTGCATATTTTGTGCCACTAAGCCAGCTATTTTCAAGCTCAAACATATATATATGTATATATACATGGTAGTAATATGTTGGGTGAAGTCGTGCAGTATATTGTAAGTATAAACCTCTTTATTTTAACAGAAAAATAGTGGACTCTTTCTTAACCGTGAAATATTGGGCGTTTTTTAGACTCAATATTTTTATTTTTTAACATAATTTTTTTTCTCCATATTTCCTTCATACAAAATTGAATATTTTTCTTTTGTCTTTTAATTTTTTAACGAGGTTTTTTTTTTTTCTTTGTATTTCCTTTGCACGAACTTGAAAGTACCCTTGGCTTTCTTTGCGTCTCCATCAAGTTTTTAATTATAAAAGTTTCGTTACTTTTCTGCTTGCTATTAATTGTAAAATTTTCTTATCTACTTTTTACTGTTTGGGAAAAGTGTTTGGAACCAATAAGCTGCAAAGTCCAAACGAGCTTTGTATAACTCTTGTGGAATTATAATTGCAAAGGGATGTGTTAAATCCAATACAAATTCATACCCGTTGAGAAACTGTAAAGAATTAATCTAGAAACTCATTTGTTTATAAATGTTTGATAGCTCTGGGGTGAAGGAAAAATGATGATTAAAGAATAGTGTACATGTGCCAAACAAATATGGTCTCTGTAGAACAATGCTCGAGCAAAAATAATAAAACACACTCATTTTAACAGTGTTTATTATTCTTCATTCAAACTAATATCGTTATACTTAATTGAGTTGTAAGCAAACTTACCAAAAATTGGGCTTGGGCCACGTTAGCAATTGGACTTTCTTTTAGCAGATTGTATATAAGTCCTCGTACTTCCTATGAAAAGAAAAGTTGTCAAACGACAACAAAAAGGTGTGTGTTTATAGAGGAGTTTATGTGTGCGATATCAGCAATCAAACTAGTGGGATAGAGAGAGAAAGAATGAGTCTTTCTTTGAGGATCTTTTAGGCATAGTCTTTTCCAAATTTCTGCTGTAAAAATTATGGAGTGTAATTATAAACAAAGAAAGAATTAGGTGTAATGGGATTAAGGCTACTTGTAAGATTCTTTGTGAATTGCATGTCAATCACCATTGTTAAGTGTCTAAAACTTTGTATTCAACCACAATTATATTGCAGAGACTCAAAGATCTGAAGCTAAGAGGAAGTAGCCATAATTAGCCGAACCTCTATAAAATTCTCGTGTCTCTTTTATTTTTTCCTTATTTTTTTTTTCAATTGGGTTATTTAGGTCTCTGTGATTTAATATTTCACAACAGTAGTATCAGAGTCAAACTGGGTCTTCCTTTTGTATTTGGAATTCAATTTTTTTTAATTCTTGAAAGTGTTACGTGTAAGACCATCATCGAACAATGACAGTAATATTGAGTTGGAATTCTTCAATGGCAAAACTGACTTCCTGCTATGTAGGAAAAAGATGAATATTGTATTTATACAAGAAAATGTTATAAAAGCACTTGATGAAGCCTAAAAACAATGTGGACTGAGGACAAGAAGAAAGAAGTTGACGAGATTGCTTTCAACACCATTATTATGCATCTTTCGGACAATATTTTTTAGGAAAGTTGATGAAGTCAAATCTACAACAAAATTATGGAAGAGGCTGAAAACTATTATACCTGGTAAAAATCCTTCCCAATAAAATTTTCTTACTTGAATAATTTTTTGGTTTTACGATGGATACTACAAAGGAGATAACAACAAATCTGGATGTTTTGAATAAAATATGTCTAAACTTGACTAATTATGATAAAAAAATTCTAATAAGCATTATGTTATAATCTTATTAAATTCACTATCGATTCATTCAGAGAAATAAAAAATACAATCAAGTATGGTATAGAAAGTTTAACACTTGAGACCATGGTTAATGCTCTTAAGTCAAGGAACTTGGAGCTAAATTCTAAAACAAAGAAAGATGTGAGGGTTAAATGTGAGAGGTAGAACCCCAAATAGAGGTTGGAATCAAAATCCGAGCTAGAACAAGAATAAATCCAGAAGCAAATCAAGATCTAAATAAAAAATTAGAGGAAGGAAGTGTTATTTTTGTCATAAAGAATGTCACTACATGAAAGATAATTTTAAGAAACAAAGAGAGGAAAAAGATAGATAAAAAAAAATGGTGACTTGGCAATAGTCTCCAATGATTTTGATAATAGAGATTTTAACTGTTTCTATTCTTAATGATAAAACTAATTGGATAGTTGACTTTAGATGTACCTTTCATATGTGTCAAAATAAGAGTTGGTTTCACTCATATAACAAAACTGATAGAGGTCAAGTTTTACTAGGAAATAATATATCATGCAAGGTTGTTGGGACTGATAGTGTTCTGATCGTACTATGAGAACCTTAAGTTTTGCGAGGCATGTTCCAGAACTTCAAAAGAATCTGAACTCTCTTGGCATGCTAGATAAAGCAGGCTATGTATGTAAAACTGAATCTTGAAGAATGACGATAACAAGAGGGGCTTATATGGAAATGGAAGGTGTAAAAAAGGATGGTCTATATGTGTTACTTAGCAAAACTATAATTGATTCAATTGTTATGACTAACTCAAGTAAAAGTTTGAATTTATTTGTTGAAACATAAAAATGATGCTTTTACAAACTTCAAAGTGGAAATAGTTAGTTGAGACTCAAACCAGTAAGAAAGTTAAAGCTTTGAGAATAGATAATGGTTTGGAGTTTTGTAATTCTGATTTTGATGAGTTTTCTAAAACTCATGGCATAATTAAACATAAGACTGTCAAGTATACCCCCAACAAAATGAAATTACTGAAAAAATAAATAGAATTTTATTGGATAAAGTGAGGTGTATGTTAGTGTCCTCAAGTTTACCAAAATTATTTTGGGGAGAAGCTGTGATGACAATATCTCATTTGGTTAATATGTCTCCTTCAACAACTATTGATTTTAAAACACTTAAAGAAATATGGGCTGGTAAGATACCAAATTATAGTGACCTTAGAGTGTTTAGTTGTCCTACTTATGCACATTAATTTGAAGGAAAACTTGAACTCGAACTAAGAAATGTGTTTTCTTAGGTTATTCTCAAGGTGTGAAAAGCAACAAGTTATGGCTCAAGAAAGACAAAAGTTATAGAGTTATAATAAGTAGGGATGTTAAATTTGATAAAAATATATATGCCTAGTGTATTAGATGGTGCGTGCAGTGAAAAAATTGATCAAATTGTAAAGAATCATGAACTTCCAATTGAGGTGGAGCATGCATGCTGAGAATGAAGTTGAGTTAGATGATCATGGGAATGAGTTTCTTGTTGAGACAGATCAATATCAAACCACTCCAGCTACATCTGATGTTGATGAAGATGATCAACAACAATCGGCTCCAAGAAACAATCAGAGAACCACTATATCACCTAGTTACATATTGACTCGAGATAGAGTAAAGATGATTAGAAGGCCAAATCCAAAGTATATACATACTGATGTTGTTGTTTATGCTTTGTTATCCTATATAAGTTGGCTAAAAATAAACTAAAGACTTAGTAGAGGCAGTTAAGTGTAAGCAATCTCAGGAGCAACTAAGTGCAATGGAAGATGAAATAAAGTCTCTTCATAAAACATAACTTGGGTGTTAGTTGATAAGCTTAAAAATCAAAAAGTGGTGGACTGCAAGTAGATTTAGAAAGTGAAAGAAAGCTTAATTGGATCTAAGTTAGTGAGATACAAGACTAGACTAGTTACAAAGGGCATTACATAGGTTGAAGGAGTTAATTATAATGAAATCTTCTCATTTGTGGTAAAAAATACTACAACCAAAATTATGCTTGTCTTGGTTACTCAATTTAATTGGAAACTTAAGCAAATGAACATGAAGACAACTTTCTTACATGGTGAATTAAAGGAAGTCATCTACATAAAGTAGCCTGAAGGATTTAAAGTACATAAGAAGAATAATGAGTTAGTTTGTCTATTTAATAAATCACTATATGGGTTGAAATAGTCTCCAAGATAATGATATAAGAGGTTTGATAATTTGTATTGAATTTTGGTTTCAACAGAAGTTCCTATGATAGTTGTTTGTATTTCAAAGGTCTAAGTAGATAAGAGGTTGTGTTTTTTTTATTGTATGTAGATGATATACTCATTGCAGGTCAAACTTACAAAGAAATTCAAAAAGTAAAAGAAGTGTTAAGGTCTGAATTTGATATGAAAAACCTTAGGGGCAGCAAGGAAAATATTTGGAATTCTCATTTCAGGGAACTCAAGGATAATGGGGATGAAGACTTATGTTATCATTCAAGCAAGAATTGTGTTGAATTGAATGGATATGTAGACTTAGATTATGCTGGTGACGGAGACAAAAGGAGATCCACTTCAATATATATTTTCACTATATTTGGGAATAATGTGAGTTGCAAAATACAATTACAGTCTATGGTAGCACTTTCATCTACTGAAGTTGAAAACATATTAGCTACTGAAGCTGCTAAGGAAGGAATATGAATTAAAAAGTTGTTGGAAGAATTAAAGCTTATGAAATTAGAGATGGTTATATATTCTAACAATCAAAGTGCAATTCATCTCTATAAAATTTAGTTTTTTATAAGAGATCTAAACATATTTAAGTTTCATTTTATCTGAGATATGATTATATAAAGATTTTTTAAATTTGAAAAAATCCCTTAAGAATTTAATCCTCATATATCGGGACAAAGGTCTTTCATTTGAGTAAATTTAATGTCTGTATGAATTTGCTCAATATTGGAATTGAATAATTGGCTAATGGATGAGAAGGTACCTAAAAATCTCTGCATTTATGAGTTTTGGATTAAGGTGGAGATTTGTGAAAAATTAATCATGAAAATTATTTATTTGTAAATGTTTGATAACTCGAGTGAAGGAAAAAGAAGATTGAGGAACAATGTATGTGTACCAAACAAACATAGCCTTTATAAAGAGTGCTTGCACAAAACAGTAAAAACAAGCTCATTTTAATAGTGTTTTCCATTCTTCATTCAAAATAATATCATCATACTTAATTAAGTTATAAGCAAACTTACTAAAAATGGGGTTGGGCCACGTTAGCAATTGGGCTTTGTTTTAGTAGATTGTATATAAGTCCTCGTTCTTTCTATCAAGAAAAAAGATGCTAGACGATGATAAAAATGTGTGTATTTATAGAAGTTATTGTGTGTGATATCGACGATCAAACCAGGGGGTTAAAGAGAGAAATGATAAATCTTTCTTTAAAGGTCCTTTAAGCATAGTCTTTCTCAAATTTTTCTTATAAAAATTACTGAAAGTAATTATAAGCGGAGAGAAATGGATATAATTGGATTAAGGACTCTTGTGTAAGATTCTATGTGAATTGTTTATCAATCACCATTGTTGAGTGCCTAAAGCTTTATATTCAACCATAATTATAGTGCATAAACTCCAAGATACAGTCAAAATGAAGTATGCACAATTGGTTGAACCTCTATAAAATTGTAGTCTTTTTTATTTTCTTTTTCTTGTGTTTTTTCTAATTTCAATTGGGTTATTTGGGTCTGTGTAATTCAATATTTGACAATAGAAATCTTTTTATAGTGCATGTAAATACGGAGAGAAACCTTTTAAAATATTGAACTCAAAACAGGCATAACATTTTACCATTATAAAAAAGGTTTATGCTTACAATATCTTGCGCGACTTCGTCTAATATATCCCTGTTACATATATATCTATTATAATATATAAGGCACGATGGTAGTACGGTTTTTGGTGTTTGTCATTCCCTTTTTTTGTTTTATTATTATTTTGCAATTTCTACTTTAAAAGCGACATCTTTTGACTTATTACCTACTCTTCCATCTTTTCTTTCTATTTTCAATCTCTCTCACGCCTCAAACCCAAAATGTCCACCATTGGACAGTGTCACATTGCAAACCCAAGTCCTATCCAGACACATCCATGATCTAGCTCTGTCTAACCCAATTGTATCTGCGAACCCTTGTCTCAACTACTGCTTAGCTCTGCGAGCCAGTTCTTGAAGGATTTCATATCAATCCCTCCACCATTAGTGTATTAAAACCGGTTGGAGATTTGGAATTAAATTTTCCAAATTTAGAGATTTACATTCCTTGGCTTGCAGATTTATATAAAAGGATCAGTTTCTCTTTAATGGATAAAGTGGAAGAGATTTTAGGAAATAATAGGCTTGAAGACCCAATTGGTTATGTTCCCTCTCCGAGTCCGAGCTTGTAAGTATTTTACTTTAGTTTTTCTTATTTGTTTGCTTTTATTTTGTTGTTTTATAAAATAAATTTGATAATTTATGGGGGGTTGTGGAACTTGGAATCAAAATAATTGGAAGCTGAATTTTTATTGTGGTTGTAGCTCCTAATTAGTAGGGGACTCTAACATGAATTAGGTTTGAAAGTAATAGTAGTAATATGAGCTTATATGAACAGATTTTCACCACTTGAAACTGTACTATTCTGATTTTGATATTTGTTGAACCTGTACATATTATATGATGGATAAGAAGCAAAGCTATAATATTTGTTAGTGAAAATTGAATTAATTTACTTTAAAGCGATATTGTGACAGGACATGCGGATTAGTTTGAAATTGTTGGTTTTCCAATAAGCAAAAGTTATTGGACACGAAGGAATACTAGAATTTTTTTTTTCTTCATCTTTTTCTTTCCTCATGATTTAACTTCTCTATTTGCGTTAAGTTACATGCCTACTTGAATAGAATTTTCTATGTTATGCCATATGGTTTCCTTTTGTTCATGCAATCTTGTTTGGATGAATAAAATTTTAAAAAATAGTTATAGTGTCTATTCTATCTGAGCCTTGGCATATGCAAGCTACTATATTGATAATGAAGAACAACTCTACTTAAGCTTCTTCTCTTCTTCTTAATTATCTTTATAATGATACCCTTGATTGAATATGGCTCAAGTATTTTAGTGAATCCTAATTGGTTATTTCCTCCCAGCTTCTTGATAATGTTATTGTTTGACTACATATGGGACCAACTTAAATCTTTTGGAAAGAGTTAACTTTTTATCAAAGACAATTTTTAAGATAAAAACTTGAGTCTTATTATTATTATTATTTTTCTTTTTGAAAAAAAAAAAGTATGGAACCTTGAGGATTGGGACTGGCTCTTCGAGTTAATGATGAAGAGCAAGCTCTTCTACCCCAGAAATGTCACTGGATGATTGTTTGTTTAGCTGGACTACAATCAATCAATGAAGCAGTAGAGGGAGATGACCATTGGGTATTTATTAGATCGAGGGTTTTTTCAAGGTTGGCTTATGGAGAAAGATCTCGAGGATGAGATGAGGAAGCTCGCATTTATGGACTTTATTGCGATTTTTTATCACCGTGAAGCTCAGTGTTCATTTCTCTTTGTGGTATGATATTAGCTTAATTCTTTCCTTTTGTCCTTTTTATTTTTGGTAGTTTTGGGTTTTCAGTAAAATTCATTTTTTCATTTAGGTATTTTTTTGTTTTTTCCTAGCACAATTTTGTGTTTATTTATTTTATAATATATATGTGATATTTTTGCACCATATCCCTTAACCGCCTCTCATAACTAATCTATCTTCCCCTCTCTCTCTTTTTGTTCGCCACAACATCTAAACCCTAATTTGAATCACTTTCATTTTCTTCCTCTAGAATTTTCGATTGCATGTTGTTCTCCTACCTTTTATTTTATTTTATTTTTTATGTTGTTTCTCGGTTCAATTCATCAATAGTTGTGCAAGATTATCATTTGAATTACATTGGTTTCTTTTCTAAAAATTTTATATATTTTGTGTTTGATTTTGTTTGCTTACGAAAAACAAATATATTGTATTCTCTGATTGTGCGAGCGTGCCACTCTAATATATATATAATTTATATAGAGAAAAATAAAATCTTATTATTGAAACATCTGACTCTAAACAGACAACTGTATTAGATTGCAGAGAAAGAACAATTTAGAGGCTCGTTGAACTAGCTTAAACAAAATAAATTTGTCAAACAGGATTTCAAATTTACTAAAATCGCTGAACTCTACAAACTATAAAATTACTAAACTCTACAGAAGCTACAAAGAAAGTTAGAGAGAAAAGTAATCTATAGGGTTTGATGCGACAGCAGGGGGCCTTCACGTTGGAATGTTATCCTTTCTTATAGTCTTAACACCAATTGTACACCTCAACAACGTAATGTAGTTGGAGAGATAAAGAGATAAGAATTGACTGATAACTCTTATCGTACTAGGATAAATGTAGATTAGTTTAATCATTCCCTTCTGAAATTATCCTTCAGAACCCTAGCTGTCGCAATAGCCCTTTAAAATCCATTAGATCTGGAAAAACCAAAATGCGTAGGTCATTCCAGACAAATTACCAAATCTTGGCAATTCCAGTTAGTTCATGCCAGTCGGATAATTATCCCATCCATCCTGATCTCGATAAATCAGCCAAGCTAAGTTTTTTCAAAATTATCAATTTGCCCTTGTTTGGTCTAGCCGGTCATTCTATTTCAATCTATCACTTTAACATTCCAATCTATTTCACCCCAAACTTATCACTCCAATCAAATTCATCCATTCTAACCTGTCATTCCAACATGCCAACAAATCCTATCACATTCCACACTCCATTCTAATACTCCAATCTAATTCATTCCATTTCAACTCCACTCCAACCAATTTATTAACAAACATATTTGAGAAAATATTAAGCTCAAACAGATTTGATTCTTTTTTCTCGCTATTTATAATTTAGCCTTGTTGTTGATCTAATTTAGTAGTAGATTTTTCATCTTGAATTGTTACTTTGTGGTGTTTATATAGTTATTATTGCATCTTAGACATATAAGCTAGATTGAAATTTATGAATCCTTTTTATGATTACATATGTGTTTTGTGTCTCACTCAATATAATTAATAACAACCCTGTCTTGGTGTAATAGTTTTAATAGAGATATTATATTGGCTGTATGGATTAGAAATTATTAAAGTTAGAGACTATAGGGTAGGTGAGTTCCAAACGGATAAAAATCATAGTGTTTCCTATATGGGTTTTGATGCCTACAAAGGACATAGAAGAAGAACACCATTTCTGGGATTTGTTTTGATTTTATTATGAACGTTCTTATTTTCTATGTTTGTTTTAAACTTTATCAATTCTTATGACTGGGAAAGTGACGGTCTATTTATTAAACTGTCACTCGATGATTCACTTCATTTGATGATCCACCTTTAGATTTTAATGTAATTGTTGTTTGTTTTATTTTATAAGATGAGAAAGAAGTTATCACATTCTAAATTTTTGTTTATCTCTTGTGCTTTTTGACCTTACAATCTTGTAATTTAAGCTTTATACACATGACACACATTCCAGCATGCATGCTTGAGCAGTGTTAGAGTTGTCTTATTTAGATAAATTAAATCAGTAAACTAGATGCATTTTTGAGTAATTATAGTCTATTCATCAAATGCATCTGATTCGTGTTAAATTGTTCTTTAACCATATTTATCATCGCTTTTAGACCTACTGTCATGCAAATAGTTTGCAAGTAGTTGGTCATACTCCGTATGCTGTGGTATTTGGAGTGAGCATAAACAATTATGCTAAAAGGAAAAACTGCTATTCCTTCCTAGCAATTTCACAACTTAAGCTTTTGATGTTGGCATATATCTTTTGTCAAATAGATGGTGTTCGGTACAATTAAATTGTTTATTTGTCATTAATTGGAAATAGAACGATAGTTTAAACATGCATGCCCATGCATGGCAGTTTTGTCATATGATATGGTAGTTGATTAACAAATGGATCTGATAATTTAAAATTTTAAACTTTAGAAAAATATAAACATGTATGTATAAACACAAAGGAATGCATTTTATTATTTGAAAATTTGTTATGTTATAATAATAAAGTATAAAAAGGAAAATTGAAAGGCATGCCTTGCCTATCATCTTGTAGCTCAATGGTCATGTTTACTTGAAAAGGTCTACTGATCCGGGTTCAAGTAATGGGAGGCATGGCAGGCATACAAAAACCCATAATATGAGAAAAATGAGGTATTTCAAAATACCTATGTTTTTTGGTCCAAATAGTCATATATATATATATATATATACACACTAAACATATGTATTATATATATATATATATATATATATATATAGCTTTGAATACTACTTATATTGATTTTTGAAGGTTATTGTATCATTTTTTTTATCGAAATAGTAATATTGAAGTTCAACTTCAGAAATTTAGGAAACACATTCAATTGAAAAGTGTATTCCAATCTCTTAAACTAACAAATCTAAACAAATAATAAGAACAATATCAATTGGGGAATGTAGAAGCTCCTGCATCCAAAACTAAAAGAACAGAAGAAAGAATAATATGGACTGGTTGAATCACTCGTAGTGTATATTTATATATGTATCATGATCGCTATTTGCAATGAGTTATAAAGTATGCTTTATGCCAAAATTCATGAAAAGAACGTCATCCTAATTAGAGCCAACTAGCATGTCTGTTTTGAAGAGAATATTGTAAGCGTACGTAGAGTCTTTTTCGCAACATTAAATAGTCTGAGTCATCAATACGCACGCAAACACCTATTAATTAAGTTGTCTTAGTTTTATATGTTATAAGCACTGTTTGAATCTGTTACTATTGTAATTTGTACTATACTGTAGTTTAGCAGCTTGTATTACAAACAGTTAAATATGGCAAAGCTATTCTCAATCTCAATATTGATAACTTTTAAATGCATTCTCTACTTCGTCATAGCTTCTACTTGATAATTTTCGCACGAGCTTTTATGTATATATGTATATATATATATATATATTAGTTTTCTTATTCAAAATTAAAATATTCAGTATTTTAACATATATTTCTAGCTAGTAGTGGAACATGCTTGTATATACGGTACATATAGCTGGCTGATGAGCATGAAACAGCAAAGAAATATATAAAATTTAATATTACTTATTAAATATTGCACAGTACTTTATGAATATCCTTATCTCTGTAATTAATGATCAATTTCTGTTGCACAAACACAGAAAGAAGTGCAGTGCGGCAGCAGACTAGTAGTAAGACCCAAAATTAGGTATGGAATTATATATACAATCTTATTGAAATTAAAATTTGATTTCCATTAATATAAATTATATATATTAACGGAAATCAAATTTTAATTTCAATAAGACCGTAGAAATTAAAAAGTTAGAAACTTACATATAAAAAAGTTAAAGCCGACTTCAAGCACAAAAAATAGAAATAAAAAAAATAAAAAATAAGGTCGAGAGTCGTTGTCCAAAATAATAATAATAAGGTCGAGAGTCTTTTGTTGTTGCCTTTGAATGAGATTGATGAGGTCAATGGTTTTAGTTCATCCAACGCCCACAAAACAATGCCTCTCACAGAATCATTTGTCGACATAATTTAAAATGGCAGCTATCAAAAGGTTGCAAGGTCAGCATGCTCTGTTGGATGAACCAAACCACAATATTCAATATAATACAAGCAATGAATTAAGCACAATTTAAACACCTTCTAATATTAATTAATTAAGAGGATTACTGCTTAATACAGTGCATTCTTATGTGCATGCCTGAGGGCAACTTAGTGACAAAAGTTAAATCACCCATCCCTAATTATCTTTAAGAAAAAAAAAACATTAGGATATAATAAGATCGCTAAATTAATTAACGAATAGCTAATTAAGTATCTAAATACTAACATTCCATGGAATTAATATTTTTCTTCTTTTTTTTTTTTTAATATTCCATGTAACCAATGTGTTACAAGTTTGTTCCGAACACAAACTACTCTGCAATTATTATTATTATTATTATTATTATTATTATTATTATTATTATTATTATTATTATTATTATTATTATTATTATTATATTGCCTAACAAAAAAATAGTGGCGTTGTGGCTGAGCTTTTCCCACATCTTAATTAGAATCCTAATCCAAATTGTTAATGTCCAAACCAAAATGATTGAACAAAAGCATGGGATATGTTGTCATTTTCAATCAATTTATTCTCTCTCTTACCGCCACTCAGACAAAAGTGCCATACATATAGAAAGATTAATCTAATTAAAGATTGTAATAATGGGTCCAAGTACGTAAAATCTGAGAAGTAGGCTACTTTGTTAAAATGTCCAATAAACGACTATTTCTTCTTCCCCTTAAAATTCAATAAGGTTAATTCGGCCACAATTTCATGAATTAAGCACAAAAAAATCTAAATTTAATTGGAAATTAAGAATTAAAGTGTGATTAAAATTAAAGAAATGATATTTGTCACCATTAGTGATCATCACTGATGGATTCAATAATATAGTGGAAATTTATTAGCATTACTTTTATAGGTTTATTTTTTTCAAAGAATAATATTTTTCATATCACAGCTTATGATGAAATACAAATAATATGGTAGCTTTTAATTGGTTAAAAATTATATCATTTGCTATTATTATCATTTGTCATATTACTTGTATTCAATCACAATATGTAATTAATAACAATGCTCTTTTCCAAAGTAAGATTTCAGTATAAAAAACTGTCATGTAGTCCATTGTTGAGAAATAACATTATTCTTAGATTTAAAAGAAATACAGCACAAAAATTCACTTACAAATAAATCTTCGCATACCCTTTAAAGTTAAATCATAAAAAAAATATATATATATATAAACTACAACAAAAGTTTTTTTTAATTTGAACATCAAATTTTACTTTTAATTGTTCTGATGCTATCTTTACATCTAGTAAAATAAAATTTTTATTTTTATTTTTTGGAAAAAAGAGGAAAGTTTACTAGTGCTTTTTGGTAATTTGACACGGTCTAAGAGCAGTGTGTACAGGGTTATTGTGGTAAGGTACTGTCCTTTGACGACCATCGATCATGACCAATCTTAGTTGGGCTAATCAATATTGGGCTTTCTTACTGTAAATGGATTGGGCTCATGGAATAGAGTCCACTCCCCACGCATTTTCACAATTTTTTTTTCTCGGTTAAAACAGCAGTCCACTAAAAAGTCAAACACAACAAAATTGATAACATAGGGAAAGAACCAAAAATGAAGATAATTAATTTTGTTTTCTGATAACACAATTGTATTACCTACTTTGGATTTAAAATGAAGTAAAACAAAATAATATGTCAATAAATTTTAAATATCACAGGATCTCTATGTCGGATATTTAAACCTAAGAAGAAAAAGAAAAAATCCAGATATATAATTCTAGTTATATTATCATAAAATTATTATTATATGTTAAGGTTCATTAACTTCTAACATAATTTGTATTTAGTGTCATTACATCCTATTGTAGCCCAAATTGCATTGCAATGAGAAAATTTCAAGTCCTTTTTTTCTATTTTTTGGGTAAAAAAATTATTAAAAAAGAATGAAAAAGAGGAGGGGGGGAGTGAAGTTTTATATGTAAAACTTTAGTTTTACCTATATGTGAAAAAGAATTACACAGCTTAGTTTTCGCCTCCACATACAAAGTAAAAGTGTTTAATTATATGTATTTGTGTGCATATTTATATATATAAATAGAAATACACATGTCTCTCTTGCACGGAACACTTGGACAGTCCATCCTGCTACCAAAATTCATATTTGTAAACCCCAAATTCTTCATAGAATTTATTTAGTAAGCTGGCAATTGTTGAAATTGGAAGCTAGACAATGAGTGGCAATAGACTTGTAGATGCAAACTCTGGATCGCCACCTAACACACACAGAGCCACATTCATCTTAACCCTACTCATATAGATGGTGTGTTTGCACATGTCTATCTCAAAGCACTATATATTCACATCCTCACTCAGTGCATGAAACTTTGAAGCTCAAATCAAGGTGAGCAAAGCAATCTTTTGTAATTCCATATTTGTGTACCTTATTTCTCAGTTATGGGTACCATAGTCGTTTTGATCTTAAAATAAGGGAAGGCAAAAATCTTTGTCCCTGACCCGAATGGGACGGGGATTCCCTACTTAATCAGGGTGGGGCAAATTAAACTGCCCTGGAGCGTGCCGGGGAGTATTATTTCCACCCCCAAACTCGCCCCGTTATATATTATTAATATATATTTTATATTAAATCCTTATTATATTTTTTTAAAGGGTTATCTCTTTCCCTAACCCTTTATCTCCATCTTTCTTACAAAGTTGGCCCTAACCCTTTTATCTCCATCTCATCTCACTTACCTTCTGTATCTTCTCTCTCATTTTCTAGCTGACCATAACCCTTTGTCTCCATCTCTCACTCATCTCTCAATCTCAGCCATCTCACACTCCTTTAACTCTCTTACTCACGACATCATATCAAAAGTAAGCTTGAGGATGGCGACCATAAATAATCTTGAGGATGGCAACCACACGTAATCTTAAGGATGGCGACTCGAGTGAAGCCTTCAAATCTACTATCTCTCAAATCTTAGAGATTTGTATTTTATTTTTCAAGATTTGTCATCTCTCTTTGTGAATGAAGCATTTTTTCTTTTTAATATGTCACCTTTCTTTGTGAATCAAGCTCCTTTTATTTTTTGTTCAAATTTGTCTTGAATTAACCTTTTCAAATTTTTTTTTCTGAGCTTTTTTGTTTTTCCCAGATTTTTTTGTGAATCAAGCTTTTCAAAAAAAATTTTTCTCTATATAATTAATAACAAGGTAATTGGCAGGGAAGTGGCATCCTCGGCCCAAATCAAGGGATCCTCGACCCTGCCCCATTCCCTTATAGGGCGGGAACAAGATACCCTATTATCAGACAAGGCAGGGAATGGAAGGGCCATTTGGGCCCCGCCCTACCCCATTGTCATCCCTACTTAAAATTCATATCCTTTTAATTGTGTCATTGGTCTTTGTGATGATGTTATTGTCATATCATGTATTTGAGTGGGGATGAATCTAGGATCTCAAAATTGAGTAGAAACTCAAGCCCCGCCCCATCCTATTTCCATCCCTACTTAAAATCCATATCACTTTAATTGTGTCACTGGTCTTTGTGATGATGTCATTGTCATATTATGTATTTGAGCAGGGATGAATCTAGGAGCTCAAAATTAAATAGGCTATTTTTACTTAAATTTTTTTTTTCTTTCTAAAAATATCAAATAAATTATTATTGTTAACGTGTATTACTAGTTAACAAATAAATATATATAAAAAATAAAATATAATATTAACATAATATATAAATTAATTCTGTTAATTAATTAACCAATTAACTAAACTCATTATTTTCCATAAAAAAAATCTAACAATTAATCAATTAATTAGACCCTCAAACCCAATTAATTAATTGGTTAACAATTGGGGATTTAATTAATTGGTTAATTAAATTCTCATAGACTAGACTGAGCGTCACAGGGTGGTGGAGTCCGCGGGTCTAAGACCATTAATATTTTTTTTATAGGCTGATCAGTGAGATCGGAACACTAATTTTAACCGTTTATGTATTAATTTTAACTGTATAAATTTTTACATAAATAATTTGCCACCAGAAGGAGGGCAATCAAACTGCATTTTGCATCAAAAGTCAGATTAAGACCTGCTAGTAAAATTCATCTCAAATTCTCAAATTCGGTACCCAATTCCACCACGAAAAGCCAGTATTTTGCATCGAAGTCAGATTCAGATTAAGACCTACTAGTAAAATTCATCTCAAATTCGGTACCCAATTCCACCACGAAAAGCCAAAATGGCCACCGCAAATGAGGCCACACAACTGATATCAGAAGGCTTGGGGGCCTTCAGTTTATAAAATTCTTCCCTCTTTGAATCCATGAAAAAAAAAAAAAAAACAACATTAAGTCGCCGCCAACTTGCTCCACCATAACTCGCTCTTTTTTTGCCGAATCAAGTTGCAAAGCTATACCTTTCTGATCCCTTGTGAGCGAACGGATTGAACGGGACATTGCCCGTAGGAAACAGCCACCGAAATCCCCTGTTTGACTTTTTCCATCGCCGCTACCGTGCTAATCTTTGCTGTTTCAACCCACCGCAAGTTAGACATCGAAATTTACATCAAAAGCTTCAGAAAAAGTCAGCGATCAAATTCCAATCGAGCCCATGCTAAAACGTCGGCGAAATCCGCTGTAATCGGAGTTCAAAATCTTCACCATTGTTGCCATCATCCTATCTGTTTTTCCAGCGAATCAAGTTGCAAAATTAGTTTTTTTACCATAGCCCATGAAATTCCGAATCTAACAGTACCTCACCCGCAAGAAACGGACGTCAGAGTCGCCGGAGGTTGCTGCTTGAAGTCACTGGTGTCACTGTGCCATAGTCTGATTGTTTTCTGCATGTCCAAACCGCACGCTGTTTTTCGAGAAGAAAGAAAAGAAGAAGAAGCAAACTGTGGGCCACGTGAGAGGTAGCCAGCGGACAAAACAAAAAAAATGGAGAAGCTGCTTGGAGAAATACAAACGTGGGCCCACGAAACAAGCTCCTGGAAGGAAAAAAAGTGGCTCCAATGAATTAATGGATTGGGACCCACATGCAAAAAAAATAATAAAAAAAGGAAAAGATGGGAAGCTCGGGAACGGAAAGGAAAAAATGGAAAGTTTTGCAATAGTAACGTGAGGCTCACGAAAATATATATATATATATATATATATTTTGAAGGAGGCCTTCGAACAAAGAGAAACGCAGTCAATTGCCGCTATTTTACAAAGATTCGGAGCAAAATATTCAATTTTCTATAATGTAATTATTTTTTCATCTATTTTAAACTGATCTAAAGGGTTTAGATATATTAGATGTGTCATTATTAAAGGTTGAATTTTGCCGTTAGACGTAATTATTATATATATTTTTTATAATTTAGATTTCACCAACGCAGTTATTATATATATTATTAAATATTTAATTTTTTATAGGATCTTAGAATATTTATTATTAGCTATTGGATTTTTTATTGGGTTATAGTATATATTATTTATTTTTGAATTTTCTATTGGATCTCAATACTTAAACCTTACAAGCAACTAGAATAAAATATATGTAAATTATGCAATGAGTGCCCACATTATTATTGTGGATGATTGAGTATCTACAAGCCAATTATAGAGGATATTGTTCAAGATTTCGCCATGCGCATAATCAATAAAGGTGACAAGTCCATCTACATGCTTGGGCGATATTCATAAGCCCTAAGGAATTATACTTTCAATGAGGGTTGGTGCTGACCTGGACAATTTAATTTGATCATAATTAGGATATGGAGGACTGTACAAAAGTCAAATATTTCGAACGACCGTTGGAACCATTCGATCATGCATAACGAATAATTTCTGAAGGGACAGAGCAATCCAAGTTATGCAACCAATTGACTCTCCCTGGTACAGCTTTTTTGGCTCTTCGGGAGCATTCTCCCAATTCAGAGTTCGAACTGGATGGCATACCAACAAGTTTGAAACTATTGAGCCATGCATAACGGATAGTTTCCCAAACAGATAATTTCTTAGTGGACAAATTAATCCGGTTATGGGGATCTCCTCGCCTCATAATTTTTTCTTAATATTTAGGTGAACATAAACTTGATGTCAAATTCAAAATAAAAATTTTTAAATTATTATTAGAATATAAATCAAGTTGCGGGGTAATTGTAGAAACACACCTTTATGGTGTTTACAAAGATTACCTATAAATTATGATATAGAGATTTTAAAGATACATACAATCAAGGGTTACCAAATTCTGCATTATCTCTAAGCATACAATACTGACTTGAGCATCTGAGGATCTTAAGTAGGGACTTGGTAGGAGTCTGTAGTCCGAGGGCACTAACGTTCCTTTTTCTTTTTTGCAGGCTAATCGGTGAGATCGGGGTACCAATTTCGACCGTTTATGCATTAATTTCGACTGTACAAATTTTTGCATAAACAATGCCCCCCACCATCTGGTGGTACCCCCACCATCACCACCTATTTATAATTCGGTGTATATATCATACATAGTTGATTTTTGCACATCTACATGGGTGGTTGGCTAAAAAAGAAAACGAAGAGAGGCGTCAGTGGTGGTGGCGAGACTATAGCATCAAAAATTTAAATTTAGGGGTATAAGGATAATTTTAGGCTAACATTTTAATTTCTCCTCAAATTGGCTTTTTTTATTAAATAATGGTGGACCAGATTATGGCATAAAAAAAACCCTATTAAATTTGGTGGGTGACTAGGTAGGATCCATAGCTTGCATTGTTTTTCATTTTTATTTTAAACAAATAGAAAATTTTTGCAAACACTGAGCATATAGAATCCCACAAATTAGAAAACAGCATAGTCATTATTTTAGAGCCCGTTTGATAACATAATTATTTTTTTTGTTTTTGTTTTTAATTTTTTCCTCTTGAATTTTGTGTAATTTGGTTAGTTTGAATATTGATTGGAGTTTGTTAAATATTAGTTAGATTATTCCATGAGTAAAAATGTGAAACAAAAAATGAAAAGTTGTATTTTTATATTTTTACTTAATTGAGTAGTCTAAATAACATTTAACAAACTCCAACCAACTTATAAACTAACCAAATTACATATAATTCAAAAGGAAAAAACTTTAAAAAAAAACAATCATATTATTAAACATACCCTAAAATAATGACTACGTTGTTTTCTAATTTGTGAATTCTATATGCTCAGGATTTGTAAAATTTTTCTATTTGTTTAAAATAAAAATGAAAAATAATGCAAGCAATGGATCCCACCCAGTGACCTACCAAATTTAATATGTTTTTTATATTATAACCTGCGTACCATTATTTAATAAAAAGAAGCCAATTTAATAAGAAATTAAAAATGTTAGCTTAAAATTACCTTTATATTTATAAATTTAAATTTTTAATGCCATAGCCTGATCATCACCGCTGACTCCTCTTTTCTTCTTTGGCCAACCACCCGTGCATACGTGTAAAAATCAACTATGTATGATGTATATACCGAATTGTAAACAAATGATGATGGTGGGGCACCATCAAATGGTGGTCAAAGTGAGGCTTGATAGGGTTTAATAGTGGTGAGTCTTGATGGAGCCTGGTAGTGGAGGCACCACCAGGTGGGGCACACCACTAAACTATGCTTTAACAGTGAAGTTTGACGGTGGTTGGCAGAAGCACCGAGCACCACCAAGCCATGCTTTGGTGGTGGGATTTAAATGACCATACAAGCTATGACATAAAAAAAAAAAACCATTTAATAGGGAATAAAACTTAATTATTAGTGTTAAAAAAAAAAGAGAAGAGAAATGGACAAATAAAAGCCCTGAACAAGTGAGTAGTGGTGCGGTGCGGCGCGGAGACAAGTATTTATTCCAACAGAAAAAAAGAGTAACCACCGGATGGTACACGGAGAAGCTCGCTTCACAACAATTCTTCATATTCATTCACCCCTCAGACGCTGAAAATGTGTTTGCCTAGAAAACCAATGGCTTCGCTACTTCAATTCAATCGGTCAGCGTACGACGGCGTCTCACTTCTCCGTCATAGCTTTCCTCCATAATCGCTTCGCTCGCTCGCTCTCATTGCGTTACAAATTTACTTCCTTTTCTATCCTCTGCGTTTCGGTAACTTTGTTCTTTCTCATTTTCTTTAGTCCCTTTGCTGTCTTTTGTAGACTATGGCATTTATTTTTATTTTGTATTAAGGTAAAGCGTCCGACACACTCAAATGTTAATTTGATTATATGTTTTCACAATTTTTTTAGGAATATGTTTTCTCTTCTGTTCACAAATGAAAGTTCAAATCTTGCATTCTGCGAGAAACACTTTATATATATATATATATATATATATATATATATATATATATATATATATATAGATGTTATTAGCGTCCTGTGTTGAAAACATTTCTTTATTTTTAAAATCAATTTTTTTTTTCTGTAAAATTTATGTGTTGGTATTATATCACTTTTTGAAATTGGAAATAATTTCGTATTTCAATGCATAAAAATATATAGACACGAATTTGCATGTTAAAATTAGTTGTAATAATTTACTGAAAAAATAAAGAAGACGATCAGGATTTGGCTAATTGGCTTTTTAATACTTTTTCAGGGAATTATTAATTATATTAACTGCAAGCCATGAATGAAGCTATTAGACCTGACTATGTAGTGAGATCAGTCACTGACTCACACGCTTCTATGTCAGGTCAGCATTTATTCTCTGGTTAAACCAATATCATGTAATTCTGCCTTTTCATCATAATGCAATATTTTCTGTACACACACGCACATGTTGATCATATTTTTTTACTTATTTTGATTGTTACTTGCAGCAAAAAACAGGATGCTGATTTCGAACGTGTTGTTGTTTCTGCTCGTAATCTGTAGGTGAGAACCAGCGGTCATTCTGTTGGTTTGGCTACAAGTCATATTATTAATTACTATAATATTGAACTGTGTTTATATTTCATCCAAGTGAGGAGTATTAGAAGTTCCTTTTTCTGATGCAACAGTACCCATGTTTACATTGTTTGTTTTTCTCATTAACCAACGTGTTTCACTGATAGAGATGGTTTTACGCCCTGCAAAAGAAATCCAATAATTGAGTATTTTTATTATGTGGCATTTGTGATTTTTTCCCCTCCTTATTGCATTTACAATAAGTCTTTGTGCATTCTGGAATGAATGCTGCCTAGAATGTCATGTGTAATGATGGTTTAATGTTTTACTATAATAGTTCAGCCCCTGAAAATTACTGTTGAAAATTTAACCTTCCAGGTTTCACTAGTATTGTCCCCTAGCAGACACCAAAGTGGGAAAGCCACTGTTCCTTTAGTCTAAGGTCCTCACATCAAATCCCTAACCCCCCAACATGGGGAAAAAAAGTTTCCCTAGTATTATGTTTTGTATTCTTTTAGATGACTCAAATACACATGTTATGATATAATCAGTACTTCTTTGAGAAAATCATCCCTTCCTTTTCTTTCGATTGCCATTGCTTGGTGATAGGGTGTATTATGATATAAGCTTAGGGACAAGTAGTATGTTCTACATTTTGATTTTCATAATACTGATTGCATCTATGTTCTACCTGTATTGCTTGGTAAAATATCAGTGCAGAAAATGACATGTTTGGATGTACTTATCTCATTTGCACATATGAAACATAATAGTAGGGAGATTGTAGTATGGGTATAGTAAGTAAACGGGTTTTAGAAAGGAAGAAGTGTTTCCATATTGGAAGCTTTTCTAATTCTTTAGATGTTGGGCCATTACAATTGCAGATGAAGAGGAGGATCATTGACCTAGAGACTATGTGGTGAAAGGAAGCTGGAACCTATCATTAACAGTGCTCGTTGGTAATAATATGAAAAGCCTAATTATTTTATGATGTTTGTTTTGTGGCTTATCTGTTGGAGTATCAGGTTTGAGAACAGGATAAAATATTATATATATGCTTATCTGTAGCTACATCTGTCAGTTACTGTTTATTTATGTTAAACTCGCAACCAACTAATTTTTGGTATCATGAGTGATCTTCTCAAGGATGCTAAATTTTCTCAAGAATCTCTGTTATGCATAAAATTTAGTTGAATGAGACCAGTAATGGTAATAATACTCAGGACCTAACATTACAACTTATGTTACCTAGGGGTTGCTTTAACAGTATGGCCATTTTTCTTACACAATGATGATATAAATATCAATTATTGTAAGAGCACATCTATGCTCTTATATTCTAAAAAAGCCAAGTCCGCCCATTCAAGAACTCATCATGCTAGCTTCATAAGGGATAAGCAGTCTTCTTGATTATCAAATTTTCAAACTTAGATTTCATTGATTTATATTTTATGGCAACTTAGGGTAGCAAATTCTTCAGGGTTTATGGGGAATAAAACAGAAATTTAATTGAGTATGAATGTTAAGTCAGCTGAACCTGAAGTCTTGAGCTTTATAAAATGCCAAAATTCAATGGCGATTTATATGAGTTCTAATAGAGGTAGGCATGCTTAGTGCTGTACCAGAAACCGTTTATAGTATTTGTGCCTTTTTTTTTTTTTTTCTTCGTGTTTCTTGCTTTATGTGTATTTTTTATTCTATAAGGCAATGAACAATAAAAAGATTTCAGCTTTCTAATTCAACAGAAGTTGTTCTCTTGATATCCTTAGATATGATAACTCAAAACCAGCACTAAGAATGTATTCGGAGTGTTCTTCTGGCCTTGACTGCGTGAGATTATAGATTAGGGAATAAAGCATGATAATAATAAAAAGAAACTCATTTTTATTTACCTATTTTATCTGTCATATCAATTTGCAAATTGAATGAAACGTTTTTATCCCACTTGGAAAAGCTAGTCCTTGAGATCTACTTCAAGCTGCCTTGCTCTACATGAGCCTTTTTTTTTTTTTAGCAGAAGTGGACAAATTTATTGTATTTGAAACCTACCATAAAAGAAAGGTATTATCAAATTAGTTTTTGTAATGGGGTGTTTAACATAATTAATGCTCCAGAATGTATAAGTTTACCCTTATAATGACTTATCCAGCTTCACATAACCTGGTTTATCGCCAAGTAAGCTAAATTGGAACATTTTGACAGCTAAAATGACTCCTGCTTTTTGCCATGTGCCATGGGTACTGGTAGTCCATGTTCTGTTCAACGAAATCTCTGGGAACCATACAAACTGTTATTATTTCATGCAGAAGCTGGATGGGGTCCACTTGATATGTTTGGAGGTAGCTTTGATTACAAAAGCTTATGTAGCCATTCTTAAAGAGAATGGCTTATTAAGAGTTTTCTTTATTGTTCTTGTCTAAATAAAATTATGCTAAATCCTATTCACAGTAAGTATATATTGAATGCAAGTGAGCAAATCTTAGGATAGGTTCCTTATTATTATCATTTTTCAGTGTTTTGGTTTTTTGCAGTCAGGATATTACATTTGTGTTGCTACTTCGTTCTGTTTTTGACTATAATACTTTCCTTTGCACTTCTGTACAGAGCATCTTTGAATTCATGTCACTTTTTGAGATGGTCTGTCACATGTTATGTTCTTCATTATTCTTTAAAGGGGCATAGATGTTAATTTGCATATTCCAGGTGTTGAATCTATAAGGCACCATGCAAAAATTATGCCAGTCTGATAACCATTGTTTTTATCTGCAAGTCTCTCACTAAAACAAGTATATCTCATGCAGAACTGTTCAATTCTCAGTCCATAGTTAAAATTTCTCTCTCTCTCTCTCTCTCTCTCTCTCTCTCTCTGAGTTTCAGTCATTTAGGGTTTGTATATTTTATATCTGAAATGGCTTTGTCTATTCTTAAAGGACTACTCCAAGGATATGTGCAATCACTATTTGATGAGGTGATGTCGTGTTTGGCCAGCCTCTTTTATAAATACCATACGGGTTGTTATATATGTGCCTTGAAATGAATTCCAGGACTTGTAGTGAATGGATGGCCTTGTTCTCTAATTGTGTAGATTGAGTTGCACCTTTGAATCCCTTCATATTCACTTTTTAGGGGTCTTGATACAATGATACAGAATTCTCCCGTTTTAGGTGCTTTTTGGATTTGTATTCCAGATTTATTTATTCTTGCATGGGATGCAGCCAATTTTATTGCTTAAGCATTGTTGGAAGAAAATATTTCTTTGGTTGATAATGGAGTTCTTGGCCATTGCATTCCTTTCAGGGAGTGGTGAACAATCAGTTTTCACAGATTCAAACTCTAAAAAGCATGGAACAACCTGATATTGTTGTGCAGCTGATCGATACATACTTTGTTGATGTGGAAATTATCTTGTCAGAACTTACAAGCTACAGGTATCCTTGCTCTCAAAACAATTTCTAGGGAGTTTGGACTTTGACAAGTATTTTTATCTAAAGTGAGCTATTTCTGACCTGCAATATTATACCTGCAGTGATTTTCCCAACGTTGATTTCTCCAAGTTGGCTTTGCTGGCTGACAAAGTAAAGGAGAAAAGCTCGTGGTAATATGTCAATTTATGCTGTCGGGTTATCATATAGATTATTAAGGCATAATTAGTGTTTAATAAACTTGGAAGCGCTTCTCTAAATCTTCTAAGATCTTGCTTCATATCCCACCACTAAAAAAAGAAATTATATGACTCTTGTAAGTGTAAATGATAATAAATGTTTTATCAACTTGTCTTAAGCAATATAATTAAGATAAAACATTAGTTTCCCTTAGACATCCATTTCATATTATAATTTACATCGAGAAAACGTAGACATACACATAATTATGAACGTTTTCAATTATTGGAAATATAGGACATGAATGATAATCTCCACTCAAATTAAGCATAAATTTATCTTTCAACTCCTTTTGGTCGGTCCATAATGATGCGAGGAACCCCAAATCCATACTAAGATGTATGATGTAACCCCAAAAATAGCCATTTCTGCATATCATCTCTCTCTCTCCCTCTCTCTTCCCTCTTCTTTCTGAAAATCTCTGTAAAAAATCTATTATTAATGAATAAAATGACTGCATAAACACCCAGACAAACCAGTTTCATTCCACAATAATAACTAAGTTTAGCAACCACTTCATAGTTAAGTGATAAATGATCGGATCCACCATTTTGTGGCACATAACCAACTATTTCAATTTCAAGGATTTTTGTGGCCTTTCTCTTTTCAGCATACCTTGTTTAGACCTTTCCATGAGCTACAAGCTAAACTAATACTTGAATCCTTGAAGGGACCCAAGCTTTCCAGATAATCTGTAAGGTTCAAATGCTGGAAAGGAAGGGTCATCACTAAGTAATTGAAGTTGCACTCTCCGTAAAGTGAAACAAATATAGAACTACCCCATTGAGTTCAACGGACACCCAAAAGATAAGTGAAGTCCGTAGTTTACTTACAACGTAATTAATTTGTTTTAACAGTATGAATTTTACTTGAAATTTAATGTTAATAATAATCAGCAGTTTCTCCACCCCCCCTCCCTCCCTCTCCCTCTCTCTCTCTCTCTCTCTCTCTCTCACACACACACACACACACACTCTGAAGATACTTATTAAATAGATGTGCATACACATGTATACACAAGCACACAAAGTTGCAGTCACCACACATGCATTGATTAAAAGATGACAATCATGCACTTATAGGCTGTCTTTGATCATAATGAAGTTGAAAATTTTACTGGACTTTCAATTTCTCGTTCAGAGATGCAAATTATGTAAGTTTGCTTTTTTTATTTTGGGTTTAAGGGAAGAAAAGTAGTTTACAACACTAATGATCCCTCAAATGGATGTCACTCCCTGTTTTTATTACCATATTATTTGTAAATCAGGATTATGCACTATAAGATGGTGGATGGTTATGCTATTTGTATTCCACTCTTGGAAATAATTTTTACATTGTGATGAATGTTGGCGCAATTCATGTTTCATAGGTTTCATTGGATGTTGTGAAAGTGTAAACTCTTCTTTGCATATTCAGCAGTTATGAACCAGATACTTCTTTATTTTGCATTACAGCATAGGTGCTGAGCATGTGAGACTTGCATGTGATGAGCTCATTCAGGCTTCTGATCAGATGCACAAGCAAAAGTATGAGTTTTCCCTTCAGCTTGCATCTGCCAATTTGAAATCTTTATTTGATGAAATATCTGAGGAAGAAAAGTTATTCTGTTACATTTAATATCTGTTAAAATTTGTACATTAAAGGCAGTTCTAGAGTTGTAATTAATATAATTAATTAGTGGTTCAGAGAATAAAATAATTAATGAAAAACTAGAAAATAAAAAAAATGAAGCTTGGTTAATTGCTAACTGTAGACTTCATTGTATAAATCATATTACATAATGATGGATCATTAGATTTTTAGGTTACCCCAAATGGATCATGCCACTCCTTTTAAATAGTCCTTGTTAGGCTTCCCTTAAGCTCCTAAAAAGATGAAAACTGATATCCAACTGTACTTTTCATGTGGATTTTTGTTATGAAAAACGCTAGGTCTCCTACTAGGCTCGCCTGCTCAGATGAGGATTATAGAAAGATATTGTATGATGTGGTTCTGCTACTTTCTCATTGTCATCTTCAAAGGTTCTAGAGCACCTATTATTTCTGGAGCCATACAATTTCCATTTTTAGGGTTAACTAATATAGATTTGTCCAAGGAGTTAGTGATGTCTTCTATTTGTGTTTCGTTTCTTTTGCTTTCTTAGTATGTTTGTCTTTAATTGATTCTTCAATGAACTATAATACTTGTGATTCATGCTAAGAAAATGCATTGCAGTTGCCTTCCTATTATTCATACATATTATATGTGTGAT
Organism: Rhamnella rubrinervis; assembly: GCA_007844105.2. Taxonomy (NCBI): domain Eukaryota; kingdom Viridiplantae; phylum Streptophyta; class Magnoliopsida; order Rosales; family Rhamnaceae; genus Rhamnella; species Rhamnella rubrinervis. The sequence continues at coordinate 17,213,460 of CM017578.2, forward strand.
TTCTCATTTCTCTGTCAAGTATATCTCTGTCTCAGTTTCTTCCGAGCCCTGAGTTTTACAAAGAATGAGTTCACTCGTACCCGGAAAAAGCTGGAGGCCTATGCACGGGTAATGCAACATGTTAATTGTCTTCCTCACTTTCAAGATATGATTTTACTTGGAAAGAACATACATAGTCTTGTTCTTGAGGGTACTATAATTTCTGTCTGGGTTTACATTTTTTAAAGAGTCGACAGAAAAGTTTGGTTGACCAAGCTAAGTAACCTAGAGATTCATCTGAGGCTGGGACCAACTATGTCACTGTCTAGCATGACCAAGAGAGTTTTATTTCGAATTCAAAGAAATTGTCGACTCAATATTGAAGTTTCTAAATTGAAATCACTCTTATGCAGATGGAGCATAAGATTATCAGACTTGAGAGCAGACAACGGAGGTAATCTCGTGGCGTCTAACAATTTCTGCTCGATGTTATGTTGTTATGTTTCCTCAAGGCAGTGATGGAATTAAATTTCAAGTAGTTGCTGCCTCAATTGAAATGGAAAACAAGTTCTCTGAAAAAGGAAAATATACTTATCGTTTTGGATAATGACCAACCTAGTAATGATTTTCATGTGTGCAACATTTTTTAGTCTTGAACTTGGTTCAGTCATTTAGCTGAGTTCTATGTCAATTATAGAATTGATTTCATAGCCATCTCCTTTCACACTATAACGGATGAGAGAGTGATATATTAGCATAGCTAGCGAAAAGAAAATTGGTTATACTTGAGCCAACCTGCAAAAATGCAAAGAATAATACAATGTTGCAAATGGAATGTGCAATGCATCTTTGACAATTGATGATGTACATTTGTTTACCAACAGTGGACACAATACATTTGCAACTGATTCAGACAACGGAACTGCTCTAGAATTAACTATCCGCCTGAAAAGTTAATGCAGGCTGCCCTTGCAAACTCTTCCTTCACTTGAACTTTCACCCTATCCACCTCCAAAAGATAAATACGATGAACACTGTCAATATCATGCCGGCATACTTGATCCACTTATCACCACGGTGTCTCCTCTCTATAAGCTTCAATACAGTGTTGGATAGCCCCACCGTGTTGAGGACATCAAAAGCTTTCCGTTGTGCTCTCTATACCAAAATAATTTGTTTATGTAGGGGCTAGAGATATTAACAAAATGAAAAAAGTAGGAGATAAACAACGGCGGGCAACAAGTAAGTCAATGCATTATAAATTGCTGATTATCAAGCTCCAATAACTCACAAATTAGCTCTTAGTTGCCAGAAAGTGTAACAAAAAGTGTGCTTTGAGCCAAAAACGTGTACCTTGATTGTATTTTAATTTTAAATATATAGATGTATATATTTTTAAATAAATGTTTGTTTTACTAGTACTCTAGAAAATCATTCCCTCTCATTTGGTTCTGATTTCAGGTTTGCAAGCTTATCGCATACAGTCTAATCTATTGGCTGATTCATCTCATCCTCTGGATTAAGTTCTTTCATCTCTTCTATTTCAGTTGAGTTCTTTCTTCCTCTTGGTTCTCATCACACCACTTGGTTTTATGCTAGACTGCTCTAATTTTAGTACCAAAATAAACAATTTTTTCCTATTCTAGTAAACATAGTTACAAGAGCTAGTATACAATAAGAACTAATTTATTAAGGAATTCAGCAAAAATCATGAACACTTATTTCGTCCTGCTTACTTGTGTATTGAAAAATTATTGGCCCTTCTCTTTATGAAAATCAAGTATAGTGCAAAATGATAAGCACAAGTTGGTATATGGGTAGTTAAGTAATTGCAGATACCTTGAGGCGTTCCCTTTGCTCTGAATATTTGAAAAGAATGGCCTCTCCAGTTGCACTAGCTTCTTCCAGCAAACGGGAAGAATTACGGACCGACTGCATTGCTTGTGCCTCCTCATCAAAAATTCTCAAAACATGAGCAGATTCGCCATTCTAGAGCATAAAACAAAGAAAGCATCGTATGTTAGGTTAAAATCTTAAAAAGTAATTCTGCAAACTGATGCTATCAGCCTAACCAATGCCCCAAAACAAAGATTTACATACCGCTCTTCCAAGCAACTCCGCCCTCTCTTTAGCTTCTGTCATCCTCTTCTGATTCCTTACAAAATACTTATCCAAACTTTGCTTCAAAGAATCAGCCTCCTCTGCAATTTGTTCCACCTTTCTGCACGATCATCATAAATACATGGCGTCAAAACACAAGGCCTTTAAATAGCAAAACCAATTATGATAATCAGCTAAATAGACACTTTTATTGCTATTACAGAATTTTGCGGTTATGTGTTTAAATTCCGTACATCTCTAATAATTTTGGTTTAAAGACGATAACTAGTGACACTAATTTTCTTAAAAAAAGAAAGCGTCCCAAGCTATTCGCATTTGCAAGGAAAAATACAAGTACAATAATTGCATAACAACAATTTAACGAATTTATCTTTTGTGCATGCAGCTGTGATAGTTATTTTGGTGTAATAGGAAATGTTATACCAAATACATATACCATGAAGCCCTTAACCCTTACAAGTCGTATCACCAAACTGTGGAGATGAACTAACCTCCAACTCCAAGCAACAGTATCTAAACCAAAACAGCATAGATTCTTCAAGAACATACAATTACCAAGGTTCAATATATGGATGCATATACTGATAATTTCACTTACAACTTAAAATATCAAAAGCCGTAATTGCCACCCTCCACATTTTAGCAGATCAGAAATGTGCCAAATATTTACCAATTTCCACATTTTAGCCAGTACAGGTTAAATCTAAAAGACCAGCAATGTACCAAAAAATTACTCAATTTCACAAACAATGCCCACATAAACGGCACCGACTTAATAAATAGCTTGCATGCTTCTATAAAATGTTCAGGCTAAAATAGTACACAAAAAGTAACCATAAAACATCAACATACATAATGTGTGTGTGTGTGTGGAAATACAAGCAGATCTACATAACCAGAAACGTGAAGAAATAGTAAATCAGCCACGGATATTCAAATTCCGACCAACACGAAAAGTTCGAAAAAGAAAAGCCTATTTCCCATTTTCCCATCAAGACAACTACGAGTTAATTCCTATTTCTACAATATCAAAGCTTAGCATGAGCAACATTTATTCCAACCCCAAGAGCGATAAATTCAATCGAGTCAGATGGGGAAAATGGCGATACCTTTTCCAGAGATCGCGCTGGGACTTGGCCGCCACCGATCTCCATAGCCGGTCCATGTCGACGCAGAGCGACTGGATATGAGCGATGTTCGTCTTGATGGAGACAGATTGCTCGGGCGAATCGAGGGCGGTAGAGGTCGAGTACTCGAGCCGCTCAAGGCGTTCGAGATCATCTCTGGTGCTCAGCAAAAGCTTCTTCGCGCGGTGGTGTATCTCCGATAGCGTCCCTCCTCCTGCTTCCCCAGCCATGGCGGTCCTCTTTCCTTTCTTCTCTCTCTTCTTTTCGTCTTCTATTTCTTGGTTTTTGGACCTTCTGATCGCATACCGGCCAGATGTAAGAAACAACACGCAGCCACATCAACGGCCCAATAAAATCTCGCCACGTACTCTGGTCCCACCACCCTACATCCGTGACGTGGCTTCTGTTTTTCCAATTAATAAATCCAAAGGCCGTGTTAGCTAAAATTTCTAACTGGCCACCACATTTTACAATTTTGCAAATACGTATTTATTTAAATTATTTTTTTTTCTACCAAAAAAGTTCCCGTTTCTTATTTTCTCCTTTTTTTAAAAAAAATAATAATTATAATTTATCTCCCCATATTTTAATTCTTTTCAATCTAATTTCATTTTTGGATCAAACTATAATTCTTCTCTTCGTATTGGCACTTCTAGTCTTTATTTATGTAATAAAACACTTAGTTTAGCACCAGTATATAAATTTGTTAAAATTTTCATCAATAAAGAATATATTTTATCCAAAATTTTAATAAATAAGAGCTCATTTTCATCCAATTAGATAAATTTTATTTCATATAAAATTTCATTAAACAACTGTTGAATAATATAAAGATAAATAGTTGGAGCTAATATAAAACAAAATTGAAATTCAAAAATTTCAACTGTTGAATTTTTAATCTGTTAAAATTTTACACAATTTAGATGCTAATGTTACATAGTTGGAGCCAAATTAAAATAAAAATTAATTGTAATTATATAATAATAATAATAATAAAAAGAGGTAGTTTTGTAAAACAGTATAAAAGAGAGGGGCTACTTCAAAACATTTAACCAACGGCATCTCTCCGGTTAAAAGGGCAACGGTAACAGGACCGAGATGCTCTTATCCTCTCTCCCGCCAGGTGTTTACCTTTCTTCCTCTACAATTACAGCAATGGCGGCAACCCTCCACCACTACCATTTACGTCTAGCTTCTTTCAAGTCCACCAGCTCCTCGAAGACTCGGCGCGGCTCGGGCCGACTCCGAGCCCGCTCGGTCAGTTGCTGTGTTGGAACAGGGGAGGAGACCCGCAGAGTCACGGTGAGTAGCGGGAACGATTCCTTGGAAATATGCCGAGTTTTGAACGGAATGTGGCAGACGAGTGGAGGTTGGGGAAGAATCGACCGAGACGACGCCGTTGACGCCATGCTCCGGTACGCCGACGCCGGCCTCACTACCTTCGACATGGCCGATCACTGTACGTATGTATAAATATATAATGTAATATTGAATCCGAATTCGTGTGTTTTTACAATAATACCCTTGTTTTCTTTGTGTCCAACCAAAATTAATGGTGGAGGACCTCTGTAGTATCAGAAAAACCAGATAAGTATATATGTTTCTATAAAGAGCGGGTGTTTGAGTGAGTGTAAGATTAGGCGTTTCCCATTTGGAAATGGCAGAGTTGTTAAGCTTGCACAGCCATGGATTATTCACTAAATTCAGCTCCTTTTCTACAAATTCACCCAATAGAAAGACCAAAAGAATGACAAAACCCAGTTGGAGTCCGTCCATTCAGTGTGTTTTAATTGAGGATAATAGACGAGTTGTGCTTAAGAAGGGTAAGGATTCGATAGACATAAGTCGGGTTGTGAATGGGATGTGGCAAACGAGTGGTGGGTGGGGTCGGATTGATAGAGACGGTGCGGTTGATGCTATGCTTAAATATGCTGATGCTGGCTTCACTACCTTTGATATGGCTGATATATGTAATGCCACTTGATCAATCATGAGCATTATGTCAATAACAGCTTCTGTTTCTTCTTAATGGATGTGAAAAATGCTGAATGCTTGTTATATAATCTGTATGATTAGGTTTACAAAGTCTATCATTCTTTCCAGTTTTTGGATTGTCTTACATTTGGGTTGCATTGTGAATTTTTAAGCTGTAAATTGTGAAGATGAGAGTATTTCATTTCCATGGTTGATTATGCTATTTGAATTCTGTAGATGGACCAGCAGAAGACCTGTATGGGATCTTTATTAATCGAGTTCGTCGAGAGCGGCCACCTGAGTTCTTGGACAAGGTTAAAGGGTGAGTTGCTTCAGACTGAGCTTTACTGGCAGAACCAATCCATTTTGTCTATTTTCTTGCAATAAGTAGAAATTAATTCATTATTTGACTTCATATATAATGTTTGAGATAGATCTAAAGCAAAGTTACAGCAGTATGATGTGTCATGACATGCAGTCTTACAAAGTGGGTGCCACCGCCTGTTAAGATGGCAAGTAATTATGTAAGGGAGAACATCAACCTGTCACGGAAAAGAATGGATGTGACTTCCTTGGACATGCTTCAGTTTCACTGGTATTAAGTGTTCTTTTTGCTGCTATTATGTTTTATGGTATCTTTTTGTGCATGACTGATGGAATATAGTTTTCTTTCACTTCTTGTCAATCTTGTTAATGTTTCCATGCAATACACAAATTTTGATTCCAATTAAAGGTCATGTGTTAATCGAGTAGAATTTGAAACTTGGGCACTTTTTACTTGTTCTATCTGATTCATTTGTTTTAAAGAGAAGTGAAATTATCACCATTGAAATTCATTAAAGTGCACAGACCTTTTTTGGTAAATATTAAAGTGCACAGACCTTGATATGCTGATAGTGATGGTATCTGGTGCTTAATTAAGAATTAGAAACCTATTCCAACAACATATGCATTTGTTGCTGTGTCAAGTCTGATATTAGGAATTTAGGAGATTTTTCTAGAAAAGTTTGTCTGAATCTGCCTTTCTGATGTACCTAGATTCGTATATTATGTAAACATCTGCATGCTTTTGATCTTTTTTCACATGTATAATCAGGTTTTGTTTCAATTTACTAAAACAATATTACTTTAGATTTTATCTTTTGTTGCATTGGGTACCTTTTGTCAGACAACGGCAGTAAAATTTAGTCAACAAGAGTTAAAATAGAAAACATTCATTTATCATGTATATCTCATTGTTAAACAAACTTTATGTTGTCACTTTTTAATGATATATGCATTCATGGGATACCCTGCTAGCAGTTCATTGGTTGTGGATTGGACACAAGTGTAGGGAATCAAACTAGCTGTGTATTAGGAGATATAGTTTCCTATTTTAATGGAGGTGATGGAGGCACATATCAGGGCAGTTTAATGTAAATATACAGCTGTAAATATTTTTCCTAGTTTAGTGTAAATCAGATCCTAAGAGATAGGAATGTAAATTAGGATATTGCTGTATATATACTGAACCATCTTAGGTTCACATAATATAGAAAATTTCCCACAATCTCATGCTCAGCTTCATGGTATCAGAGCCGTGAATCTGATCCTCTTGTCATCAGTCAACAGGCAGCCCTAATCTTGGTGTGCCTTCTTCTTCATTCGTCAATTCCTAACAGCCTCTTCCGTCTTAGTGTTGTCTCAAAACTGTTTCAAACATGGCTGAATCCGAGCAAACCTCCAGAGATTCCTCATCAACATCTAACCCAATCACATCTCAAGTCCTTCCTCCTCAGCCAATCTCGACAATGTTGTTCCCTTTTCAATCATAAACTCAATGGCCAAAATTACCTTCAATGGTCACAATCTATGATGTTGTTTATTAGTGGCAGAGGTCGAGATGACTACCTCACCGGAAGAGCCCTCTCCTTTACTCTGATCCTTCCTTCCGTTCACGGAGGATTGAAAACAATCAAGTCATATCCCGGCTGATCAGTTCAATGACGCCGTAAATCGGTGAAAATTTCCTTCTCTATCCCACTAAAGATATATGGGATGCAGCCCGTGAGACTTTTTCTAGCAAAGACAACACCGCCAAATATTTCACGTAGAGAGTCTCCATGACATACGCCAAGGTGATAATTCTGTTACCATATACTTCACGACTCTTCAACGCTATTGGCAACGGTTGGATCTCTTTTGAGTCACACGAGTGGAAATGCCGGATGATAATACTTATTTTAAGAAAATAATTGAGATAAAACGCATCTTCAAATTTTGATGGGACTTGACAAGTCTCTAGATGAAGTTCGAGGTATTCTTGGAACCAAACCGCTACCAAGTCTTGAGAGGTGTTCTCCAAGTTCGAGAAAAAGCCGGAAACGTGTTATGATGGGAACACCTACATCATTCTCTTCGACAACTCGCTTTTTATCAAAAGACCAGCAAGTTAATTCTGAATCATCTGCTTTGGCTGCTCGATCTAACACCGATTCTCGACCACGGGACGCCCATGGTGTGAAATCGCAAGAAACCAGGTCATGTCAAGGAAACATGTTGGAAACTTCATGGCAAGCCACCAGATTGGAAACCAGCACGCGTAGATCGCGATAGCCGTGCCAACATCGCTACAACGGAGACCAACACAACATCCACTCATTCTCCTTTCACCAAGGATCAGATCGATCTTCTTCAAAATTTGCTTACCAAGGCAAATTTGTCACCTCATCCTTTTCCATCTGGAGTTGTTGGTCAACAATCTAACCAAGCTCTTCATGTCACCCATACACCAACGACTTCATGGATAGTGGACTCTGGAGCATCCAACCATATGACAGGTGACAAGTCGCTATTCTCCACTTATACTCCTTGCCAAGATAATCATACTGTGCGCATAGCAAATGGATCATGGTCCTGTGTGACCGGTATTGGTACTGTTTGTCTCTCCAAGAACTTAACACTTCACTCGGTTCTCTATGTCACTGATCTTGATTGCAATTTAATTTCCGTAAGCAAATTGAATCATGATCACCATTGTGAAACTAAGTTCTTTGCTGGATCTTGCATTTTTCAGGACTTGGCATCGGGGAAGATGATTGGCAATGCTGACTTTTGTGCAGGCCTTTATCTCATCAAAGTACCTCGTCCATCTACTGTGGATCCTATTCCTTCCCATGTGTCTAGTCTTAATTGTCATTCTGTTTAGCATATTGAGTCTATCAGTCAGTCAAATAAAAATAGTGCCATTATGTTGTGGCACTATCGTCTTGGTCATCCCAACTTTATGTATTTAAAAAGGTTATTTCCTTCACTCTTTATCAATAAAGATGCTAAATTATTCCAATGTGAGATATGCCAATTGGCAAAACACACACGCATCACTTATTCACCTCAACCACACAAACCAACCATTCCTTTTTCACTCATCCATGGGGACATATGGGGACCAACTAGGATTGCTAACGTATCTGGTGCACGATGGTTTCTTTTATTAGTAGATGATCACACTCGAGTAAGTTGGATTTTCCTGATGCAAGACAAATCCGAAACCACCAAGATATTCCAAAATTTCCATGCCATGATCCAAAACCAATTTCAAGCCAATATTCGCATCCTCAAAACTGACAATGCCAGAGATTTTTTCAACTCCACATTGGGTCCTTACCTTCGAACACACAAAGATTGTCCATCAAAGTTCCCGTAGAAACCCCCCAACAAAACGGTGTGGTCGAACGTAAAAATCGACACATCCTTGAAGTTGCTAGAGCCTTACTGTTTCAATCCAATGTTCCCAAAAGATTTTGGGGTGAGGCTGTCCTAACTGCAACTTATCTTGTTAATCACATGCCCTCATGAGTTCTCCACTATAATACTCCGATGCAAACCCTTCTTCAAACCTATCCCAACTCTCATCTAGTTAGCAACATCCCACTTAAATTTGGGTGCACTTTGCTTTATATTTATGCTCATCACCGTAGCAAATTAGATGAACGAGCCATTAGATGTATTCTCATCGGTATTCTCCAAATAAAAGGGCTACAAATGTTTTTCCCTATCACTAAGAAAGTCTATCATACCATGGATGTTACCTTCTTCAAACCCATCTTATTTTTCTAATTCGTGATTGAGATTGTTACACATGAATCACGTAATCAGAATCGGATCGGGACTCTCTTTGAGAACGGTTTCTATAACTCTTCCAAATTCTCCTCGTCCACCATCTTATTCTTCCTCCATCATCCCATCTTCCATTACAACCGTCCGAATCCAAATCTGAATCCAAATCCAAGTCCAACATCCCCCAATTCCTTATCTAAAACACCTCAATCCAAGTGGTACCCTCGACACCTCCGTTTGATGATGCCATCAAAGTATACACCAAGCGCCGCCAAGGGCTTGCACAAGAACAACAAAGTCACGATTCAACTCCAATCCAAGTTAATCCTAATATCATATCGGATGAGACAACAACTAATTTGGAACCGAGTGATGATGTAATGCCAGATTCTCTTCGCACCTTGACCGCCAATTGCTTTGAGAAAAGGTACTCGTTAGAGCACTCAACATCCTATTCAGAATTTTGTGTCATACTCAAAGCTATCTCCAAGTTTTCGGGCTTACATGACTACTCTTGATAGCATTCAAATTCCTAGAACGTGTTTGAAGCATTAGAGGTACCGAATGGAAGGATGCTACTCTAGCGTAATATCTTGCTCTTGAAAAAATGGCACATGGAATCACCACTTTCCTCCTCGAAAACGCATGCTGGGTTGTAAATGGATTTTCTCGGTTAAACAAAAGCGATGGAAGAATTGATCGATTCAAGGCACGATTGGTAGCCAAAGGCTATACGATCATACTGAATTGATTATCATGAGACGCTTGCTCCAAGGTAAAGCTCAACACTATCGTGTATTATTGTCCATTGCTTCTAATCTAGACTGGCCTTTGTTTCAACCGGATGTGAAAAATGCATTCCTAAATGGAGATTTGGTGGAGGAGGTGTATATGGATATTCCTCAAGGATTTGAAACCGAGCATACAAAAGGCAAGGTGTGCAAATTATGGAAATCATTATATGGCTGAAACAATCCCCACGGGCATGGTTTGACAGTTCACTAAGGTGCTAAAACTTGATGGATATACACAATCTCAAGCTGATCACACACTCTTCATCAAATGTTTTGATCACGACAAAGTCATGTGTTGATAGTTTATGTGGATCGGCATTGTTCTTACGGGAACCATGAAGAGGAAATGAAAAGAATTAAGCTTTTGCTATCCAAAGAGTTTGAAATCAAAGATTTAGGTCCTCTACGGTACTTGGGGATGGAAGTGGCTAGATCCAAACAAGGAATTTCGGTGTCACAACGGAAATATGCCTGGATCTCCAAGGAACTGGAATGACCGGTTGTGACCGGTTGAGACACCTATGGATCCTAATACCAAGCTAATGCCCAACTGAAGAAGTACCGTGGATAAAGGTCAATACCAACGGTTAGTAGGCAAACTAATCTACTTGACACACACTCGCCGATATTAGTTTTGCAAGAAGCATTGTAAGCCGCCCTAAATAATCCTTCAAGTTCACATGGAAGTCGTGCATCAATTCTTAGATACATAAAAAGGATCCCGAAAGGGGCTAATGTTCACTAAGTCTCCCAAACATGGCCTAAGTCTACACATGCTGATTGGGCTGGATCACCCATTGATCGAAAATCTACCTCATGGTCAGGTTCATGTGTGGGGAAATTTAGTGACATGGCGAAGTAAGTGCCGAGGCGTAGTTTCGCGGCTTGGCTCAAGGTATTTGTGAAGGTATTTGGTCGAGAAGACTACCGGGAGAGCTGTGTTACCTACGAAGGTCCTATCAAGATGATGTGTGATAATCACCGCCTATTGCTATTGCCAAGAATCTAGTCCATCATGATCGGACTAAGCACATTGAAATTGATAGGCATTTTATCTATGAGAAGATAGAAGACAAAATCGTAGCCATGACCTTTGTACCATCACGGTCTCAGATTGCAGATATACTTACAAAGGCATTGTTTCGTCCCAACTTCATTGAGCTCAGTTCTAAACTTGGTCTCATGAATATCTATGCAGTCTAGTTTGAGGGGGAGTGTAGGGAATCAAACTAGCTGTGTATTAGGAGATATAGTTTCCTATTTTAATGGAGGTGATAGAGGCACATATCAGGGCAGTTTAATGTAAATATACAGCTATAAATATTTTTCCTAGTTTAGTGTAAATCAGATCCTAAGAGATAGGAATGTAAATTAGGATATTGCTGTATATATACTGAACCATCTTAGGTTCACATAATATAGAAAATTTCCCACAATCTCATGCTCAGCTTCAACAAGTATTCTCAACTATACTTTTGTTATTCAAAATAAATTAGTCCCTCAATGTAAGTATAGCCTCTTTATTCCCTTAGGTAATTTAACCTATCAAGTATAGTCTTAATTTCGACATGTCTTCAATAACATCAACAACAAAAATTAAGATTTGTTTTTATCAATTTATTCTGGTTCAGCTTTCGATATGCCTGTATGACCTCGGACTTCAAATAATTTTCAAACTATCTAAAATTTCATAAGCATACGTCTTTCTTATTGATGCTGTGATATGGACTAAGAGTGTCCAAGAAATTTTAATTAGTAGCCTTCTTCTGGTGTGCTACTTCCTACTAGTACGTTGTTATTTTTGTTTATAGAAAACTTATGAAAATTTATAATTTTGACTGTTTACATGCAATTCATATACTATATTTTCTTTCCCAAATTAATATTTAACTTTAATGTTACTATTTTAATTCCTTTTTGTCTTTCTACTTTAAAATAGGTGGGATTATGCAAATCGTGGTTACCTTGATGCATTAAAGCACCTTACAGATTTAAAAGAAGAAGGTTAAAAGAGTACCTATCTAATTTGAAATTTGAAATCCAAGTCCATATTTCATGGTGTGATTATATTACTTTTAACAACTGCCGTGCAGGTAAAATTAAGACCATTGCATTGACAAATTTTGATACAGAGAGATTACAGATAATCCTTGAAAATGACATTCCTGTTGTAAGCAATCAGGTACACATGCTTGATAAACTAGAAGTTTTCCTTTAGATATTTCACTTATATTTATATTCTGTTCCAAGTTCCTGATCCACGTTTATAATGCTTTTAGGTTCAACATTCAGTTGTTGACATGCGTCCTCAACAGAAAATGGCAGAGCTGTGCCAGCTTACAGGAGTCAAATTAATAACGTCCCTCCCTCTCTCTCTCTGAATGCTTTTGGTTATTCAATAACGATACTACGTACTTTGTTTTGCATTCAATCTGAATATTATAGTTTCCAATGCAGGTATGGAACGGTAATGGGTGGTCTATTATCCGAAAAGTTCCTAGACACCAACCTAGCCATTCCCTTTGCTGGACCTCCGTTGAATACTCCCTCCCTCCAAAAGTATAAACGGGTATGAAGTCCTTGAACGCAACTTTACCGAAGTGTACACCAATAGTCTCTGGAAATTTTTAACCTTAATTAACTAAGAGCATCATATGTTCTCCACATCATAATGTATATCATTTTTGAATATCATTGTTTATAAAAAATGATGAACTTTGTTATGTAAGGACTTTTTGAGTGTGAGATTGGGAGTGTGCAAGGAATTTTGATATTATACCAGAGGCCTCTATGCGCTTCAAAATCTTGTCTCATAAAAAATTTGCAATTTATGTCTCAGATGGTTGATGCATGGGGAGGGTGGAGTCAGTTTCAGGTTCTGCTGCAGACACTCAAAAGAATAGCTTCTAAACATAGGGTCTCAATTCCAACCGTTGCTGTGAAATACATACTAGATCAGGTACACTTGCAGTCCACATGTTATATGGTGAGAATTCAGAGTTTACTTGTGATTATTATTTGAAATTCTTAAGTTCACTGAGAATCCATACATCGCTGTTTGTTTTGTCTGCATCTATGAAACTTTTCAGCCAGCAGTGGCCGGATCAATGATCGGCGTTAGACTTGGGTTGTCCGAACACATCCAAGACTCTAATGCTATATTTTCACTTGCTCTTGATGAGGAGGATCTAAACAGCATACAGGAAGTTTCAAGGAAAGGGAAAGATCTGCTTAGAGTAATTGGTGACTGTGGAGATGAATACAGGCGTGCTTGAAGAAGCTCACTCTTGGATTCTTGACAAAAAAGGAAAAAGAAAAAATGGTTTTGTTGTGTTTAATATATCCATAACAAATTTTGTATATCTTCGATTTGTCGTACTGAGATCCATCTGTGGGAGTAGATGGTGGCAGGTAAGCACACCCCAAAAAAGGAAGAAAAAAAAAATGCTAAATCGTTAGTTGTAAGTTTGTAACTACACCTTTATAAGTATTCATATGTAGATATACATTTGCTCATGTCCAAAGCAGCCCTAATCTAGAAAATAAGAACTATGCCATAGATCGAAACAAAGGTTTAGTGATTAGGACCATCATCTTTGCCTAAATAAGTTGGAAGATTGTTTAGATGAAATGGTTTCAGGAAATACGAAGAGTTTAATCGTTGAAATTGAAAGTTGAGAAATTTGTAGTATCAAAATGTAGTGAGAAATTAGTAGTAACTATTTTTTCATCTAAATCAAAGGGGGGTATAGTAAACTATAAATAAAAACAATTACTTACATTACATGTATAATAAAATAGGAGTCCATTCAAGCAACCATGAAATCGAATTCCACTTGGAAGGAATCGTTAGAATGCATTATTATAAGCCTAATTCAAGCTGCTCACTTGAATAGGAATTCGGAGAAGTATAGAGAGCTTTGGTTGAGTATTTTGAAGCTGAGCATGTCTTGAATAGGGTATTCCTTGAGGAAGTAAACTGATGTGCTTTCCAAAAGGAATGACATCGTTAATATACAAGCACAGCACATAATAGAGCAGGTCAACATTTCTCAGCAAGGCATTTACCAAAAACATTATTTACCAATGCATAAAATTGAAACATGGTATAAATTTCTTCACTAGAGGTGAAGCAAGGGAAAACATATAAAAATTTGACAGTGAACTGCCATTAAGCTGAGTGTTTGAGGCATTTTCCCAGTATTAAAAATATAAGGATCTGATGTTCCATAATGATCCACTCATTTGAATAACTGAATCCCTGCATTCTCACAAGCAGAAAAAAGCAATTGCAAACAAAACATGCATTCTATTTGTAGTCATGCTTGATGGGTAATTCATCTTACAAATCAACGAAATCAGAAATTCCACATACAAAGTATCTTTCATTTATGTAATCACTCTTTTATATTATAAATCAGACAGGCAGGCATCTTAGTATGTTTCTAGCAAAATCATGAGTTTAGGTAGAGGTTCTAATTAACAGCTCGCATACGGCTGACAAGCTTGAGGAAATTTTCCACTGGGGCAGTAGGTACCTAGATACCAAGCACATGGATTACCTCAGTATCTGTGGCTAAGGATAAATGGAAATGATCCCATAAACTATTTGAACTTTAGACAAAATTCATTGCAGTGTTTAAAATGTGCTTGCTAAAGTTGTAACTTCTCTTCATATTTGTTGTGAGAGAATAGCATGCACAGGTGGAACACCAAACCTGTATTGCCCCGTAGTAAATGGAAATGATTTGTGCAATCTACTAGAAGGTGACGAAGTAAAGCTTACAAGGTACATATCCAACATTAAGTGCAGATTTGAGGAAGATCACTGGTTTTGTTGGAGTAATAAGCCCCCCCCACCTCAAGATTGATACTCGAGTCCTATATTTTTCTGAAAGCAAGGAGCAAATATTAACGGGGTTTTGGGGACTGAGTGATAGTGTAACTCTACCAAATTACAAACAAGAAACAAACAGTTTGGAATGAAAAAATGTAAAAGCATGCAGTGAGCAGCAAGGTGGAATTCCAAGCACAAATCATCTAAATCAAAGTTTAAAAAGAAAAGGGACCGTAGATTCTTAATTAGTTTACATTAAAAATCAAAGTCTAAGCATCAGCTACTGTCACTTAATGCAAATTTACTGTAGAGACCTTCAAATTGTAAAACATACTCAAAGAACAGTACCCCAAGTGCAATTTTTTACCATATTCTTTTAGATTGAAGAATTGGCAGAGCTAACATACTACTATATCACACAAGTTCTGCTTAAAGTAAAAGTGGCAAAAATATGGTAATAACATCCATCTCAGGTAACAAAGCGCAAGGCATACCTCCAACAAAAGGAAAGGAGCATCATATATATATATATAGCAGGAATTATAACACAAAATTAAGGGGACTTTCAAGGACACTAGCAAAAGGATTCTTTCTATGCTTGCATAGAACTTGCAGGAATTTGGGACTATTTTATTGTCCTTGATGCCTTTGGGTAATGTCAAAAAGTAAATGGTGAAAGTAGTGATTTAATTTAAATTTGACTTTTGTAAGGTGAAATGGGCATTACAATGGTCAACGAATAAATTTTTTGGACAATTCTAACACTGTTTGGTAAGTTAATAATTTTTTCAAAATAATGGCAAATGGGATGTACTTATGTCAAATAGCTTTCTTGAGAGTTTATGTATATGTATACCCTATATATATATATATATATATATGATGTAATTACCCAGCGCACCCAACTATAGTCTAAACCCAAGATTCTAGCTGGGTTTTTTGATGCCATAGCCTGAGGAGTGCCTTAATTGATTTTAGTCATTTTTTGTAGGAATTAAAATTTTAGCCAATTTTACTATTTAAATTTTATACTTTAACCAAACTACCCCCTTCCCCTATTAAATGCCAACCATCGCACATATATATCTCTGCAATACTCATATGTTATACACATCTATTACACAAATTTGTCCAAGCAAGAATCAGAAAACATTCCACCTAATCTGAGACATTTTTTGTTCAAGGTGAAATTTTTCGAGCTATAACAACATCCATTCGAGGTATTGTATAATTTAAATAGTGCATCTCATTTTATATTTTTTTCCTATTTTTCTGGGTTAATGATTTCTAGATTTTGGATTTCATGGTGGATTTATTTTCCAACATTACAAAGAGAAGTAGTTTGTATGGTAGTTTCAGCATTGCTCAAAACCAAGTGACTGTCATAATGGCCACCATTTTCATCGTTTGTATGATGGTAGCCGTCGTTGGTGGCCACCATATCCCCTGTTTTTCAAACTCACACATCTGTCAATTTCACTGTATTTTTTGAACATATAAATTAACCCATAAAATTATGAAAAAATATGAAAATTGAAGCTCATCCTCTTAACTTTCCAATGATATATCATATGCACAAATCGAAGGTCGAAAAGGTATTCAAAATCAAATTATTCCAACAGCGCGCAGAAGAGTGCGAGAACGAGCACACGTCGGTGGCCACCGACCCCCCCGTAGGTGGTCACCGACCCCCTATGCCCCTTTGGTGGCCATAGACCCCCTGTAGGTAGCCACCGAAGGGGGGGTTGGTGGGCACCTACGGGGGGTCGGTGGCCACCGACGTGTGCCCGTTCTCGCACTCTTATGCGCGCTTTTAGAACAATTTAATTTTGAACATCTTTCGACCTCCGATTTGTGCGTATGATATATCGTTGGAAAGCTAAGAAGATGGGATTCAATTTTCATATTTTTTCATAATTTTTTAGGTTGATTTATGTATTCAAAAAATATAGTGAAGTTGACAGACATGTGAATGCAGTTGGTGTGTAATTCTGCTCTTTGGGAAAAATTTATTTTCAACACCTTCCCGACCTCCGATTTGTGCGTATGATATATCGTTGGAAAGATAAGAGAATGAAATTTAATTTGCATATTTTTTCATATTTTTCTAGATTGATTTATATATTCAAAAATAACATATAAATCTGATTACAATGTGAAACATTTATTATTTTCTGTATTATATCTAAAGTATGGTTTATGTCAATGGCAAATAGGTACTATGGAATCAGACCGTTCAATTTTAATTGTTGTGTTTTACAGTGGCAATTGGTGTAAAGGTGATGATGATCATTAGGTATTCAAGAATTATGAATCGGAATTGACTGAAGTTCATCCAAATTATACTTATGAACAATTGATTGATGAGGTCTACAATATTGTTAACATAGATCGAATACATATAGTTTAAGGTTGAAATATCATTACGTTATGAGTTGCCAACCATGTGCTCTATTAGGAATAAGGCGAGATAAAGATGTGAAAATATTTCTTCGAGTTGTAAAAGAAGTTGTGTCGGTGACTCCGTTATATGTGGAGATCTCGCCTAGAGTGCCTCAACATTTGTCTTCACATGAAAGAGTCAATAATAGAAGAAATCATTTGTCCTCATATGCATCTTCCACTCAATTCCGATTGATAATATATCTTCCAATGATGGTAGAGAAAGTGAAAATGGTGATCGGCCTTATACTGTACCAAGCGAAGGTGGTTCAGTTTCGCATACATCTAAAACATCGTTAAGAAGCGCCTCATCCCGTTATATGGATATCGAATCAGGCTCTTCTAATGATGATGAGTTTCACATTGACGAAGTGTACGACGACAAAAATAAATTGAAGGAAAAGTTGTATTTGTATGCGGTCCAACACAACTTCCAATTCAAGGTTGTGCGATCATCTACAACTCAACATGAGGTTTGGTGCTTCCATGATAATTGCAATTGGCTTCTTCGTGCCAACAAGCTGCCGCATTCAGATAGGTTATTTATTGTACGGGCATATGAAAATAAGCATGCTTGTCTTCAATTTGCACAAGCCATCCATGAAAATCATAGGCAAGCTACTAGCCGAGTGATTGGAGATTCCATAAAAGAAAAATATAATGGGATTGCTCGTGTATACAAGCCATGTGAGATAAAATTTGACGTGAAGTTAAAATATGGTATAGACATATCTTATGATAAAGCGTAGAGGGCAAGAGAGAATGCATTAAACAGTATTAGAGGCACTGCGGAAGAGTCATTCTCAATGCTACCATCATATTTTGCAATGTTAGAAGCTAATAACCCAAGAACAGTGACCCGCATTGCTACTCATGATGGAGAATGTTTTAAATTTTGTTTCATGGCATTAGGAGCAAGCATACAGGGTTTTCATTCTAATATAAGACCAGTTGTTGCTATTTATGAAACAACTTTGAAACATAAATATCGTGACTATCTATAGATTGGTAGATGGAAATGGTCAAATTTATCCACTTACTTTTGGTATTGGGGATGCTGAAAATGAAATTGCATACACATGGTTCTTCGAATGTTTCAAAGAAGTATATGGAGAGCCTGACAATTTGGTTTTCGTATCGGATATACATAAAGTTATTGAGAATGCATTGAAGGTTGTTTATCCGAACTCTTACTATGGATTATGTATGTACCATATTAGTCAAAACCTCAAGGCTAAGAAGTTTGGACATGAAGATGAAATTTTTCCTACTTTTTACTTAGCTACAAAGGCGTATTTGCCGTTAAGTTTTGACTGCTATATGAATGAGTTGCAGAATATAAACATATGAGCGGTTGAATACCTATCGGAAATAGAAGTTAGAAGGTGGGCTCGTTGTAAGTTTTCAGTTACTAGATACAATACATTAACTATAAATATTGTTGAATGCATGAATGCAATACTAAGGGACGCGAGAGAAATGTCACTCATGCCTTTGTTGGAAATTATTAGGTCAAAGTTACAACAATAGTTCTATGATCATCGAATTATTGTCGGAATATGGCAACTACATTAACGATATGGACCGAGGAACGATTAAAAAAGAGAGAAGAAGTTGCACAACGTTCAATTATTACATCTATCAATCCCACCGAGTATAGGGTGGTAGGTGGTGAACTAAAGGGTAAGGTAAATTTGACTTCTAAGTTTTGCAGCTGTAGGAAGTTTGACCTTGATCAGTATCCTTGTGAGCATGCAATGGCACTATGTTTGTACAAACATATCAAGTTTCATAATATGTGTTCCAAGTATTACCGTACCGATACACTTTGTTTAGTTTACCGAGATTCCATATATTCAGTTGGTGACAGAAGACAATGGGAGGTTCCATATGAAGTTCAAATGAAGATTGTTCAACCCCCAGACAATAGAAGACGAGCTATTGGTAGACCAAGAAAAAATAGAATATTGTCTCAAGGAGAGGAGAAGATGAAATACAAATGTAGTCTATATGGAATGATTGGACATAACCAAGCAAGATGCACTGAGCCAACAAATCGGGATGAAAATTGCAATTAATTATGGTGTAAGATAAATGTACTTATTTTTTAGGAGTATGTAACAATTAAACATGTGTATGTATTTATATCTATGCTTTATGGATTGAATGTAATGATTAAAAAATATATTATAAACAACAGTGGCAATCGTACTTCCGTCAAATTCACAGGATTTTGAACATATAAATCAACCCATAAAATTATAAAAAATATGAAAATTAAAGTTCATCCTCTTATCTTTCCAACAATATATCATATGCACGAATCGGAGGTCGGGAAGGTGTTGAAAATAAACTTTTTCCAAGAGTGCACAGAAGTGCACAGCAACTGCAATTGCATGTCTGTCAACTTCATTATATGTTTTGAACATATAAATCAATTCAAAAATTATGAAAAAATATGAAAATTGAATCTCATCCTCTTAGCTTTCCAACGATATATCATATGCACAAATCGGAGATCGAAAAGGTGTTCAAAATCAAATTGTTCCAATAGCGACAGAAGAGTGCGAGAACGGGCACACGTCAGTGGCCACCGACTCCCCGTAGGTGGCCACCGACCCTCCCCGTAGGTGCCCACCAACACCCCCTTCGGTGGCCAACTACGAGGCATAGGGGGTTAGTGGCTACTACAGGGGGTTGGTGGCCATCTGCTAGGCAAAAAGTAATTAAAATTTTTACTGGGCAACAAGTCCGTTAATTTTATAAAAATAATAAGTAATTAAAATTTAAACGAATATAATTTAATCAACTAATAATAAAATTACCTCCACATTATTAAAAAGTGCTTTTCCCACGCTCTTAAATACAGGGAGGTATCCTTCTAATTACAAATTCATGAGAATGAATTATCAACCTTAGTTGCATATAGTTCTCTCATCAAAAGAATTGTCTCATATTCCCAAACCTATTAAACAATTTAAAATTCATTACGTAAATAGTTAAATAGATATTGTGTAAATAAATATAAATTAAAACATTTTGTAATTGACATTACCTGGAATACCTGAGGAAACCCACTTAGACTGTATATGGCCGATTCATTTAATCCTCCATCACGCAAAGCTAAAACTCGATGCATGGAAGATATGGTAGCATTGTAGGACCCCAAACCCCATGCATATTCGTTGAAGTATTCTAAATCCTCAACCATAGGCAAATGTTGTATGTCAATGCTTACTTGACTATCCTTGCCAAGTAGACCACATTCGAGGAAGTATATCAATGCTAGTCTTACCATGTCATCTTTATCCTCTAGTTTGCTATGCTTCAAATACAAAAAGACATCCCTTACATTAGAATTTTTAATCTTCTTCAAGTGGCCAAAATATGTGTTCCTTATTCGATTGGATTTTGGAGGAGGAGGAACATTAACTGAATTTTCCATCTTCAATCCCGTAATAAATCCAAATTCTTTTTTTGTAAATATTGCTCATTTTCCATTAAAGTTGAACTCCATGACATCCTCATTTATACTATCCGCTTGCCTTACAAGCATATTGTGTATTATGCTGGCACTCAAGATAATCTTCTGCATTCTTAGGTAGAAGCATCAAAACAACGTTTCAAACTTCTTCACGCTTCTCTTAAACCTAGATGGCTTATCAGAATCCTCCAAAAATTTCTCAAGGATGTCTTTGATGCATGTTATGAGTGACGACCTACAAGTGACACGAACACAACAATTATTTGCATTAGCTAGGGCATTTGGATACATCAAGGACTTAGCTTTTGCCATTTTCCTGTTTAAACAAATAAATGTAAAAGGTTAAGGCCAAATAACTCATAATTTTGTATAAACTTTTCAATCACTTCAATCATATGATAATAAATCTATAAACAAAATGATAGCATGAATAAATAAAAATATAAAATAACAATCTAATCCGAAAGAAAAAAAAATTTTTAAAAAAGTGAGGGTCGGTGGGTACGGACCCACCTCCTAGCACCCCACCGAGGCCCCAAGCGCTGCACGCATCCACCTACCCCCGCATGCGCCACCGACCTCCACAGCGTGTATGCCACCTACCCCATGCCACACACATGGCGTGTACACCAACCTAATCCACAAAACCCTCAATGTGTTTATGTGTTATAACCTTAGTAGAGTACAAAAATATGGTGGGACATAGCAACAGCAACGGCGATTCACTAGAAAATATAATTTTGGCGGTGATAAGAAGAAGAGGAGGAAGACAATTGGCAATTGGTAAAGGCAAGAAGAAAAAGGAAGGAAAGTCCAAGAAGTACAAGAGGGGTGCGGTTGGGTGAGGTTGAATGCGGTCACATACGGCAAAACGATGTGTTACAATTTTATTTTGATTAAACTGTATGTATTTTAAAGGCATAATAATCATTTTCGGCTAAAATTTTAATTTTAAAAAGGATTTTTGATGCCATATCCAGACCCACACACATTTGGATTATTTTGACCAATTTTGTTCAGAATAAATATTTTAACATGCAATTATGATAATACCCCTTTAATGACTTAAATGTGTATAATTTTTTTAGCCACTTCAATCATCACTTCCCGCCGTTCTAAATTCAACCTTGAACCCAGCCCTCAAACCCAGCTACTGAAACCCAGCTACGATATACATTTGGCATACCGTGCTGTTCCGTTCGTTGTCTCTAATCCACTACCGACATTCATTATTAGGTCCGTAATTATTTTACTATATTTGGAATAGGAATTAGGTTATGGGTTATGGGTTATTACGGTTTTTAAGGGTTCTGGGTGATAGATGTCGACGTAGTCGTTGATCTCCGTCGAGTCATTTACCATACTTGTCTATGACGAAGCACTTTGTCTAATTTCCTTCGGTTTGGGTTTGGTCGACGAAGTCATTCGTCAAACGACCAAGTCGTTCGTCAATTGTGTTGTGATTCGTCTCTGACGAAGTTGATGAAGTTTGACAAAGTTGACAAAGTTCATATTTGTCAATTTTTTATTATTATTCTTTTATTGTTATGCTGACGAAGTTCAACTATACTTAGGATTCGTCTCTGATGAAGTTCATATTTGTCAATTTTTATTCTGGTATTGTTATGCCGAAGTTCAGGTATACTTAGGATTCGTCTCTGACGAATTATTTGTCAATTTTTATTCTGCTATTGTTATGCTGACAAAGTACTATGTTTAAAATTCATCTCGACAAAGTTGAAATTGATATTTTTTTGAACAGTAAAAGGAATTTACCAAGGTTTCTAAGGCTTTGGCTTTCAAGTACCTTGCAGCAGTCGATGCACGGGTTCACATTACTAATAAGGTAGCATTAGGCAAAGAACTCGACGACGTGAAAAAGAAGATGAGCACACTCGTAGAGGAAGTTAATGAGATCACACCAGAATACCTCGCTGGGCAACGGAAGAAGATGGAGGAAAGCTATTTTGGCCTTTTGTTTCTCCACTTCAATGTCAAATTCAGTGCTGGTAATGACCATCATCTCATTCTCCTTTTCTGTCCAGATCTTGGAAATGAACCCAGAAGATGAGGCTGAGGAAGATGGTGCAAATATTGATCTTGACTCGGAAAGGAAGGGAAAATGTGTGGTGTTGAAAACATCTACCCGCCGTGAGTCATCTTAGCAATGTTATGTGCATGTTCTTGTGTGTCCAGTTGGTATAGCCTGTAGGACCTGTTAGGCAAGATGCAATAATGTAATCTAAATTGAACTAGTCATACCTTGTTTTCTTGTGTGAAATGACGTTCATTTATGTATTTACTTTGATTTCAGACAATTTTGTTACCCGGTGTCGGGCTTATTGAGCCTCATAAGTTGAAGCTTGGTGATCTGGTTGGGGTAAACAAAAGTAGTTACTGATCTTGGATACTCTTCCATTTGAGTATGATTCTCACGTAAAGGGTATGGAGGTTGATGAAAAACCTACTGTACAATGACATTGGAGGGCTAGAGAAGCAGGCAAGTTTTTAAGTTTAGGCCTGCTCAATGGGTTACTCCTTGCTGACTCTTGTGATATGCCAAATGTTTGGGACCTTAGTCTAATTTAATTACTATTGCATATATCCAAGAGCTGGTTGAGGCTATTGTTTACCCATGACACACAAGGAGCGTTTTTCAGAGATCCACCTTTAATAAAAAGAAACAAGACGAGCCATTTAATGGACATTTGATGAATTTTTATTGTGGTATGGATGGGGGACTGCAGATCCAGAAGCCTTAAGTATTGTTGAGGCTAATGAGCTAAATCAATTTATTTGATAATTCATTTTCAATTAACAGATTTATATTCCTATAAACTTTGTCCATGAACACTGGATGCTGACTGTGTGGATGTAATGATGTATAACATTGGATGGATTTATTTTTTTGATATGTACTTGTTAATTATACTTGTTATTTGTAAAATGTACAGCATTTAAGAATACTTATTATACTTTCTGTATACAAAAAATCAAAAAATTATTTTGCTAATCAAATAATACTATCAGTAAAAATAAAAATGTAAGCATTACAAATGTTTAAACATTACTGTCAGGGACGATGAAGCACGACGATGAAGCACAATGATGAAGCTCTGACGAAGTGGTTCGTCAGTGTTGAGTCGGCCCAATCTATCATACCATGACCTTTCAACTTCTTCGTCAGATAACAAGTGCGTCGTCATAATATTTTTGGCACAAAATTACGATAATATCCATACAATGACTAAAATATGAGTATAATTCTTTTTACCACTTTTTGTCACCTACGATTTGCATTTCCCACCGTTCTACATTCAACCTTGAACTTGAAATCTGATCTTAAACCCAGCTACGATCTGCATTTTCCCTGCCTTCGTTGTCGCTAATCCACTTTGTTCATTTGTTACAGGTCCGTAATTCTTTTCTTGTATTTTGAATTTAGGAATTATGTTATAGGTTATTAGGGTTTTTAAGGTAGGAGTGGGTGGATACATGTTGACAAAGTCGTTCGTCTCCGTTGAAGCAATCATAGCATACTTGGATAAGTTGACGAAGCTCTCCATCATCTAATCGTCGTTTAGGTTTGAGTTTGGTTGATGAAGTTCATATTGTCAATATAAAATTTAAGGATTGTATTTATTTATTTTGCTATTTTATGCTTCGTCAGATGTGATTCATCTTTATTATGTTATGTTATGGTTCATCAGTTGTGATTGTTTGACGAAGTTGACGAACTTGAAGTTGATGTATTTGTCGTCTAATCATCGTTTAAGTTTGGGTTTGGTTGACGAAGTTCATATTTTCAATATATTTTAAGGATTTTATTTATTTAATCTGCTATTTTATACTTCGTCAGTTGTGATTCTGCTATGTTATGCTTCGTTAGTTGTGATTCTTTTGAAGTGAAGTTGTCGAACTTGATGTTGATGAAGTTGGCGAAGTTCATATTTTTATGCTGCTATTGTTATGCTGATGAAGTCCTAGTAATATCTAGTTAGGATTCGTCTCTGATGAAGTTTAAATCTTAATGTTTATAGTGTTTTGAATATGAAATGGATTTGGCTTTCAAGTACCCTGCAGCAGTTGATGCACAAGTTTGTATTACTAATAAGGTGGCATTAGGCAAAGTACTTGCCGTCGTGAAGAAGAAGATGAGCACACCCATAGAGGACGTTAATGATATCACACCAGAATACCTTTATGGGCAACAGAAGAAGGTGAAAGAAAGTTATTTTGGCCATTTGTTTCTCCATTTCAATGTCAAATTCAATGCTGGTGTTGTCCATCATCTGTTAAGGAGGCAAGTCCATACATTTGATAAGACAATAATGGAATTCAATTTTGGAGGCAACACAGCACAGTTTAGGAAGGAGGAGTTTGGTCTTATAACTGGATTGAAGATTGGTCCAGTTCAGCTAAGAGCCCCCCCCTTCATATGAGAGAATAAGAGATGATCACTTCAGCAGAGCTGATGTGATCACTAATGCCATGGTGAAGGAAGTGTCCACCAATATGACGCAATGGATGGAAGATGATGACATGGTGAAACTATCTTTGCTTTACATCCTGGAGTGTGGTATCCTAGGAAAAGAAAGTCACAATGAAATAAAGATGGATCATGTCAGCTTGGTAAAAGATCTTCATACTTTCAATACTTATCCATGTAGGGAAGAGGCATGGAAGGCCATAAAAATACATTACAAAAGGCTTTGGACAAAAATAACTCCTCAGGAACTTATAGTCTTGGAGGGTGTCCATTAGCTTTCCAAGTTAGTACTAATTAATTATTACCATTATTATAAAATTTCAGTTTTATAGTACTAATTAATATAATACTTGTTATTTTTTTCAGGTTTGGGGCTATGAGGCAATTCTGAAACTAGGAAGGTTATTTGCCCACAAATCAAATAAGGTGGTTTCCCCTCCTATCTGTAGATGGTATACAACAGTTGTCCTCAACTACGACACACTTAAAAATAAACTTTTCAGTGAATAAGGGAATAACTTTTAATAACCCATTGTAAACATATATGCGTGTAAGTTTAAACTTGTTTCTAGTCAATGCAGTATGATGTGGTTGCATTGGAGGTCAGCACAGGTGAAGATGACATGCTGACTACTAGTGAGCTTGATCATAATGCTCATCATTATACTCGCTCTGCTGGTGATGATGCATAATCGCCACTGAAGAGGCAACGTACCACACTGAAGAGGTAACCTACCAGAATTACACATCAGGGTGGTTATGCTCAGCACTCCAGTCCACAAGAAATTCCACAACAAATTCCAGAAGAAGTTCATCACCATAGTGTTCATCAGTTTGAAACTGCATCATCAACATAAGTAAGTAATAGATTGTCTTACTTATGCTTTGACAATTTATATACTTTCTATGTACATTGACTTATTTCCATGTATTATATTGCTTCGTTGAAAAAGCAACTTGATGAACATCAACAATATGTGAAGACTGAGCTACTTAGTATTAAGGAGACTTTAAAATGTATCCTTAAATTTACTCTAATGGACAAAAAAACAGCGGACAAGGTGAGGATTCTTATCCCAAATGATTAACACTTTTACAATTAAAAACTATTATTTAATACATTTTTTTATTCTTTCAATTGTGATTTAGGGTGAGGATATTCCGAAGTATATCATTCCACCATCTATGAAAGCTGACGATGTCATATACGAAGAGGAAGTCGTAAATAAGGAGGAGACTGAAGTTGTAAATAAAGATGAGAGTGTAGTTGTAAATAAAGAGGAGGAGGCTGAACTTGTAAATAAAGAGGATGTTGAGGTTGTAAATAAAGAGAAAGCCATAAATAAGGAGGAGACTGAAGTTGTCAATAAATATGAGAGTGTAGTTGAAATAAAGAGGAGGCTGAAGTTATAAATAAAGAGGAGAGTGAAGCAATCAATAAAGAGGATAATGAAGATGTCAACATGGAGGAGAAGGAGAATAAAGCTGTAAATAACCAGGATAATAGAGATGTAAATAAGGAGGATAAAACAAACGAAGCTACAAATGAAGCTATGAATGAAGATGAGTTTGAAATTGTAAATAAAGATGATAATGTAAATAATACCGAGGACAAAGAGGCAATGGTAGATATTAAGGATACTGACCAAGTAAGTTTTTACATTATAAGCATATTTATATTTGTTTTTTACTTACATTAATATCTTCATCAATGATGAATTCGTTGATTGATTCGCATTACCACTGCAATTCATTAGTGATGAAGTGCTTCGTCACTGACGAATTATTTTGGCCAATCCATTTCCTCATTGACGAAGTACGGCTTCATCACTGACAAAGCACTTTGTCCCTGACGAATTCGTTTTGGCCAATGTAGTTCCTCACTGACGAATTACTTCGTTAATACTTCGTCACTGACAAAGCACTTTGTCCTTGACGAAGGCACTTTGTCCATGATGAAGCACTTTGTCCCTGATGAAGCACTTCGTCATCACGAAGCCCTTCGTCACATTTGAAGCACTTCGTCAGCACTGACTTCGTCAATGATGTTAAATGTTTAATTAGTGATGTGTCACATTGAAGCTTATGTTTATATTATTTAATGTACTTTATATATTTTCAATGCATGCAGACTGGCAATATTGTGCAATCCACTGCAACGAGCACAATAGATACTGCTACACATGTGCAAATCAATAAAAAAAAAATGAACTCAACATAGGGGTATTAGGCTATAAGAGATTGAGGAGAAAAGGTGTAAAGATGAAGTCCCCTTATATCGTATATAAAGAATTGAAAGACAAAATGAAGAATACTTTACCAACCA
Organism: Rhamnella rubrinervis; assembly: GCA_007844105.2. NCBI lineage: Eukaryota > Viridiplantae > Streptophyta > Magnoliopsida > Rosales > Rhamnaceae > Rhamnella > Rhamnella rubrinervis. The sequence goes on from CM017578.2 coordinate 17,241,131, forward strand.
CCAATTCAATCCAATAAAGTAACCCTCTGATGATCTGGTAAAGTCCTTCGCGGCACATATGCTAAAAGACCCTCCTGAGGTGGTTTCACTGGGTGAATATCATACTATAACTGTAGAATTTATGGACGTCATGGTGAAGACTGCTGAATGGTTGATGATGCGGTAATGTCCTTATACTTTTTTAATATGTGCATTACCTTATTTAATATTTTGCTAACTTTAGGTATGTACAAATGTGCAGCATGTGAACATCATTTTGTGGCTCATACATATTTGCATGAGATTACATCCCATGTTGTTTAATCAAAAAGCAACTATATTTGACTCATTTTTCTAGGTTAGTACCATCTGTTACTTTCATATCTTGCATTAATTTCGTGTACTGTCTTTTTTTTTCACTAAACATGTCTCATTATCTGTATTGTTTTACTTTTACAGCCAACATATGCAAATAAGTGGGTAGAATTCAAAAAGCTTTTACAAAAAAGAAGAAAAATCAGAAGAAACAAGATGAGCCGATTCAATGGACATTTGATGAATTTTTGTTGGGGTATGGATGGGGGACTGAATATCCAGAGGCCTTAAGTATTGTGAAGGCTAATGAGGCAAGCATGTGTGTTATATTTATTATGAATACAGCGAAAACAATTCATTTGATAATTCATTTTCAATTAACAGATTTATATTCCTATCAACTTCGTCCATGAACACTGGATGCTGGCTCGTGTGGATATAATCAGAGGTTGTGTGATTCTATATGATTTGTATGAATCTATATCCAACAAGAATATGGCCGAATTGGAATCATTAGGAGCTATAATGCCATACTTCTTGAAGGACTCCAACGTGTATGATGTACGCCCTCAACTGAATAAAGGATTGGAGCCATTTATGATCTAGAAATTTAAGAAAACTCCACAACAAGAGAATGGGTAAGACAATTTATTCAATACCTTCAATTACATTACAATGTACTTGATATCTAATTAATTAATTGATTTTTCTTGCAGAGGCGATTGCGGTGTGTTCATGGTCAAATTCGTGGAATACTTGAAGGCCAATCTCCAATTGACATTCCACCAATCTGATATACTATTTTTCATATTAAAGTGCTAAAGAAATTTTGGCAAAATTTTTTCAGTTTGATTCAATTGAATGGGCAATTTGATGTGCAGTATAGCATTTAATTTTTATTTATTTTATTTGTATTTGATGTACAACATATTATTCAATTAATTTTATTTGTAAATATTATTTATTACAATTTTATTTTTTATTTATAACATTATTTTACTTTACTATTCATAATTAATAATTATGATTTGTTATTTGTAAAAAGTACAGCATTTAATCATATTTATTGTATTTAATGTATACAAAAAAAATACTTTATTAATCAAATAATACCGTCAGTAAAAACAACAAATTTAAGCATTACAAATTTAAACATTACTGTTAGGGACAACGAAGTGCTTCGTCAACGTTGAGCCGATCCACCCTTTCAACTAGTTCGTTAGATAACAAGTGCTTCGTCAGCGACGACAAAGTGCTTCGTCAGTGACGAAGTGCTTCGTTAACATTGCAATCCACCATTGTTCATTACTTCCAATTGCTTTGTCAGATAACAAGTGCTTCGTCAGGGACAACGAAGGTTTCTGTCCGTGACGACAAGCTTCGTCAACGACGATGAAGCGCTTCATTAGTGACGAAGGGCTTCGTCAATGCGTTGAGGTGGTCCACCTTTGTCAATTCTTTCAAATGGTTCTTTACATTTCGCTCGGTTACGACCTGCTTGATGGCAACGACTACATTTGTATGTAATTCTTTCTTCTCATTAGGATAGAATTCGGTTTTTACTTGGTCTACCAGCAGATCTTCTTCTCATTTCAGGTGGTCGAACCACTCTTTATTTTCCTTCATCGGGAACATCCCACTATACTGGGTCCCCTACGGGATATATGGATTCCGCATACGCAGCACGTAGCGTGTTGGCATGGTAGTAATGAGATGTGATAATATGAAAAGAATAGTTACGATGCATACACACTGCCATGACATGAACATATGGATCAATCTCAAACTTCCTGCATGTACATGTTTTCTTGTTCAAATCAACTAAGCATTCAATTTCATTACTCCCACATACTCTATAAACATTCGATTAATTGGAGTCACCACCATTTTAGATGCAACTTTGCTTCGCTTATTAAGTTTTGCTTCTGCCAAGGAGTCAACGTTGTTATCGTGTTGCAGGCAATAGTACGACGATCATGAAACCATTGTTACAGCTTTGCACGGATAGTTTCCAACAATGGGAGAATTGGCATCTCACGACCATCTTTGAGAATAGCATTCATACATTCAGCGATGTTTGTTGTCAAAATATTATATCTTGTGATAGGAAACTTAGATCGAGCCTATTTGCTTCCATCAATGTCTTCTAAGTATTTAACAGCCCTTATAAAGATGCATCGTAATTCATCCATGTAATAATTAAACTTTGTTGGTAAGTACAACTTTGCAGCCAAATAAAAAGGAGAAAGAATATCATCGTTGTTTGCAAACTTTTTCGCCTTCAAGTTCTGACTAATATGATACATGCACAAACCATAATAGTTATTAGGGTATACGATTTTCAATGCATTCTCTATACCCTTGTGACAATCGGTAACTAAAACCAAATTATTCATATCTCCAAAACATTCCTTGAAACACTCAAAGAACCACATGTATGCAGCTTCATGTTCTCCGTCTCCAACACCGAAAGCAAGTGGATAAATCTGACCATTACCATCAAGTGCGGAAGCTATGTACAAATGACCACTGTATTTGTGCTTCAACGTTGTTCCATCAACAGTAACAACTGGTCTAACATATGAAGCAAATACTTTTATGCTTCCAACTAAAGCCATGAAACAGTATCGAAAAGTATTGTCATCGCAAGTCAAAATACGAGTAATTGTCCCTGGATTCATTTTTTCCAACATTACAAAGTACGATGGTAATGCCGCAAATGATTCTTCCACAGTTCCCCTTACATTTAGTGCGTATTCTCTTGCTTGCCATGCTTTGTCATAAGTAATTTTTAGTCCATACTTTGTATTGATATCATGCATTTTCTCCCTTGGCTTATATACACGAGCAATACCATCATATTTCGCTCTTATTAGACTACCAATTGTACGGCTATTTGCTTGCCTATTATCTATATCAAGCCCCTTGCTCTTGTATTTGCATTCATGTTGGAATGAACATACTTGATCCTAAACAATTGAGTAGAACGCGAGATCTTTGTTGCACGAACTTTCCACTTGCAATTGTCATCTCGACAATAAACCTCATAACGATCAGGTGATGATCTTACTACCTTGAACTCAAAATGATTATCGATTGCCATTAAATGCAACTTATTTTGCAGTTCCTTCTTACTATCATAAACCATTCCAATCTCAATGAGCTCGCATGTAACTTGGTTTTATGTTCAAATACTGACACGACGTACCACCATTGCTTGCACTTGACTTGTTTCTTGACAACTGTGAACTTGGGACCCTTGGCATGGGAGATGGGTGTATAGCCACACTATGGAGGTTGAACTCAGGTTTTTGCGGCAATATTATCTTCATTAGGTGTATATTCATATTGATGATCAAATCAAATTGACTCGTATTCACTGTCATTGTAATGTGCTGCCTCATTCTCTTCGTTCATAGGAAAGTAAGTGTTCGCACAGACATCTATACCATCATGAAAATTTAGGAATTCACATTCAACCTGTTGATGACATCCATTCGAACCACAATGTGGAATTTTCGGTAGTTGAGTTTCTGGTAGTTGAGTCCCTGTTACTTGAATTTGAATTTTTGGTACTTGAGTCCCTGGTACTTCAGTCAATGGTACTTGAGTAATTGTACTTGAATTTTTGGTAATTGAGTCTCTGGTACTTGAGTTTTGAATTGACAATGTTGTCCATCTCCTGACTCTTATTTGTTTGAATGTCATACACTGATCTTGAACCACATTCTCCTTTCAGTGTTTACAATTCTTGGTTGCTTCCACTACCAGATTTTAAATCATTCTGAATATCAAACAGTGGCAGCATAGGCAATACCTCTACAAATAACGGAGTTACCGGCCTAAAATGCTTCACAATCCAAATAAAATTGAATACATCTCTATCGTTTCGAATAGTTTGAGGATCAACATGCATTTCGCATTGATTGTACTGATACTTCATTCCCAACAATGTTTCACTCCTGTCAACATCAAGCATATTATGTTTCACGAAGATGTGACAGACAGGTCGATAAACGCTCAAACTCCTTCAAAAATTTAATCTATGTTTCGTAGCTGATCTGAGAGTAATCAAAGCAATTTCCTCCTCCTCTATATTATTTTCTACCTACCGGCAGTTTAACCTAGGTAAGTTTATTGTTTTAAAGATCAGTATTCAGTAATTAATTATCAAAATTATTTAAGTACATTCCACTGAAAATTAGATAAAATAATAAATTTTAAAAAAATTGATCAAAACAATTTAAATAGATCAAAAATATGGTATTAAAAAACCCTTTTAAAAATTTAAATTACTTTTCATTATCTTGTATCGGGCTGTGGCATCAATTCCAGCCCATCCCCTGACCCGAATCCATTTTCTTGGCTCGCCTCTTTCCTATTGGAGTCCTACATATGCTTCTTCCTCCCAAACCCGCCGCTGCCCGAACAGCTCCGCTTGAAGTCAGGGCACTCCGTGACACGTGAGCGGTGAGTCTATGATCGAGCCACGTGAGACTCGCGCTCAGCTTCGAAATTGAGCTTAAACCAAGCCCCCGCCGGCCACGCAGCCCCGCCCCGCCCCCTGGCCGGCCTTGATTCCCTTCCACGGCCACTGCCCCCTCGTCTCCGTCACTTGTCAGTAACAAATAACAATATCATCTCCGGTTTTTCATTTTTTTTATATTTCATTGTTTATATTTTAGTTTTTATTTTTACAGTTTTTATTTTTTATGTTTCTTTTATCCTTTAGTTAGACTTAGATCAATAACAGACGTGCAAAACATGTAATTACAGTTTACCAGTATAAATTATTAAGCATAAATAAATCAATTAAAACACATTTTCGTAATAAATTGAATTATGTGATATTGTGTTGCTGCTGAATTATTACTCATATATTGAATTATGTGGTATTGTGGTATAAAAAAGGTTTGCCAAGGTTGTATTCGATAATATAATTATTTTTTATTTTTTTCTCTTGAATTATGTGTAATTTGGTTAGTTTAGAGATTGGTTGGAGTTTATTGAATATTAGTTAGACTATTTAATTAAGTAAAAATATACAAATAAAAATAAAAAATAAGTGTTTTTATTTTTAGTTGTGTGTGTTTTATTTTTCTTCATATTTTTAGTCTAACTAACATTTAATAAACTCCAACCAACCTCTAAACTAACCAAATTATATACAACTCAGGAGGAAAAAATTAAAATTAAAATAAAAACAGTTGTGTTATCAAACAAGCCCTAAATTATGTGTTATTATGGTTGCTGAACTATTACTGAATTATGGTTTGCTGAATTATGTGGTGTTGTGGTTGATGAATTAGGATTTGTTTTTACTTCTCTTGATTTTTTAGGGATTAAACTTTAGGTTGATAATTTGGGGGTTTGAAGATTGCATTATAGACTTATATTTGTTTATAACGAATGCCTATGAAGAAATGCAGGGGACAACTTATATAGTATTTTATTGTATTCATCCCCCTGGCTGTGTGTGATGTATATGTTTTATTTTTAGTAATACAATTTACTTGTACTGTTTGAGTTTCATATATTTTTAACAATTTTGACAAATTTTTATTGTGCAACAAAGAAACAATTCATTTCTCTTTATGAAATGGACAAGAAAAGCTGCTAGGTTATTATCCAATAGGCAGTCTGCTAGTTTGGTCGGAACCTTTAACCCACCCTGTTTTCAGTTCCTGGATGGCCACTGCTCTTCTCAATCTTTAGAAATTTTCTAGTAGAATTATCATTAATATGTAACTGAATTTCCCAAAGAACTTTTTTTCTGTAGCTGTTTTGGTGTTTTGGTTCGTCCAGTGCCTTCCTTTTGTTTGTTGAAATGCCGAAATGAGTGTGACACTGTAGCATTTGGTGGTTACTTTCTTTATCTTCACAGTTTATGTATCCTTTTCTGTTAATTTGATAGCTTGATCATTGTAATTTTTGCTGCATATTTTGTTTCATATCTTTTCTCTGGAGTGATGGGTATTTAATCTTATTTTTGCTTTTCATTTAATATTCACAGGTATGAATTAAGCTACAAAACTTTCTCTTTATTGGGTTTTGCAAGTGGAAGTGTTCCTGAAAAGCAATCATGGATGGTATGTATGAATTTTATATCTGTTTTCCATAAGAATATGTATGTTTTTTAGTGTTCTTTACTGGATTGAATCCCAGAGATTAGTTTAATTTATTATAATTTGCACTTCTAATATTTCTTCTAGTAGCCTTCATACGGTATGCAAAATTAACAAGGCTTTGCATAATATCAATTTTTGAAGAGTTTTGTAGTTCACTCTGTTAACATTGTTACCTTCTTTGGTCTTCAGTTGATTCACAGCCAACTATGGAGGAAACTATTTTTGTTGGGGATGATCTTATGATGGGCCCACCATCACCTGTCATTCCACCAGAAATAGCATCTCATGTCCTTGAAGGTGTTGAATTGTGTGATGGGATATTGAAAAATCTATTTTTGTGTAAGTTCTATGGTTTTATTTCCTTGTTGGGATTAAGTATTGCTTTTTGATGAAAGCCAATTCCGTAATTGTACAAAACCAATAGTCTAGAACCATCATTTTGTAGTTTCTCAAATGGCTAAACATTGGGAAACTAAGAAATTGTTTGGTCATGTATTTAAAAATTGTTTTTTGGTTAAAATTATTCATTTATAGAACTATTTTTATGTTTATAGTATATTACTAAACAATGGCTAATTTTGTATATAGACTTAAAAATAAACAACAAATGTAATAACCATCTAATTTACAATCTATGTTAAAAGGTAAATCAACTCAACACAATTGTATCGCTTCAAGTTGATTTGAAGTATTGTTAGTGCTTAAGCTATTTTGTTTTTCGCTGAAAAGAATGAAAACTACAAAACGGCACTTTCCTGACAGTTGAAAAGAATATGATTGCTTGGATGACTAAACTCTGTTTCTAAATTAGAACTATCATACATATTCTATATGGGGGCCCTCATTGTTAAGACTTCATGCATGCATAACAGTTAGTAGCTGTTAACTTGTTCACTTGGACATTGAATTCCTACTTCTAGACAACTTATTATAGAAATTTTGTCATTATATTGTAGGCTTGCAAATCAATGACATTGAGCCATTTTGTCAAGATGAGATTGTTTTGTATCGTCAGTGCACTGAAAAAAGGGTGAGATTGTCTTCATGGATTCAGTTCTCTGTTTCCTCTTCTCTCCAGTCCCTTTACATGTCTCTTTCCGTCTCTCTCTCCAACATTTCTTTTGTATTTGTTGAGAAAAACATCTAATTTGTAAAATGATTTTGTGGACGTGTCCATTAGCCTTTTATATCACTTATTCATGGTTTTTTGCAATTTACCCAGGATAGGGATTTACGGCAACGGCTTCAAGATAGTGAGCGCAAACTGGGGTTATCAATGCCTTTAAATGAAGCAAAGGAAAGGGCTGCTCAGCTTGAATCAGAGGTCACATCCTTGGATAGGTATGCCTTGAAATGATTAATCATTTGGTACAAGATATTGGTTTGTGTTGATAAAATTTGAAGGAACAATAAGAACACACCTAAAAACTTGCAATTTTATGCATATTATCTGAATTTCTATAATTTTCACAGGAACAATAGTTAGTCAGATGTAGTTCATATGGTAATTATCTGAATTCCTATATTTTTCATCAACTAATTGCAGTGTCCACAATGAACAACGTCTTACTATCAAAGCCATGTATCTATGTTAGTTGCGCTCCTTGCTATTTGGGGTTAATGTCAATCTCTTTGTTAAACTTTCAATCACAACATTTAACTTGTCTTACTTTGCACTATTTTTGTTAGTTAGCCCTTTATGTTTATTAAAAGCGTTAAATTTTACTAGTTCTAAGTACATAACAGTTATTTAACCATACTAGAATATTTATATGATATCACCCAGTATTGAAACTACCTTGAATAAAAGAAAGAAAAATTCTCATTTTTTAAATTTTGTATTTCTTTTTGTCTCTATCTTATATTTTTTAAAATTCAAATAAAAACTTAGAAAGTATGAACATGGATACTTTGTATAAAGAGATTTATTTCTTTAAATTATGCTCACACGGCATTATTGCATCAACAGGCGCTTGATTCTTGCAAGCGGAGTTCAAGGAATGGAAGGTTTTCGCGAGAGGTGGAGTTTGCATGGTCGCCTTACTGACACCAAGTATGTTTACATTGCACATCCTTTAATTATCATGGGCCAGACATTCCTGTTGGCTTTCAGATCTCATGTATTTAGAGAATTCAAATTACTTGTTTGGTTTGTCTGAATAATAAGGTGAAAAAACTTGTATCAGTTTCAGTTGTAAGCAATAGTAGTTGTACAGACCTTTTATTCTTCTTCACATTCTGTCGTCTGTAGTCCTTAATCTAAACCAAGTTCTTGCAGGAGAAGATTGGAGGCTTTAAAGCAGGGAATGGAGAACCGGAAAAGAGACGAGCCAGTTGAGCCTGTTGAGCCAGTCAAACATTCAACTAATTCAACAACCAAAAGATGGGTTTTTTGGTGAAGGGTTTGTTCTGCATCTGTATGATATAACTAATGGATGAGTTTACTAGCAGAAACAACAATATACACGGCAGTTGATGAGATGAATAAAAAATTCATTTAGAACACATTAGTGAGCATTTTTACAAAAAAAAATAAAAATAAATAAATAAATAGAACCTTTATTATCATTACCATTATACTTATTTGCTTCCATGGCATTGCTTATCGTATTGGTCAATGGATTTTAACCAGGAAATCTATCAATTGTTTTGTAGAGAAGCTAAGAGCCTCATTGTTGTTCCTTTTGTAGAAGTTTAAACTTTGTGTTCGTGGATTGCTCAGAGAAACTGCTTTGACTTTTTTATTTATTTGTTTGTAATCAGTGTTTCTGCATTTTATTTTCACCTGCATAAGCTAATTCGACTCCAATCTCTTCCCTTCAAATTTTGCACCTGTTTTATTTCTCCGAAAATAAAGAAAGAAAATGTTAATGTAGCAAATAATGGCAATGCTAAACCAAATCTAACATTAAAGTTAATGTGAATGAAGATGGAATAGTACCAATACCATTTTATTAACTTTTGAATATAAATGTTTCGCCACAAAGAAACTTTTGAATACCAATTTTGAATTCAAGAAAAGTTATGAACAAATGGGTCATTCTTCTGCTCAAACATTTCCAGCGCAGCAAAATTATAAATAATATACATAATAGTCTAGTTATATTCACCTTTTTTCAATGCAATATACAGCACATCTTATGGACAAACAAAAGAAGTAAAAAAAAAAAGGAAAGAAAGCATATATTGCAACAGCATTAATTAGACACTAATCAGAATCACTCATTCCATCCATCGCAACTGAAGTAATACTCTTGCCTGGCGAAAACTGAAGCTTCTCCGATTTATTATCTTCTCCTTGGCCAAGCCTTCCTCTCTTCATGTTCTCAGCCGGCCGGCTGACCTGCCCTAGCCGTCTCGTGTGCCCTATAAGTATACGAATCTGTCACATAACAGAGTAATAAATTTCAACTGCATTGGTGGTTTTCTTCTATTATGACTTCATTAACAAGCATCTGCGAAATGATGAGCTAAATCCTTTGCAGTTATTGCTTCGACATTTTCGTAGCATCATAAATAGTTTCGGCATCTCATTGTATATAATTGCACACTCTTCATGCACTATCAGGCATCTTTAAACTACTAATCCTGCTACCCAAGTAAAAGAATTTAGTCAAGATCATAGGCTACCAGCTACCGTATTTCCAAAATCCACGATGTACACTCTTGGAGAAGTTGAAACTTCTGGTGGACGGCAATGTTCAAGAATATTTGCATCTTGCTGCGAAATTCACTCACATCTTCCTTGCACCTATACGAGCCAGCACATGCACATTGCTCCGCTAGATGAGAGGCTTTCACTTGCTTGCACCTAAGGCACACCAAATCCTGTAGCTGATAGAGACGTTCTCTCTGGCGTACAATTTGAAGAAGAGCATTTTCCATTACTTCACGATCATATGGTTGCCCACATTGCGGAACAGCACAGCGCCATTCCTGAACCAGTAGAGATGAGTCACGACACAAATCCAGATCTCTACAGTCATTGCAGTAGCTGTCCAAAAATTAAATAGTCGAAGTCAATCAGTTTATACTTAGAAAATTTTAATTTTATTAATTGGATTAGAGGAATTAAAAGCAAAAAGAAATGAGGGTAAAGAAATACAGACTTCTCCACAGTTCATTTCTTCATAGAAATGCATACAAGCTTGATAACCAGCCAAACAGTTTAAAAACTCACATACTGATCCAACTTGAATGCTTGATTTTATCAAAAATGCAGAGCAAAAAAGTTTAGTAATGCTACTTTCTACAGTAATATCAAATATGAATTCTCCATCTTTATAAGATTGAAAGCAACATGCTCAAGAATATTGAAATTTTATTGGGCTTCCAATGAATTGATTGTGCTTTTTGGTATATAAAGCAGGTGGGACTATAGCCCAACTGTTTAAGATAGATAGCAAGATGAAATGTATAAGCAGATGGAATCAAATTTGTTACCTCTCTATGGTCGTCAACTTCTAAGGAGTTAAAAGAAAAACTTCCTCTTATCCTTCAATGAGAATGGATATTTTGTAATTTAGCTAAGTTTAATGTCATCCATTCTTTCAGAGGATTTCTCATCCTCTTAAAAGGTTGTAACTTAATTTATACTGATCAAGTTCAGTTTTTTTTTTTTCCCCTTCTCATTTTGTATTATTATTTGTAGGTATGGGTGAACTGTAATATGCCTACTATCGTCTCCTTGACTCCTATATATTAGATGGCTTTATTAGAAGTTGTCCCAGAGTATCAATATATATAAGGAGTAACTAGGGGAAGACTTGAGCCTATCTAGCGCATTTGTTCTACATTTTTGTGTAAACTGCATGCTTTGGTTTTGGCTTTTTTTTGCAGGATCATGGCATCTCAAGGTACATTATTCCTGTAACACATTATTCATTAATGTTAAATATTTAATATTCAATTGTTGCTACTTCAACAAAGAGAACCATGGATTTAAGAGCTAAAATGACATTAATGCAGAAGCGTAAGAAAAAGCGCAATGCTTCCCCTTGTGAGTCCCAAAAAAAAAAAAGAAAAAAAAAAAGCTTCTGTTTATATAACATCAAATAACTAACCCCTACGTTATTCAAAACATCAAATTCCTGCAACTGCAACATGCCATGAAAAACCCTAAAAGAAATGTATTATAAATGATAATTTCTTACTTCTTTTATAAAGAGATAATTAATACTTTGGTACCTGCAAATGACATTTGGTAGGATGAAAGATAAGCAGAGATCATGAAATTCAGCTTCAGGAGCGAACTCCCTTACATGCACATATTTGAGCAGATTCTTTTCATTACCTGAAGAATTAGGGCACAGGGAAAGAAACCATTACTTCACTCACCAGAAAAAACATTAAAGCTATTTTAGCTAATTTGAGCATCATATGGCAACTGGAGTCTTGAAAAAGAGGAAAATAAGATATTCTTTGAAAGAGAAACCAGGAGAACTGAAACTAGTATGGAGAAAGCAAAGTGTTCTGTAGTATAACTGAAACTAGTTTTAGGCCTATTGTCGAATTAGGACCACAAATATTGTTAACGTATGATTTACACAAATTAGTATCAGTACTGTAAAAATGCAGTATCCAAAAATAAAAAAACATTAATATTAAAGAAAATATGTAGGTATGTGCAGAAGTTGAACATCATGGTGGGGTGGGGGGGAAAAGGAAGTTGAAGAAATAGCAGCTATTTCTGCAAGAATTCATTAGTTATAAAAATAAAATTATACTTCATTACAAACACTAGATTGAGCTTGCACAAAGATTAGTGACACATCTAGATATTTTGAGATAAAGATTAGGATTAAGCAATTGTAAAAAGAGAAAAGAAGAATGTTGAATTACCATAGATCACAAAAGCTTAAGCTATAGGAAGTGAGCCCAACTATGCATATCAAGCTAACTGTAGTGATAATTTTGAGAGAATAATATGTGCAAGTTCACATATCTATTAAATATATTGGGAATGTGGAAATACCATAACCATGGTGAAAAACAGTACAATGTAATACTAAAATTAACAATAGAATCTAAATGAGTGAAGGTTTAGACACCGATAGCTATACAGTCTAACAAATATTACCAGGACATCATGTTGAACATTTTGATCAAGGGCCAAAACAGCACACACATGCTTAATGAACTCCAGCGCCGCATCCCCTTTGTTCACGTTAACAGCAAGTTGCTGCATTCCTTGAGGTACATTTTGTTCATTTTCAGATCTACTTAATTCCTTCATATGAAAAATCGTATCACGGACAATGCCCAGAAGTTTATCTGTAAAGTACGAGCTGATCTGTAACACAGAGCAACAAGAAGACAAATTTGATTGAGAAAAACAACATAAAAAGAAACTATACAGCCTTGCTTCTTATAATTCATACCTGCCCTTTAAGATATTCTGTCAAATGAGATTCGAATGTCTCAGCAGCTGCAATAGTAATTGATGGTGTGCATGAGTTGCCATCCTTCAGAGATGCTCTAATTGCAGCTTGCTTTTGTGCATAATTCCAGGGCATATACAAAAATTGAGAGACAATAAAAACAAAATGGTCCTGCAGAACTCCAAGTGGATAACTGAACTAATCAGAAGACAGAATGAATAAGATCCACCCATATTGCATATCGATCAAAATAAATAAATAAATAAAAAGATCCAACCATATTGCAATGTTAACTGTCTGAATTATAACTTAGCGTACTACTCTACTATAATATTGCTTTAGCATGCCCATTGTTACAATATAGTATTGTACTGGATACCTTACCTGAATTTTTGGCCTGAATTATAACTTAGTGCACTACTCTACTATAATGTTGCTTTAGGCCCATTGTTACAGCTTACAAGCTTGTATTGTACTGGACACCTTACCTGAATTTTTTTTGGCAAGCATTCAGCAATATTCCAGCTGGATATGATATCCACTCGAGATTCTGCATCCACAATTTCATCAGCTCTCGCTGGGATTCCACCATAGTTATACTATCACATGAAAAACAAATGTGACCAAAGAGTTATTGCCGGATAAAACCCATTAGACAATAAAATATGGTAAAAGAAATATACACGAAAGTTAATTGCTGCAATTTATAAATCGTATGCCCAGCATAGAAAATTGGGTATATACAATTTTATAATGGAAAATCTCCAAAGAATGAGTTCGTTTGTCAACAAAATCTAACTAGCAATAGTTAAAAACAAAATATCAGTTTTGCGTATATGTTGGCTAGAAGAAACAATATTAGCCTTTTCATGTAGTAACATAAGGAGATTTTAGGAATAAATAGTCGAAGGGAAATTAAATATGTATAAGCTAGTCTCTCGTTTCAATGTTGCTCTGGAGGAGTTTTCATCGGACAAAGTAGGTGAGGGCGAAAAGTGCTATCCAGCTTCTGTGTCGTCCCAGATCAAATGGAGGCCGCCTCCTTTAGGATGGATCAAAGTTAACGTCGATGCGGCTTACTCAGGGAAGGGGTCGGCAGCGGCCATGGTTGTGAGGAAAGACGATGGAAAATTATTGTTTTTGTCTTCTACTGTGAATTCTTGCAGGAATCCACTTGAAGCGGAGCTGGAAGCTTTGAACTGGGCAGCCTCTTTTGCTGAAGAGGGGAACTGGAAGCAAGTGTGTTGGAAGTGGATGCTTTGGAGGTGGTAAAGGCTATTAAGTCAGCTGAGGAGCCAACAAATTGGTATGCTTTTTACAGGGTGCTTGAGTTAAGGAAACGTTTTGGGCGTTCTGACTGGGTTTTAAACTGGCAAAGTAGAATTTGTAATTCAGTGGCTGATTTATTGGCTAAGTACTCTCTTTCTTTTGGTGTTTGTTTGTTTGGGGATGAATACTCTGTTGAGAGCATCCCTCCTGCTATTTTGGACTTAATTTCTGCTGAGCAGGCTTCTGCTGCTTTGTAAGTCCTTCGGGCTCTTTTTTTGTGCTTAATGCAATGGTCCTCTTTATCAAAAAAAAAAAATAAGGAGATTTTAGGAAAATATTTCCTAAAACAGTTAGTAGTAGGACTCATACTATTTCTTTGAAACCAACAACAAAAGTGCATGAAAAACAGTTTTATTTTTCTTTCCTTGACAATCAAATAGAACCTAGTTATCCTCCACAATCCTCAATTACTATTCAGAAAATAAAAACTAAAAAACTATGAACTATTCAAACAGATAGAAATTGTTTAAATAAAAACTAAAAGATAGGAGAAGAAAATGGAAAAGACTTAAGCATCAAACTTGGATACTGGATAAGTTAGTGGGTTATATGGACTTCATGGACTCGGTAGGAAAGAACACTTAAGTGTACCAAATAGGTTTAGGTCGAACAACTGAAATTCAAAACCAAATTAGAGAAAGTAAAAACTAAAAGACAGGAGAAGAAAATGAAAAAGACTTAAGCATCAAAACTTGGATACTGGATAAGTTAGTGGGTTATATGGACTTCATGGACTCGATAGGAAAGAACACTAAAGTGTCCAAATAGGTTTAGGGCAAACAACCAAAATTCAAAACCAGACAATGACCTAAAGACAGATACAAAAATTATCATCAAATCCTTTCTATTTTATTTTATGTTTAGTTTTCTATTTTTTATTTTTGGGAAGGTGGAGGTGGGAGAACCTGACAAGGACAAACAGAGTGACCAACCTGATCCATAAAAAGCAAGGAATGCCAGAAGTTCAGAGGTTCTAGTTCTATCCACTCAAACAGATCTCTGCAAAGCAAATAAGCAAAAACAGAATTACAATATTGGAGACAACTTGGCTCCATATCCTTGAGTAAGATAGACCTACCTTGTTTGCAAAGTTTTAAGCAAACTATCACAGTATGCTTTGGCTGCAGACAGATCAAACTTTCCTGTGTCTATTATAACCTTGGAAAAATTCGCAAATACGATCATAGCACCCAATTTGCGAAACTCGGACAACAATAGTGCAAAGACCTTTTTCATGATCTATAGAATTAAAGAAAAATTGTAAATCAATTTACTAGTCCCATCTTTTGATAGACAATCACATATAAGAATACCATGCTTTATAAAGAAAATAAACCATGAGAAAATCACTTAATAATATTGCGAAAGGATGTAGCAACTGTGGTAAAGAATCCAACATTAATATATAATTTTCCTGTGTTGTTATCCCTTATTTGAAACAAATGAAAAAAGTTTGATAACAAGATCTAAATCAGAAAAGCATTCCAGCTCTACTTACAACCTGGAAGATTTATCTTGTGTAATAAAGAAACTTGTGGACATTTATGTAGCAATACCTTGTGAAGTAAGCGGTGAAGTGCTGGGTCATGAAGTTTCGACTGGGGACTGCAATATGATAGAGGAACCAGTAACTATATGAGTTGAAACCAGAAGTAAACTTGTATGAATGTGAACTAGCCAAACTATATTTATGTAGCAAACAGGGAGGACATAATTATTAAGTAAAAACAAGAGGTGTGTGTAACAAGTTAGACCTGCAAAGCCATCGATACAGATGTTGCAATATTGCATCAGCATATACATTTCCTGATGCAACTGCATCTCCAAGGCACCTCTGAATCAACTGTTTTAGGACACGAAAAGCAGGTGCACATGAGGTAGCCTCATCAAAGCCATCCTGTTCATTAGGAGTATGTAAACCAGAATTCATATTTGATTCAAACCCTAACAAAGCCCCTCCTTCCATTTCATTAATTTTGTTGCTTTTGAGAAGAGCATCTACAGCCAGATGATGGATCTGCCCACAGACACATCAATATATCAATGCAATATTTAGTTAAATCATCCAGAAGTAGACAAGTTAAAAACAGAAAAGCATGAGTTGATGTATTTTCAGAACCTTTAGCTCCACGGTGACTTTTCTATATGCTCCAGGGTATGTAAGAATAGGTTGTTGGACCTGGTTGGAGGAAAAAAGAAAAAATCTATTCACTTAGGAAAATACAACAGATAAGATAAATTATAACCTTTCTTAAGGGTGTTGTCTGGGCTTGATAGAAGTAGTTTGGTCTATTTCTTATCAGTTAATGTGATTCCCGTGCTTGGTTACTGGACATTCCTACATGTGAGGGGAGTATTAACTTTATGCTGTGTTAGCTTGATTTATATAGTTGGGTCCCAACCCTACAAGCTTAAGCTTTTGGGATTAATGGCAAAACAACCTCAAATTGAAGTAAATCAAAGATAAAGTAGAGGAATTTCTATATGCTCCAGGGTATGTAAGAATAGGTTGTTGGATCTGGTTAGAAAAAAAAACCCATCTATTCACTTAGGAATATACAACAGATAAGATAAATTATAACCTTTGTTAAGGGTGTTGTCTGGGCTTGATAGAAGTAGTTTGGCCTATTTCTTATCAGTTAATGTGATTTGTGTGCTTGGTTACTGGGTGTTCCTACATGTGAGGGGAGTGTTAACTTTATGCTGTGTTGGCTTGATTTATATAGTTGGGTCCCAATCCTACGACCTTAAGCTTTTGAGATTAATGTCAACTTAACAACCTTAAATTGAAGTAAATCAAAGATGAAATAGAGGAATTTCATTTACTTTTTATAGCAAGGGGGAGGATATTAAAGAGAAATCTTAGCTAGGACACCATATAAATGGGTTATTATAAAAAACCTCAACCAACAGAAGTCAATGTACTGGCATATCTATAAATCAGATTCTGACGAACCTCATCGGCAAAACATGTCTCTTCTTCACTAATGCCTCCTAGATCAGGAATTCCATCATCAGATATCCAAAGAACCTGCAAAAATCAATATTTAAGTAAAAAACAATAGGAAGAGAAGAGGTTCCAAAAACCATATAAAAGCACTAAAACCATACTTTTTAATATATGAAAAAGGCTGCAGCTGAAAAGAATAACAGCAGATTATCTTGATGACATTAACATATATTTATTAAGATCCATCTAGTAAATGAGCATACACCCCAACAAAAATCATCTTTATACCCAAAAGCAAAAGTATTATAAAACATCAACATGACATTATAAGATGGGAACATAGAAAAACCTGTTGCTGATCACGTAATGCTCTTGAAAAGATGATATCCGCTGTGTATATGAGCCAATCAAGTTCGAAATTCCCTAATGGTACCTGCTCCAATAAGTTTGAGATTAATATTTATATTTGTTTTTAAATGCATATCAGTAGACAGATCCTCATTTTAGAAATAAGAACATTACATGAGCATATTTAGAGAGAGAAATTCTCTCATTCAACCACTGGGATGACGCAGCACATCGTTGCATTCCAATTTTTGCAGCAATTTGTTGCCAACCAAGAACCTGTATAAAGCATGATTATAATGCAGCGAAATGCATTTGACTAGATGCATGGTAATTGGTAAAATTTGTGCTTGCAAAGCATGTACAAGCTCAGAAGTTACTACCTGATATTGACAATCACGGGCATTGGAAGGAATGCTCACACATGGGAAATCATCTAGAGCTCGTATACCTAACTTCATCACTTGAGTATTTGGGCATTCAATGAGAGCAATTGTAGGTCCATTATGTTCATGTCTGTCATACAACAAATATCACAAGGAAATTTTAACTGAGAATGTGAATAGAATCAAAGTTTTATCACCAGAATATGAGTGCAAAGAAATAGGTAACCTTCTCAGTCAAAGAGAAAACAATTTCTAAGACAATCCTTAAAATCTGCCTTCAAAGAGTCAGTGAGGTTATATCTACTTCTTCCAAACAGTTCACATCTTGTAAACCTAACGTTAGTAACAAGCACTAGCTCACATGCATCCTAAAATGAAAATGAATATAAATCAATGTTTATTAAAAAATAAATAAATAAATTTACCAGTTGACCTTTTCAAAGAGCAAGTTACCAATTATTCTGGGCCATCCTACATAGCATAATATCTATCTAAAAAAGACAATATACCTATTAAAACTGCCCTTATGCAATGAGTTAACGAGAAACTTCAAAGTAAACTTATTAATATAGAAAAATTAAAAAAAGAAAACATTATAACACACTTAACAATATTGCTACAAAGAATATAAGAGATGAAGTGAAACCTGTGCTCCTGTATTTCTCTTTGCAACATAGTCTCAGCGTCCTTGATAACTCCAACATGATCCACCTGAAAACAAACAAAAGATGAGAGTTAATATAGTAGGAAAAGGAAAACGCAACCAAGAGACCAACAAGCTTAATCTTAACAAATCCAACAACTTACCCTGAAAGTGATACCATTTCGAGGAGGTGGCTGGATAGATAATGCTTGGCAAGCTTCACGGAATTGCTTCTCAAGAAAAGATGCAGACAAATCTCTATTTTGATAAGGATTCACCACCACAACAGATATTGTTCTTGATGCAGGAAAATACACAATAAATATAGCACGCCCTTCAGAAATACTGATTAAATAACATAAGAAAAGGTTAGGATCTGCATGCTTTCATGATCAATAACACAGATATAATAGACCAGATGAATGAATGCTAGCATGCAGAGAAAGTGGTCACTTTCAATCTGAATGTAATTAGGTTTTCTTGACTAGTATAGTGTTATGAGTTTAACCTGCCATAGTTTTTGACATCTAAAGAATGCCTAAAATACTGATGAATAGTGGAAACAAAGGAAAAAGAAAAATAACAAAAAAACAAATGCATGATCAACACCTCAAGATAGGAATCAAATATAAAACAAGTAAAGTCGATTCCAAATCAAAGTTCAACAAGGAATTATTGGCTTAAAATATCAAAGCAATAGTGTTATGATCCTAGAACTATAAATTACCTATGATACAAGTAAAAGTAGGAGAAGGCTTGCTCCAGATAAGAGCATTCTGTAGTAGTCTTCATCTGCAATTCACTCAGACCCCAGCAATCTTGTATATTTCGCTTCTTAGCAGTTTTGTCCACCTTACAGACACAGCCAATCTGGATAATTGCATTAAACTCCAATGGCACCTTTGTTTCATATATCCCCTGATCAAAGAGCAGACATATACAAAAGTTTTTCAAGTGTATTACTCGCTAAATTAGGTCAGCTACATTTGTCCATGGAAGGCAAGAACACAATAATGCACACCACATAGAATATTGTTTACTGATGAGCATTGATATAATAACCAAGGATGCATTTTTTCATTCCTTGTATTGTTTATACAGAAGTGATATAACTGACCTCAACTTCTGGATCTGCAAGAAGAGCTGTAAGATTTTTGCTTTCTGATCTAAACTGACCTTCATCAATTACGACCTACCAGAACTCAAACAAAAGAAGAGAAATTATATAGTTAACAAACCTTTACACAAGAAAACCAGGAAATGAGATCATAAATATAGCTTTAGAAAAGTAAGACCAGAAGTACCTCAAATAGATTATCAGCCCGCCTTCCATGAGGAAGAGTCTTGTTGGAACGCCTTCCTGGAAATTTTTCTTCCAATGGCGCTTTAGAATTGAGGTAAAATACTCGAGGAACAGTTAAAGGAATCTTAAGCATGATTCCTTCCACAACAACCCAAGCGAAAAATTGACCACTCTGAGAAGTTGGAACTAGTTGTACTATCTGAACCATAGAAAGATGAGACTAAGCAGTGACATGAATTATTCCAGGCAAACCTTTCAAATTGCTTTAAAACATTACCTGCCAGTGGCAACATGTTAGGGCTACTTCGTGCCTCTTAAAATATGAACTAACACCTGTTCTGCCCGGGGCTTCTTTATGATTTGTAGCACCCCTAAGCAACTTAGAAATGCCATTAGAATGGTGAAGGGACTTTGTATTGCCCAATCTGTAAGAACCAAATGGCCATCTGCCTTAGTTGTAAAGTATTATCATGAAAATTAGTCTAGAGCTAGCACATGCACAACTGGTGTGCTATGACAAATAATGGTCGTCTTCTGGGACATCTAAATCAATTAAGGTCCAATTAGCACTAGATGTGAATGATTATAGTACATCTATCATTGTCATTCAGTTAGACCATAGTAATGGAGAACAGAATAATCTAACATGACCAAGAGACAATTCCTAGTGCTTTTTGAATTTTAACTAACTAATATCTGCTTTGGCCTTATTGTACACATATAAGGCCAGCAAGGGAGTAACTTAAGCTTTAAGGACAATCAATAACTTAAAGAAAGTAAATTTGCTGAAACCAGAGCGTTTAAAGTCTCCATGTAATTTTCCCAAAACATTAACTGTATGTGAAAACTTGTGCATCACATTTTGCATGTCACTGTGCATGAAAAAGCTCAATGAGCTCTATTTATAGGTTAGAAAGTACCTTTGCTTCTTCCTCCTGTCCAGATTCTCTTTCCACTTTCTCTTCTTTATTTCAAGCCATCCATGATAATCCACATTTCTGTCAACACTAACTGAACAGACACCATTTACTTGATGCACTTTTTCACAATTATCAGCTTGTTCCTGCAGTGAATCTACTTTCCCAATTGTCCTGACTGAATTTTGCTTGTTAACTTCATAACGTCGAACAATTGGTCGGGGTCCATTTACAGAATGGTTATTATTTTGGAAGTCTTCAAAATCTCTAACATTCTCTTCATCTATCACATGACTAGGTCCAACAGCATCAGTATTCCTTTTCAACAAGTCATCCCTCTGAAATGAACTGAACATATCAGCCAACTTCTGTTGGCGAAATTTGTCATCCTTCTCACGAACCTTCTTATGCAGCCAATCAGGATGAGCTACCCGAGGGACAGGATTTGCAATCTGAAAAAGTATAACATATATATGAACAAGTTTAACATGTATCAGAAAGAGAAAAATAACTACTTGAAGAAATAACAATTGCCAAGCAACAAGACCTTTTGCATTGCAGCTGGAATGGTGATAATTTTCTGAATTGCTGAACTAAGTCGTTGCTTGTAATATGACCAGTCTATAATCGACCTAATGCCAACATCTGATGAGATCTTGCACCACTTCCGTACATAAAACTTCATTATTTCTGAAAGGTTCAAACACTTGCTCACTTTAGCATATAGTCAAAAAGTTGTAATTAAAAAAACAATACAAGAGACTTACCAGCATCTGTTTCAAAAACTGCAACAGGAACTGCACGCTCACTTACAGGCGTTCCCTGCACCAGTAAACATTATTAAAAAATTTCATATTCAGCAAAAAAAAATTTAACAGATACCAAGTTTATTACAATGGTACTACTTGAGATGGTAAAGAGATATGATAAAGCAAAATAGATCTAAATGAGAAAGAATCCTCAAGTTTCAATATGACAAAAATATTGGTTTAAAAACTTAAGATATTGTTAGTATGTGTTCGTGTCAGCTAGATTTACATTTGTAAAGGTCATTCCCCATGACTGGTAATATTTCCTTAGAAAATAAGCTATTTTTGATAGAAGCAGCAGGGTTTGCAACACTGTTGATAACTGGTAATATTTTCATTATCGATATGAGTAAACAATACAACCAAAAAGTGGGAAAATAGACAGTAAAGCTTTACACCACAAATACAGATTGGTCTCAGCAAAACAGTTTGCACAATGTATATAAACCCATTGCTAACCCAAAAGCTTCAATCTTTTAGCCAACTAGTCTTGATGATAATTTTCTTCTATCTTCAAACTATATACTAAATAATTAAGGATTCAACTGCGAATTGTGTCCAAAAATGCACCCTTGATTTCATCGATCACATTTCCATTAAAAATGAACTGGTCTCTCAATTTCACCAGAACAACAATCCCAAAGGGCTTATAAGTTAAGCATTGGACTTAAGATGAAACTTCTTGGGAGTACACATAGAAAACATTTATAATGTATGCACTCCTGAAGATGATACAACGAAATTACCTTAGGTTCACATGCAACTATATACTGGCAACGCAATCCTTTATCTTTGACCATTGTGTCACCAAGAAAATCAGCAAGACGTCTTGCAGTGGTCACTGCACATGACTTTTGCTCACCATAGTCAGCTAAGGACTTGCTCATGGTACTTGACTCTGATATGTAATCAAGCAACTCACTATCTGCAATATCACTTCCTTGATTCTGAGAAAAAATGAAAATCAGAGTTCAAAAAGAAATAATATGAGATTTAAAAATAAAAGGAATGTAATTACAAAAATCTGTGCATTTCTTTTAGGGTATTTCTCATCCACCTAAAATTTTGGAATTATTTCCTATTCATAAAATGTATGCGTCTTATCAAAAAGCAAATGCAACACTTAAAGTAAAAGTGTAATTTTCGTACATCAAGTAGGTCAAGCCATCGATTAGCAACAGAAGCAACAGCTGAATAGCATCCCTCTAAGGTTTTCCCATGAAGAAACTTGTCAAAAAGCTCAGCCTGCAAGGAATTTATATAAAACAACAGAAAGAAAGGTATCGAAAATGAATTAAATGAGTGAAACTTTTATAAAATAATGACTTAGGATGAGAGACACACACAGAGAGACAGAGATAAAGAGATAGAAGAAGCAGAGAGAGAAGGAGGACAAGAACGAGAGGCAGGAGAAAATATGTACTGTGTAATCTAATCAAGAACCAGTATGAGAAATAGATTGTAACAGTCTACTTATATTATAAGGTCCAAAAACAATAAGAAAATGAAATTAAAAAAAACCCTAAATAATTGAAAAATTAACAGTAAACCAAAGGCCATCAAGTTTTGCATCCCCATAGCCCCATACAACTACATGAGGTAAGGTGCCCACTTGAAAGAGAAGTTTGTCAAGGGGACACCTTTTTGCCCAATTGGTTGCCTCCTATGTGAGACATCCAGCACGTCATTGACAACAATATCACAATTAACCAACCTTCCCCAGTATTGGATGAATCCTAAACTAGCAAGTCAAGTAAGTTGATGGATAGGACTCCAATATAAGGATTTTATTAAACACAGTTGGAGTTCTTATATGGTTCTAGTACACTCTGTCCTTTCAAAAGGATGGGTCGTGAAGGAGGTGCATAAATGGTTGTGCAGTTAACAGAGTTACTGTCAAAAAGGTTGCAAGTTCCAAGGCTATGTTAAATTAGTTGGTAGGTTCCAATGATCCTCTAAGATACACTTGCACTGCAATACCATAAAATTAGGCTTTCCTTGGGTGATGGGAGGAAAACTGCCTTCAAAACACAAGATGGGTATGAGTAGTTGCCCATGCCTGTTGACCTGGCCAATGCGACAACACAAGCACCTCAATGCAGTCGCAACACACATTTTTCATCCCTTGATTGGCCGATCTCTATTGGTTTATTTTGATGGCATATTTAAAGTTAGCATTAACCACATAGTATCAGAAAACTTTGTACCACGTTCTAGATTTCCATTATGAAACTACAGATGACACTAATACAGGGTGAAACTCACAAATAAAAGGGGTACCTGGAAAACTTTTATGAGCTTCAGCTCACCTCTACGCTTGATCTCAAAACCCTTAAGTTCAGCAAGGGTCCCATCATGATTAAAAACAGCATATCGCTTCTTAATCAAGATTCCTTCTTCCTTAGAAGCAGGAAGAATCATTGCCTGCATTAAAACAGTATTTATTATCGCACTGTGTGAAAACAACTTAAACATTCAATTATTTATAAAATAGCCTATGTTACCTTGTATGGCCCATCCACTTCAAACTCAATTGAGCATTCACTATGAGTTGTATATGTTTTAGTTATAGGATTAGAGAGCGTCTGCATAAAAATAGTGGAAAGCACTAAGAACTTTTTAGTTGCATAAACAAGTCAGGTTGCACCATAGTAAGCGTTTCAGCAAGTTGGTTAACACATGGAAGAAGATAAAATAAATAAATAAATACAAGAAAGAGAAAGCATGAAACGTTTCAGGATGACCTGGTATTGATCATTCGTATTGTTTTTTGCCACATCAACATTAAGCATAACACATGGATATGAAATAGTCAGCTTCTTCTTTGACTCTCTGAAACATTGTTACCATATGACAGAATATTAGATAAAGAATATTATTGTAACTTCAAAGCAGATTTGACACAGAGCCTAGATTCATGTTGCATAGCCAAAACCCATTGTTATACAAGGAAAAAGGACTTGTCCACCTGCTGTATTATAATGTGCAAATAACCATATGAATAGAACAAAATCATACATTGTTTTGAAAGTAAAGTTCTCTGGAAAAGATCCAGGGAGTGCACACCAGATACCATCTGTGTCTAACTCAATTGGTTTTCCAATCTTTTCAACCAGCAAGCGAGCATTCTGAATAATTTTTGCTCCAGTATATGTAACCACCCCAGCCATTTCCATTGAATACCATCTTGCACCCCTGGAAGAACACATAAAAACAACATTTTAATACAACTAATTTTATAGAAAGCAAAGCAAATAAAGACACAGAATCTATATTTTGAGATTTCGAAAGCAAAGGGAAGTCGGTAAAACTCACTTGCGCATCACATATCCATAAAATGAATTGAGTATACACTTATGAGCAAGCTGCAATGAATCATAAAGCACTACCATATCCTGCAAAAAATCCAAAAAAATAAAAATTACACAAGTTGGTCATAATAGTAATCCATCAGCAACAAAAACAATACTATGACTAAATAATACATAAGTCACCAACATTTTTTACCAAATTTTAGATAACAAGTGGCAGAGTTGTATTTGCTAAAATCAAATCCACTAGTGAGACCAGATGAGAACTAAAAAAAGTTCTGCCACATTAGTTGGTATCCAAAAGTTGGTACTTGGAGTAGTATTAATATGACTATCCCAAATGTTCAATAAAATTAGGAAAGATTTTCATACTTGTGCTTCCTGGATTTTAATAGAATTTCCACTAGCTTTGGCATCGGACAACTTCCCCTTCCAGACCTTATTAAGTCCTTTGTATTCATATCTTCTATCCCGAAAGCTTGAAGAAAGAGTATATGAAATATAGCTTAGTATGAAAATGTAAACCCAAAACAACTAGAGAGAGAAAGATTTCATACATTATTGAACCATGAATCGTTAAAAGAAAAAAACTAGTATCATTTATATTCTCTAACTAGCTTAGTTGATAGACGAGTGATTTTGTTACTAAAGTGACTATCCAGTTGAAAAATAAGCAAATTTTACATGTAACATGGTGTAGCGGAAGTTTTAGGATCATAACAAAAGTCAAATCACTTACCTACGAACAGTGTCAACATAAAATGAGTTTTCCCTCATGCAGATTCCAGCTTCCCGAAGTTCAGTGACTGGCTTTTCCAGTACTCGTTTATACGCCTGTAAATTAACCTAAAATTATGGCAGCCACTAGAACATAAGCAAAACAATTTTGGAAAAACTAGTGAAGAATATACCTTCTGACAGTATTTCTTCAAACGGTCTTTTAGTCTTGATTGTTGTTCCAACTTAGGTAGTTCAAGGAAAGATTTTGACGAAACAAACTCAGACTCAATTTGTTTCTTCAAATGATAGTAGTCGCTGTAGTTGTTCAAAGTGATGTCCATACAAAAACACTGATTAGTCTTTCACTACACTAAAAGAAATGTAGACGAAAACTTTTCCTTCTTTGTTTTCCTTTTTTTTTTTGGTGAGGTAGAGAAAGACAGAGAAAGAGAACAGGCAAAATAATCTGCTAGAAAAAAAAATTAAATTAAATTAGAAATAAAAATTGAAAAACCTTTTATTTGCCATGAACATTTCTCCGCGCCAAACCCATTCAAGCTTACGAAGACAAGTTTTGCCTGGCCGATTGAAATCACAAGCAGTGCAAACTTCATCCGTTACTATTGATGGTGGCTGGAAATAGATGAGAACCATTTCAAAATAAAAAGTTAAATGAATATTTTCATTTAATAAACAATATTTATAACATACAAATTGATAATTCATGTTAGAGAAAAAGATTACAGTAACAATAGCAAACTGAAATTGCAAATACACTAACAAATGATAGTTCTAATAAACCTAGTAGCATCTAATAGATCATAAGACTTTGTCTATTAGAGTTTTAAAATCAATTAGGATTTTCCAATTATTTAGGGATTAAAGTGAGATGCAACCCAAAGTAAAACAGTAAATTTTGTAACTTATTTTATTAATAGTTAAGGTTCATATAAAAAATGAAAAACAACTCCATAGCGCAGACAAATCATTTTGATGCTTAATATCATCCATGCTACATAAGTTTGAACCAAATTGCAACTGTAAAATGGCAAGATACTTAGATAAACAAATCACTTAATTGTCATTCACAACTGCTGAAAGGAATTAGCCAGCATACCTGAAGCCTATTTGTTAAAATAATGTTAGGATACATTGCAGCCACATCCAGATGATAAATGAGGGGACATTCTTCACGTATGGGTTCATCTCGTAACCTCAGAAGCTGTAAATGAGGGAAGAAATACATTAATGATGTAATTGTAAAAATAGAAAATAAACAAAAAAAAAAATTACATTCAAAATATCCCATTAAACATTAATTGGAAATTGTTGAAGGAATATGTTACCTTGGCTCTCTTTGGGTTATTTGGATGGAAAGGAACCAAGGAAATTTTTAAGATCTCAAGATCTAGACCTCTTATATCATATTACCTTTTTTGCTTCACTTTGTGAATTAATAATGAAAGATAATCATATACCTTTATATCTGTAATATTTGGGTTGACATGGTGTCATTTGTTGTTTTGTTATCCTCTAAAAATAATTTTTTAACTCCATTTTGTTCCTTATCAAGAATATTAAAATTAATAATAATAAATTGATTAGTTAAAAATTTGAAATGAAGCAGTCAGAAGATTCCTAGAAGCAGTCAAAAGTTATACTGATGAGAAACAACGATGAAGTTTGCAAATAGTACATCAATAACTGAAATTCAGAAAACGTTTTTAGACCTTTAGTTTCTGAACCAGTTTAGTATTAGGAAAATAAATTAATCATCACCTTTTCCAATATAGCATTCTTCACTTCATCATAATTGGACACTGATTCCAACTCCATCTTACCCTCTACTTTTATGGCATATTGTAGATCCCGATCAAGGTTGTTAATCAGTTGCTGGAAACAAAAGTATGCAAATGTCAATAAAAATCATTCATGAAGCTTAAATGATGACTTACGAAAAATTCAAATTGAGTAGACCACTGAGTAGGTTCAAGGAAAATAGAATTGCATAACATCCGAAAATATCAATTGATCAAGCTCAAGATAGGTTTCATCATCCTTTTTTATAGAAATAAGTAAATAACCATCTCATTATACACCCCAATAATAATAAAATACTACATGCACAATATCATCCCAGAAACAGTTTCACCTATGGGATATTTAAATCAGTCCTTTTGAACAAAGGAAAATCGCATTGCAATAGGAAGTGGAGAAGTACTTGACTATCAAAATTCAACATACACTATGACCCTTCTCATCTTTCAGACCAGGACAGCTACTTATTTTCAAGAGACGGAAAGGAAACACCACTTTTTGAAGACAACATACCTCATAGGCAGATGGATCAACCTTAAAACTAGTTGGGAGATCAGATCTAAAAACACCACTTTCAAGGCATTCCACATGTCCACCTATATATGTCTCACTTTCAAGAAGGTGATTACCAAAGAACTTTTCTGGCTCAGATTGGTGTTTGTTAGGGCAGATAACATTTGCCTTGTAAGCCTGGAATAAAAATGCAAGGTTCCTTGAAATCAAGAAAATATAATAGCTCAAATATGGAAATTTTTTCTTATTATTTTTATTTTATCTTTTTGTGTTTTTTGTTTGCTAAAGAAATCTGGAAGAATGCATTTCAATGAAGTACAAAGCTTCAGAATGAAAGTGAGAACCTACCTGGACCATTAGAAGCATTTCACAAAGGGTTCCACTACCCTTGCGCAAAACCTCATCAGGTGACATTGGAATAATAGTTGCAAGAGAGAAAATGAAAGGATGAACATAGGTCATATACAAATAATAAGTTGCAACAGCATCAGAAACAGAATATGAGGCCATCATCTGTAACATAGAAAACAAAGAAGAAATAATATCAGAAACATTTTCACAAAGGTAATGCACATAAAAGACAACAGGACATCAACCATAGAGAAAAAGAATTATAGAATCTAACAAAATATCACTTACATTAACAATGTAAGCCAAAGAAGAATGTAATCAAATTCCTTGCTTTTAAGAGATAAAATTTTTAGCAATGGATAAAAAGAACAAGGCAACAAAAGGTGGTCCTGTAGGCCAACCTACACATCAAGCATGATAAATATTGGTACTCAACTGAAAAATGAGTGCAGTAATCCTAGACAATACTCATCAGATCCCTTAGAATGCAAACTTAAGAACTTCCTTCAAATAATGGTGAAACAAAATTCCCGAAGAAGAAAGATACTCAATTATGCTCCAAAAGTGTAGAAATCTTGTTTAATTAGTCATATTTTCTAGGGTTTACAGCTGCATATTCAGCTGGCTGCTATTTGTTGTAAATGAAGAGATTTGGTAGTCTGTGACCCAATCTCAATTCTGGTAATTACTTCCTTGATTAGAGGAGATTTTTCTCTCCATTAAGGAAGGAATTACGGCCCATGGCAGCCGGCAGATTGCCCCTCCCATGTCCTTTGGATTCCTATGTATTTCATTCATTCAAAATAAGAAAAAGAGAGCAATTTTCTCTTTAATTTCTTCAAAAAGGGTAGCAACATCCTCTTCCCCTTCAACAATTATATTACATTCTACAAGACCCAAAGACCAAAACAGTGTCATTATAATAGATCTCCACAGAATGTTATCACTTTTCCCTTCAGGAAAAAAAAAACAAAAAACCAAAAAAAAAAAAACAAAACAAAAACAGAAACAAAATTTAGAATATATATTAGAAACTAGTTAACGTACAACCCAATTTAACTCTATTAAGAACAACAATCTACTTCATAATCCAGGTGAATTCTCATTTCAAAAACAAATGATCCATGGATCCCCATTTTTCTTACAAGGAATGCACTATATGGTGATAAAGCATGTTCCTTTTTCTTTGAAACATATTATTATTATTATTGATCTTCCTGTTAGAAGGTTTACATGTAGATAAGATTGTATATTCAATTCAGTCAAATAATTGTAATTAGGAAAGTCTATGTAATTAGCTATATTAGCTGTACGATTTATTAGTTTCCTTTTTTATAGTCTTGTAAATCCTATAAATACTAGTATTGTAATTAGGACTTCTAACCTATTGAATGAGAATACGACTATTTTTCTCAATTATCTAATCTCGCATGGTATCAGAGCCTCCCTTTAGCCGTATCCCATCTTCTCTTGTACTGGACTTTTTCCAGGTTTTCCCTCACACCCTAGTTTGTTCTAAAACCCTAGCCTATTCCAGTCATGTTTGATCTTATATCAAAAGTAACCTCTGGAACCTCATGCAATACCGAAATACAAATAGCAAACAATAACTCTATTCAAATAACCACGTTCAGACAAGAAAACTGTGGGCTGTAAATGGGTGTTCACATTGAAGTGCAAGGCTGATGAAAGTGTGTTCAGGTACAAAGCAAAGCTAGTAGCAAAAGGGTTTACTCAAACTCATGGAATTGATTACCAAGAGACTTTTACTCCAATGGCTAAGATTTATTCAATTAGGGTTTTCTTTCGTTGGCAGTAAATTCCAATTGGCCCCTACACCAATTGGATGTGAAGAACGCTTTTTTAAATGGAGAACTAGAAGAGGAAGTTTTCATGGACTTACCACCGGGTTTCAGAGGGAATCATGGAAAAGATAAGGTTTGTAGGTTGAAAAAATCTTTGTATGGCCTAAAGCAGTCACCTAGAGCTTGGTTGTAGCGCTTTGTGAAAGCTGTTAAAGGATATGGGTATTGTCAAAGTCAAGCAGATCATACTATATGTTCTTCAAACATTCCAGAGGGTGAGATTGTTATCTTGATTGTCTATATTGATGATATAATTCTTACTGATAATGATAGTATTGAGTTAGAAAGATTAACGAAGGTACTGGCTAATGACTTTGAAATCAAGGATTTGGGGATTTTTAAGTACTTTCTTGGAATGGAGTTTGCTTGATCTAAGAAAGGTATTTTTGTATCTCAGAGGAAATAAATACTTGATTTGTTAAGTGAAACATGTATGCTTGGGTGTAAAATTGCTATGACACCTATTGAAGCTAGTCTGAAGTTGAAGACGGCCAAAAGATAGGGAATGTTTTCAGAGGTTGGTTGGAAGGTTGATATTTATGTCCCACACCCGCCCTAACATGGCCTTCACAGTCAGTGTAGTAAGTTGTTTATACAATTTTAAGATACTTGAAGGGAACTCCAGGTAAAGGATTGCTGTTTAAGAATAGAGATCATCTGCGTGTGGAGGTGTTTACTAATGCAGATTGGGCTTGTAGTATCATAGATAGAAGATCTACTTCTGGCTACTGTACTTTTGTTGGAGGAAATTTGGTGACTTGGTGTAGTAAAAAGCAAACTATGGTAGCTAGAAGTAGTGCTAAAGTTGAGTTCAGGTGTGTTGTGCTTGGGATTTGTGAAGTTTTATGGATCAAGAAGTCCCTAGAAGATTTAAAGATACCTTGTTCTCTGCCTATATAAGTTTTTTGTGACAACAAGGCTGCTATTCCTATTGCTATTGCGCATAACCCAGTGCTTCATGATTGAATGAAACATGTTGAAGTTGACAAGCATTTTATCAAAGAAAAGATCAAAAGTAGAATAATTTGTATGCCATATATTCCAACTTATGAACAGGTTGCAGATTTGTTTACTAAAGGATAATCAAAGAAGCAATTTAAAAGCTTTATGGCAAGCTAGCTAGGGAAGATATCTTCAAACCAGCTTGAAGGGGAGTGTTAGAAGGCTTACATGTAGATAAGATTGTATATTTAATTTACTAAAGTAATTGTAATTAGGAAAGTCTATGTAATTAGCTATATTAGTTGTACTATTTATTAGTTTCCTTTTTTATAGTCTCATAAATCCTATAAATACTAGTATTGTAATTAGGGTTTCTAACCTATTGAATAAGAATATGACTATTTTTCTCAATTCTCTAATCTCACACTTCCAATGTGCTAAAAATTTACCTTTAGAGACTATTTTCATGCATCCATAAATATTAATGTCACATGGGAATCTCCTCAACCATTCATTCAAAAGGGGAATAATTCTCACACTGTGATTGCCTAAGCCCAAACCCTGTTTATTTTAGGTTGGAAAACATTTTTCTAATTGAAAAAGTGTTTCTTTTTCCTTCCTCAATCCCTCTGTAAAGAAATATCCCTTGTAAGTTTCTCACTTCTATCAGTCACCTCCTCTGGAATGCTTAAAAAGGGACAAATATGAATTGATAGCAGTAGAACTAGTAATGAAGCCCTGTCAAACATTAAGCATGCTTCATTTTACTAAGCTTAGCTGAGTCATGGAATCTAATATCTCCAAAACCCTTGGCAAACTGAGCCATCAAATTTGAGGGGACTAAGCAAAAGAGAAACAGCAAGGTTTTTGATACCCTTCTTACCCCCTAAGGATACACAAGAGCAATCCTTATGGTGTTACTCTTACCTACCCCAAGGGATGAGTGACAGAACTTACAGAAGTACACACAATCTAGCCAATTTACAAATGTACAGTACTTCTGAAGTTTTCTTTCATATATCATATCATCATCACCATCTATCCAAAATTTCCACCCTGTTTCTCTTTCATTATATCCCACACACCATGTCAACCCCTCAAACAAAAAAGTGTGATTTTCACTTGCACATACCTGAGGTTTTTCCTTTGCAAAACAAACCATGTCCTCAGGATTCACTTCCAGAGGATCGTAGCCCAACTTTGCCTTTGTAACAGCCTGAAATAAGTCCAAGCAACACAAGTGCATATGAAGTCCCAGCATACGATTGTGAAAAACAGAAAAGGAACACAAAATCATATATCTTCTTTAATTTGGAAATACAAGACCATTTGAGCATAAAGTTACTAAGCACAATATACTACATTTGTTAGGACTGGTACAAATGTTAAATTCAATAATAAGGACAAGACACCAAGAAAACTATATTAGATCAATAAGTTAGCCTTGTTCAAGTTATGCTGATCCTTTTTCTTTTTCCTCAATAACATCAAGAATCAACCAACACTCCCACCCCACATAAAGATGACATAACACCATCGTAAGCAGTAGCTCACATCACAGGAGTTGAAGCATTCATTAAAATTGGTACATCATGCACTCTTCACATCTCTTTCTTATTTTTAAAAATTAAAAAAAATGTTAGATAGATCTCTCATAATTATTAATTTTGGAATTAGTTCAAACTGCAAAGAAAAATTTTATTCAACACAATGATTTTGAAGAAGGACCAAAACTCAATATGTTTTTTATATTGAAGCTCATTCAAAAATGTGAAAACAAAACCAACCAACTACAAATAAATCATACAAGCGAAATGACAAACCAAAAGTATAGCTCCGAAAATTTAAAATGTCCTGAAAAGGAGATGACATGAAAAGCCACTTACAAGAAGCATCCACTCATAGAGATTCTAAAACAGAACAATTCAAATTAGAACATTGCAAGCTCATAATACTCAAAACTTCTTGCACTAAACTCTTACCAAAACTCAGTTTGAGATGGGTATTCATCAAACATGAAGAACCAGCATCCGGTGGCTATTAACTATATTCTCATCTTCCAGAAAAAATACAAACCACTCACGTAATACTGTAAATCATCTACCTTAAAAATTTAATATGGGTGGAGATGGCTTTTTCCTGATTATTGAACATTAAATTTCCAATGGATGATTACTGATGAACCTTCTTTTACCAAGAGTATAGATTGATAATTAAGTGTGTTGTGCTGGCTTCACATATGTAACTGCTTATCAACAAAAACTTAAAACTTTTAAACATCCCTTGGTGAAGAAAGTATTGGTAATTTATTATTCTGCATGTGCAAGGCCACTTTTTTTTTTCTGTTATTGATGAGCTAAGACATGAAGGAAAGTGCTAATTGTCATGTTCGCTTGATACATATAATTCAGTCAACTTCCTATTACCTTCAGATTTTAAGATTGACTATAACAAAAATTAACCATAAAAAGTATCCGTCTCTAACATTAAGAACTATGGCATTCAGATTCACTTTAAGTAACATCAATTACTTGAGAAAAAGCTATGGCCAACAATTAAGGTTTGTAGGCACTTAAGAGTACTTCAACTGGGTTATGGACACAATATATAAGTATAAAAAGTATGCCTAAAGACTACATTCAGGATCTCTTTAAGTAACATCAATTACTTGAGAAAAAGCTATGGCCAACAATTAAGGTTTGTACACACTTAAGAGTACTTCAACTTAGTTATGGACACAATTTAAGTATAAAAAGTATAACTAAAGGCTACATTATTTATGAAAAATACCTGCCTACTAAAGTTTTATGTAAAAGTACTATCTTGAGTCATTCATAGTTAATTAGGAAAAAAAAGGCCATATGAGTATTATTCTTAAAATTCTTAGCAAAGGGTTTATCTAAAAAGAAACGATACAGCAATGAATTAAATTTTACTGCTCCTATATGAAAGAGCACAAATACTACTGAGTATAAAAGTTAAAATAAGTTACCACATGCTGAAATAAACAAAAGCCAATAGTCTGAATTTAAAATTTGTACCTTGAGGCCCTGGCTTCCCTGAGGAAGATAACTATCTCGTTTCACCCATGCAAAGCAATCAAGATGGCAAGCAAATTTAGCACGACACTCCCCCTGATTCTTGTCACATTGAAATCCAACCTCCTTAAAGTTCATAAAGAAAATAACACAAAATTAAAAACATATAGCATGTGCTTGAAACCAACTGATATGGGAATATATTCAAGACTGTACAAACTTAAGAACAACATTTACATGCAGCAACTCTCAGCAGAATAATAATTTTAAAGCCATAATAATTTCATGAACATTTGTCAAACAGCCAAGAAGCATATATTTCCTTAGCTAACTGCTTTTTAAGATATCATGCAAGATTTCATGCCAGCGTCAATGTCATTTGTTTGCTATGTAAGATTTTTTTAAACTGCATATGACATAAAGCTGCTGCAATAGAAAGGCATGGCAGACACCAATTGAGCTGTCCCTTTGGGACAACTAGTGTTAATTTTCAATAATACATTCAGAAAGGAAACCAACAAGGTATTATATCTGTCTATACAAGTTTAGGGGCAGCAAAAGAGAGAATGTTCTCTGGGTTTGTGCAATGTTGGCTTTGCATTGGACAATATGATTGGAAAAAATGGTAGGATTTTTAAGATAAGAGTCAAAAAGTGAGGATTTTGCGGGATTATATCAAATACTAGGCTTCATTATGGGCATCCACTTCAAAAGATTTAAAGGACATTCCAATTTGTTTGATTTTGTTGAATTAGAGGGATATGATAAATTTTGGTTAAGTTTTTTACTGTTTTGAGGATTTCTCTTCCTCTTAAAAAATATGTAATACCATTTTCATATCAATAAAGTAATATGTTCTCTATCAAAAAGATAATTAATATGGTATAGCGGACGTAGTTTAGCTCACAGCTTAGGCGAGGAACACACACAATCACACACAATAACACAAGAACACAATTGGTTCTATAGGAAATTTTATTTTGATAATTGATAATAGTTTGATAGGTCTCCACAAAAACTAACGACAATATAACCTTTAAATAAGGATGATAGAAAACCCCAAAACAACTAGGACTTCTAACTCAATTAGGATTCCTAACTCAATTAGGAAACTAAGAAACATAAAAAAAAAAAAAATTACCTAAATAAAACAGGAAACAAAATTAAAAGCCATCTAATGTAAAAGCCATCTAACGTGTACTACATGGGCCATGGTTGTGGGCTACTTGATGACAACGTGTCCTACATCAATCCCCTCCACTTGAAGAAAACTCGTCCCAAGTTTTGTGGCAGTAGAGGAAACTCATCCTTTGCTGCAGCTCTCTTTCTTTCTATGATTTTGGTAGACTTCAAATGCATAAATCCTCTTTAACCCTTCTTTTTTATATTGCCTCAACAATATAGTTCGCCATACATATAGGCTCGTAGAGCTGAAAATCAATTTCGTTGTCCCTTTACAAGACTTGCCACCATGAACATAAAATGTGCACAAAAGGACATCCATTGGGACTGCACAATTACACAATTTAAAAGCAACATCTGATTGTGCTTATCTGCATCAAATTCGTCCAAAATTTGACTGTAACATAAAGAAAATAAATCTCTTCCAGCAGAAGAAAATAAATCTTTGCCAGTAAAAGCCAAATTCCCTGTAGTTTCCTCTTGACCAAGCACTTCAACCTTGTGCTCAACATCAAACACATGTTGTTCCACAACTAATCGACAATCCCTTTTAGAATCCTCCATCCCTTGATTTATTTGAAGTGCTGGTTCTTCAATCTGCACATTGGTATCCTTCAAAGAATCAGCAACTTCATCCCCTTCCTGAAAGATAGGTGCAGCTACTTGTGGAATTTTTCCTCCAGTCTCCATCTCACAGCCAATACCTTCATATTGCTCTCTTCATGTAACTTTACTCTCCCTTTGAACAACCTTATTCATTCTTTCGTAAACCTGCAATGACGTTTTAATATGGGGATTACAAATCACACCAAAATCAATTCTTTCGACAATTCTAGGATTTTGCTGAACACCCAAATCTTCTTCTTCTTCAGATTCAATTATTGTTTGCTTATCAGGTCATTGATTCCTTGTCTCTTGTTCTCTTCCAATATTCATCGCATTTAGCATCTGCGTAATATTGCGAAGAGATTCATCTATCCCATCGAGTCGTCGCTCGATTCTTTCAACTTGTTGTTCAACCTTTTCAAACCTCTGCTCAATTGCAGCAGGTATAGCTCCACTAGAACCTTTGTCAGCCATCAGATCGAGGAAGGGCCTTGCTCTTATACCAATTTGGCATAGCGGAAGTAGTTTAGCTCACAGCTTAGGCGAGGAACACACACAATCACACACAATAACACAATTGGTTCTGTAGAAAATTTTGTCTTGATAATAGTCTGATAGGTCTCCATAAAAACTAACGACAATATAACCTTTAATGATAGAAAACCCTAAAACAACTAGGACTTCTAACTCATTTAGGATTTCTAACTCAATTAAGAAACTAAGAAACATAAAAAATAAAAAAACCTAAATAGAAAAGGAAACTAAATTAAAAGCCATCTAATATAAAAGCCATCTAACGTGTACTACATTGGCCATGGTTGTGGGCTACTTGATTACAACGTGTCCTACATCATAATACTTTTAAGTTTTAATATGATGTGAATTTTAAGAGACAAAATATACCAAGGTATCTCATATGTTTAAACTCCAATAAGTAACTATCATGTGGAAAGTTTCATATTTAACATATTGTCAGGCAACGCAGAAACTTGTCCAACATAAGTTAATCAATATGTTCCTTCCTGATTGGATAACTAAAGAAATTTGGCTGCAAGAGAAACCATAGTCAACTCTAAAATAAAGGGAAAGTATAATAAAGTCCTTTTTGTCTCGTTAAACACAATAAGAGATGTCAATTTCAATGCATAGCAACATGAATATAACCTTAAAATATTACTGTTAGATTTGTAGTCATACCAATAATCAAAACATGCTAACAGTCCAAGCTCATAATGCAGTTTTAAGTAAAAGCTACTAATAGAAGGAAGCTACATACATCACCCATTTTAAACCCATGATGGATAGCTCTCCTTTCTAGGAAAGGCCAGTCAAAAAAATCACCATTGTATGTGACATATATGCCAGGCTTCACCTCTCGCATATGATCAAACCACTTTCTAAGAAGCTCTAGCTGCATAACGAATAATCATTTTCATAATGTGGAGACCATTGTAAAGACCCTTAAACCATCAAACCAAATTGATTGATATATGAGAATTTGCATCTGTGAGTATTCATTACCTCATTGTGCACATTTGTCACCTTGAAATACCCTTCATATTCAGGTTTTGGAGTGTATTCCAAATCCTCTATATCCTCACCAACACACTGGAAATAAACACCATATGAGTAGATAAGTTATTTGAAGGATTAAAAGCTTTAACACATACATTTGATTTCTAAGAAGAGGAAATGCAAAATTGATGTCTATATAAACAGAAATAAAGAGTACCTGGAAGGAATGTTAAGTATCAGTAAATAATTCTTAAATATACACAGATCAATTACACTAGAGAGAACATAAACAACCACATGAAAGTTACCACAGATTTTCTTTTTGTAATAAAATTTACCACAGTTTTAATGATTGAAGAAGCACTTGCACAACCACAAGAAAATACCGCTGTTTTGTTGATTGAAGACACACTTGCACAGCCATATAAAAGCTTCCAATATTTTATCATTGAAACACTTATAGAGTACATGAAAGATAAAAAAAGTTTTAATGGCTGGACATGATTAGTTACACATGAAATTAACGGTAATACTAAAATTTTGAAGATGTTAATATATGGACCAATACCATTAACCTTAGATATTTCAGGAAGCAATCTCACAATATTTGTTTAAAAAAACAGCAGTACTATCAAAACAGTAGTTGTTAGGCACATGGAAGAGCACTACAAAACTTATTTAAAATTCTTAACATAACATCTTTTAACTCTGCTCATACGTTAAACTTTGGAAGTTGCCCTAAATAGTGAGAATATATAAAAAGGGGCATCTTGAATCATACCCTACCACATCAAAAAACTGTCTACTATCATAGCCTCTCTAATGGAGAAGATATTGTACAAACACCAATTGAAGTTATGAACCAATCACTACATAGTTGGGAAAATTTTTGTTATGATAAACAACCAATATAATGTGATGCCCTTTCAAAAAGAAGACTTTGTTATATCATTCTAGTATAAATGGTTCCAAGACACTGCCTTTGCAAAGAGAGGACTTTGTTATATCATTCTAGTATAAATAGTTCAAAGACACCTTTCACTCCTGCCAAGGGTAAAGAAAAAATGCTTAAATAACAGATTTCAAAATAAGCACAAAATGTTGTGATCAGGATCAAAATAAAATAGGATCTTCTGAAGCGAAATAAAAAAGCACCAAGCATATTTGTAATTTTAATGCACCTTCATGTTTGATCATATGCCACAAATGAGAAATCTCCAATTGAGATTTCAAAATAAGCACGAAATGTTGGGATCAGGATCAAATTAAAATAGGATCTTCTGAAAAAGAAATAAAACTAAAAAAAAAATAAAAAAACATAGCATATATGTAATTTTAATTCACCTTTATGTTTGATTTATGCCACAAATGGGAAATCTCCAATTGAGATTTCAAAATAAACACAAAATGTTGGGATCAGGATCAAATTAAAATAGGATCTTCTGAAGAAGAAATAAAAAAAAAATACAAAGCATATTTGTAAGTTTAATGCACCATCATGCTTGATCATATGCAACAGATGAGAAATCTCCAATTGTAAATCTTAAAAAACAAAGAAATTACAAATCCTATAATAACTATACCTCTCTGTTAATGATCAAGTAACCTTGCCCATCAATCATGTATGAAATCATCATGATTAAATCATATTCAGCAT
Source organism: Rhamnella rubrinervis (assembly GCA_007844105.2). Classification (NCBI taxonomy): domain Eukaryota; kingdom Viridiplantae; phylum Streptophyta; class Magnoliopsida; order Rosales; family Rhamnaceae; genus Rhamnella; species Rhamnella rubrinervis. The sequence goes on from CM017578.2 coordinate 17,280,133, forward strand.
CTGGAAATTTCAATGGAAGCTTTGTAGTCTCAATATCAAACGCACAAATATGAACTTCAGCACGTTGCAGAAGATCTGTCCTCCTTTCAAGCATAACATCACTACTAGATACACTAACATCATACCACTGGCCACAACGTACATCTGAGTAGCATGAAGATAATTCCATAGGAGATAAGTTAGTTTATTTTAACTTCAGAAATTTAAAAAACAATGGGAAGTCTGGAAGCAAAAGGAAGAACCAGAAATTACCATTGTCAATAGCAAACCGGACATGGTAAGGAACATCATACTCACGAAGGTCAATAATACAGTCTAGAAAATCTTGAGGCCTTTGTTCTCTGAAAATAAAAGACCAAAAATGCAAGGATCAGGAAAGGGACACCATTTGATATAAGTTGCAAGGGCCACTGTCACACCACTAGGACTGTAGAAGGAATAATGGGTACCCTTTCCACCAAAAGAACTACCTACATTAGATTTATAGACCAAAAAGGAGCTGCATCATTCAAAAAGAACCAGAATCTAGACAACAAACCTTACCTTCTACCTGTCAATATGGACTCATAAGCCTCTGCAGCATCAGATTTTGCTCGGTTTCTTTCAACAACATGCATTAGGTCACTCTTCACATTCATTAATTGTTGAACAGTATCAAAAGATAGTTTTAAATAGGACTTGTGCAAACCAGACAAGTGGTTTTTCTGCCAAGGAGCATACAAAGATATTAGAACACATTCATTGAAAGACATTTACTGATGCTGACATGTGAAAGCTATTTGATAATTATTCTCTTGTTGTGTTACATACAGATTTTTTGGTTTATTTAATATGGAAAACTTAAGGAACTAAGCTTTCAGCTGTTTTTAGGGTTTGACATATAACAATGTTTTTCCTCATCTAAAACAATGTAACTTGTGATACTAACATTTTCTACATAAAGATGGGCCAATGGCAAAAGAGACATGTGCTAAGCATGAGAAACTTAAACTGTTATGCTTTTTGCCCAGGACATGATATGATTTGTTTGGTAAACTACTATTAAAAAACTTTGACTTATCTTCTTGCAGATTCTTATAAAAATAGCAAAACTAATAATGAGAATTCCTTTTTTACTCGCAAAACAAATAGAAAAATTGAATTAAAAAAGAAAAACTTATCACAACTATTAACAGTGTGATCCACGGACTGTTAATAAGCTTCTTACAAGATCAAGATCTTCTTTCGCCACTATTTCAATATCAGCAATTTGATTTTCATAACGTCGTCTCAAATATCCTTCAACATCCGTTTCCATTTGCTCCTGAGAATAGAACATCTTGATGAGACTTAACCTAACCATCGCCATGAAAGGAAAGGTAGATAGATATATAGAAATATAGACACCTTTGTGGCTGCATAGAAATATGGGCGGAACTTGTATTTCGATTTGAAAGTGGATCCATCCTGCCATCAAAAGCAGAAAAATATTCAAATATTTGACAAGGCAGTTAGCCACCTGGAAAAACAAGTGTTTTTCAATTAACAAAGTCAAACTAATAGTTATTATCGACTGAACAAAATATTCTACCTGTGAAACAAAATACAGATCGACGCAACTATAGACTTTGTTGGAGTCCTGATCTTGCAAAGAAGACTGCAAAATTGCAACGAGGCATCCATCAATTCCACACAACTAATACATTTGAATTCAAATTCATTTCCGTTGGGTTACTTACAAGCTAAAACACATTAACAAACAAAAATGATAATGATAATAATAAACATGCTTTTCAAAATTTTGCAGTACGTTATTTCTGCTTCCATTTTCCAGCAAAACAACACAATTAAAAACCTGCCCGGAATCAAAATCACAATTTTGCTTATTTTTCCTTAGACTTTCTCAGTAACCAAACAGACAATTTGGGGGTGAAAATCACAATAAAAAAAAATAGGAAATTGGGCTAAAATTGATTAGTAAAATCAACTCACGGAAGCAAAAGTAAGCAACCATCCGAGTCTCTTCTCCCCTTCAGAGAAGAGATCGAACCCTAGCTTGGCCTCGAGCTCTTCCTCTGCGGTGCGAATCTGCTTCTGATTCTTGGAGCTCCGAAAGTCTCTCCGGTCCCTTTTTCGGCTGTCGCCGTTCATTGCCTTTGCTCCGCGAAAGGAAATTGCTCAAAGCGATTTGGTGAACTGAGAAAAACTTGAGGACATAAGTATAGAGAGTAAGGACAAAGTTGTTGCCTCCAAAAGCCCGCCTTTGTAATCTGAAAATTGGTGCTGCGGGGGCTCACTCATTTTCCCGCGCTTTTCTGTCTGCGTGTTTATTAACTTCCAATATGACCCCTTCTCTATTTTTCTTTTTTTTCTTTTTCTTTTTTAATTTTTCTCTTTTCCCTCTGGTTCTTTACTTTTTTTATTTTTTATTTTTTTAGGTCTATGTGCTTCTTTTACTTTTAAACGTACTTTTAATAAATAGCAGTTTTTGTATATAGCATTTTAATCAAAAAATTACTATTTTAATAAAATAATATTATATTTGATCATTATTTACAAAAAAAAAATTAAATTAAATGAGATATTTTTAATATTTTAAAAATTATATTAAAGTATCAACTGCTGTGTTTGAAAAATGAAAAAAAAAAACATTTCTTTTAGAAAAACCATTGCTTCTCAAAAAAAAAAAAAAAACCTTAATTTTTTATCAATAAATTTGTTTTTTTTTTTACCAAATACGATTCAAAATGTTTTTTTTTATTTTAAAAACACTTTTTCCTTGAAAACAAAAAATACAAACATGCTCTTACCTATGAATATTTCATTAAAATGCCGATTCCATTCCACCTTTTACTGCACCAATCAAAGTTATAATATATATATATATATATATATTATTTATTAAAATCATTTTTTTCTAATTCTAGAAATTTCTAAATAAATCAATTCTCGATAAGTTAATAATCTTGATAAAATAATTAGCTAGAAAACAACGTGCTAAATTAATAATTTAATAAATTTAATATATTGTAAATAAGTCTATATAGTTGTCTATAGTATCTATTTATTATATAAATTAATAATTTCACAATATATGTTGGTAAAATATATACCCTATATTTTTTTGTTTCTTTTTAAAAAGCTAAATAGTTTTTTTTAGAAAACTAAGTAGACTTATTTGTGCAAATAAAACAAAAGGAATATAATTAGTTCATAAAGTGAAATATTTAATTCATTTAATTACAATAAAACAATATTGTATACACAATGTATCTTGACCCCAAAAAAAAATGTATTTATTGAAAACATAATGAATGAATACCTTCATAAAATTAATAGACGACTTTATCTGTGCGGTTGAAGTAAAAGAAAAACGTTTTCATGGCATGCAAGGCGAAGGTTTCATCAAACATTTTTTAACAAAAAAATAAAAAATGAAAAAAAAAAAACTCAAAAAAGGAACGGACACGATCTGATCTTATTATTCCCATCTCACCGTTCGTGGACAGAGCGAAAACCCTAGGCTCTATATATAATCCTTAAGCTGCCAATTTTTTCGTTCCTCTTCTGTAAACCCTAGGAGCAGCGTCCAAGTCAATCTTAGAGATCCGAATCCATAGGTACTCTCTCTTTCTCTATATTTATATACTATATATTTACATATGCGTTTATACACATACACTCATATCTGATAGTTTTGGTTGTGCAGAAATGAAGGTGATCGCTGCATATTTGCTGGCCGTGTTGGGAGGGAACACAAAGCCATCGGCCGATGATTTGAAGAACATCCTCTCAGCAGGTTTTATGTTTATTTTGATTTTTTTTTTCTTATTTCTTGTATTTCAGAATTACTTACCTTGCTGAATTATGAGTTATGGTTTTGTTTGCTTGTCACCCCCCTAATTTTGTTTCCTGGGTTTAGTAATACTCGCCTGGATTAAATATCCTCTAACTGGTTTTTAGTAAGAACTACGTTATTTTAATGATTAGCATTTTCGGTATACAAAGTGGTTTGGAATATCCAAGTTAGAAGTTGGACTCTTTTGCATATATACGTTCTATATGAATAAATGGGAAAATTTGTAGAGCAGAATATGAATTAGCAGTACTGTGCATGGAATTTAATGAAGCCAATGCTTTGTATTTGTGGGTTTAATTTGTTTCTAAAGGGCTTGCAACATATTTTTGTAGACTATTTCAAGAAAATTTTCTAGTCGGGTTTTTGTTTGTCATTTTATCTTTTTAGATTTCTGTTATTTCTTGAATACTTAACTTTTTGCTCATTTTTAAGAGTGATGGTTTCGTTTGCTGCTGGTTTCTCACAATTTGTTTATGCTAGGTTTAGTGGTAATTGTCTGGATTTCATGCTTTGTGGTTTTAAAGGAAACTTACAGTATTTGCATTGTGTACAAATTCTTTCCCAGATGAGAGCGTTGTGATATCAAAGCTATACACTTCTGCATGTTTGCATTAAGTATATGATAATGTGAAAGTTCGTAGAGCAGTAATTGAATTAGGAGCGGTTTTGTGAAGGGATTTGATTTACATTGATCCATGCTTTGGATTTACTGGTTTATTTTGTATATCTGAAGGGCCTGCAATAAAGAGCTGAATGTTGTTGGTTTTGGTGTACAGTTGGAGCTGAGGCTGATGATGATAGGATAAGCTTTCTCTTATCCGAAGTTGAGGGAAAAGATGTCACTGAGCTAATTGCATCTGGAAGAGAAAAGTTGGCATCAGTGCCGTCTGGTGGTGGTGCAGTTGCCATTGCTGCACCAGTAAGTGGTGGTGCTGCCGCCCCTGCCGCTGAGGCAAAGAAAGAGGAGAAGGTGGAAGAGAAAGAGGAGTCTGATGATGTAAGTTTTTTTATTTTTTTGTAGTTTTTTCATGTCTCAATACACTAAATTGTGCAATATTGGCTTGGAAATCTCAATTTTGACGCAATATTTATCTTGCTACAGGATATGGGTTTCAGTCTCTTCGACTGAGTACTCGGTGGTGGTTTTATTGTATGAAGGCATCTTTAAGACTTTATCTTCTTTTAGGAGGTTTAAATGGGTGCTGTGCCATAAGTTTTTTGTTCTCTAGGTTGAGATTTTGTTTTAGAGTATTAGATGTGAAACATGTGAAACTGAGATCTCTTAAAGAGAATTTTTATATCTGTTTGAGTAATTATGGTTGCAATAGCTTTCCATTTTTACGAATTTTTTAGTTAAGCTGTAATTGTTTGTTTTTCCCAAGGAGATTACCAAATTTTTTTGGTTAGTTACTTGCAAATTCTTTTATTCACATTGTTGTTTGTTTTGCTTGCCGGTTTGTGATATGCTGTGCCAATGTTGAATGGCAGGCCTTTTTTATTACGGGAAGTTTGTGTCGTTCTGAAATTTCAAATTTTGAAACCTGCAGTAGCTCAAACCATTTAACATTACTAGTAGCTCAAGAATTTTTATATTTACTTTGAAGATTACCAAAAGAATAATAGTGGTTTTAGTGACTTGATTTGAGGGTTTTGTTTTTGGATTTGGAGAAAGGGTTAGATATAGACTCAAATTTTCCATTCTTTTTTACATTTGTCATTGGAGTTGCATCCCTAACTTATAGTCTCCAAGTCTGGTACTGGACTTGTTTCATAGTTTGCTGGTTTATTCTTTTTTTTTATGAATTTATTTTTTCATTTATAAGTTATGAACCTGTGACCATGTCTTTGGAAGCTAGTACTTAAAGCCTTACCATATGAAGTTAAGGGCCACATTAATTACTTTAAATACCATTTACTAGTAGATTAAGTGATAAAACCGTGAAAATTATTATATTATTAAAACCCTAGTCTAATGTAAATACTATTTTTTATATTTTTGATAAGAGAGTAATACAAATGTTGTGTTTACTTGAATAGTGAAACACATATCGCTCTTGTGAGCATATATAAGGCATTTCTTATTCTTAATTTCTGTGAAAAAAAGGATTGCAGCCGGTTCTTAACTGGTGGATTGCAACAGGATCTTTACTGGTTTGGTGTCTTATAGATCCACTAGCAGCGTCACCATCATTCCTTTCTTCTCTCTAGCTGTAATTTGACACAAAAAAAATTACATAAAAAAAAGATATTGTTTACTGTCAAAGATTATTTTCCCATAAAAAGTAATTGATACTAACATATTATAGCAATTGCAATTGAGACAATACTTTCATGTATAAAGTGATGAATAAATAATTAAAAAATACATGTGAAGCCATTACCTCACAAATGTGACTTAGAGCCTCTCAAGGTTTTGTATTCTTCTTTGAGGGTTGTAAAGGTTGCAATGCACCTAAAAGCGTAGCAATTGTATTAACCTGAGAAGAGGTCTCAATTTAGTACTGAAATTAGTATTAACTGAGGTCTTTTTCTTTTTTGGTTGGAGCTTCTTACCCCTCTTTGTCTTTAGCTAAACTAGCATCTAGGAGATTACCATAGGGGAGAGCTACACGATTACCGCCAATGCTGAAAATTTCAGACAAATAATACATACATAAACAAAATATTTGTAGGGTCTAAATAAATGTACTGTTTCTTGCATCACTTTATAAGTAGGGAAAAAAAAAAACAATTTGTAGAGATTAATAATTTAATATTATATGTATTAGGTACCTAGAGCTACTCCTCTTGAGTAGGTTAGCGAAATCAGCACTCTAGTGTAGTCTATCTGATCAGTCTCATTCCTTTAAAATGGATGGGTTAAGAGTCACAGAAAAAATAAATAAATAAATTCAATCATTAAACTTATAAAAAAACCAAATGAAATGTTACAGAATTCATTTTTTTTTTTTTAATATATGAATAACAACATTATTGGGGAAGAATTTTACAGATGTTTGGTGAGTTGAGCAATTTGAGTATCAGTAGCAGTGCAGAAAGTGGCTATTGCTTTAGAAACAAAGGGTCCTCCTCATTTTAGCAAGCTTTTCATTGCACCAAATTGCTCATCTAATATACCCTGCGACGTACCAATTATATATCCATTGTGATTTCGTTATTTCTGTGCTTACAAATCAGATAAGTATATGTGTATATATATATATATATATATATAAGCCTATATAATTCATTAGTAATGAGGTTCTTAATATTAACTTATATGTATGATCTAAACGTGTCTTCCTTGCGGATGAAACAAAAGATTAGGTTAGTCTTAAAAAGGCATAAATTAAACAAGAATACATATATTTATATATATATATATATATATACACACACATACACTTATACCTTGTGATGCATGGATTTGATCAAGTCGATGACTTGTCGGGTGTAATCATCAGGTGAGTTATTTGCCATTGACTTTTGTTGTTGGCAAAGGAAAATTGAAAGAGAAGAATTAAAACTGATCAATGGAAACGTAAATATACAAACAGAGATCGATATTAATATATATATATATATATATATATATATATAATATCTCTTTGCGAACTTAAACTCTCCGTGTTTCATTCATAAGCATACATATATGTATAGCACTTTACCACCCCCGACCTCTCACTTTTGCATGACTATATAGGCTCTGTACGTATGAGTGTGAATGTGAAAATGGCATGCATGAGATTCATGCTGTGTGTGTATGTATGTTATTATATAACATTCAAATATATATAGAGAGATTCTTTATGATTGGCAGTTTCATCAGGACCATTTCATGATCCTCATATCTTTTACATTCAGCCAATATTTGGTAGAAAAAATCAATAGAGGGTTACAATATAAGAAAATTGTTTAGCGCAAGGGATTAACTATGAGAGGGGACAAGTGAGTGGATTGTGAGTCGATCTAAATCCATCTAATATTAAATGAATTGTATTAGAAAGAACTTTGCTAACTAAATAATAAATTGTTAATTATATATAAATCATTTATTCTTCCTTTATTTTATATCATATTAAACAACATAAAAAATTAACATAATTTACTCCTTCTTTACCCTTTTGAACCCTCCCCCCTCAATCCTTCCCCTCTGCCTCCTTCCTACCAAACATAGATTAAAAAAATTCAGTTTATATAAAATTCAAATGAATTTGAAGGCATTTAATTTTGTCAAGTCACACATATATTTTATGTACCCAATTCTCAAAATTTTCTGGTTATGATTCCCTCTTACTTTCTAAAAAAAAACATCATTTTAACTTAATTAATTACTAGCTTAGTAATATATATATATATATATATAAAGGCGTTGATATTGCAAATAATAATTGTGTCACATTGTTCCTGTTAATTAATCGTTCTTACTAAATATATAAATGTGAGGTTACATGTCTGAACAACTTTAAAATGTATTTTTTTTTTAAAAAAAAAACTTGGGGCAGGGGGATTCAAAGTTACGATCATTGCCTGAGGAGGGACACATTAAAATTATTTCCATACAACCTAGGTAGATAGGCCAAATTAGTTTAATCACTTAGTAATTAAGAACATTGTCAATTTTAAATTTTAACAATGACATATCATCTTTAATACAATATTAAATTGTCAATATTAAAATTTAACAAACCTACTTTAATAGGCAATGTAGAAATAGTGACGATGCTAAAATTAAATATATTTGTTTAAAGAGCAGGTCATCACTCTGCAAATTTTTTTAAAACATTTGTACTAAAATGCAAAAATTAAAATATTTTATAATTTTCATATTCCTAATTGTATTAATGTCATTTTTTATTAAAATCAATAGTTTGTTATGATATTAATAAATTATATTTTTAATTTATTTTTAAAAAAATTAAATAAAAATAAATAGGGCAACCGGATGTCCAATCCCAAATTAATATTTATTAGAACATCTCCAAATAGTACTAAAATTAAATGGCAATACCAAATTTTAACATTGTCATATACTTTTTACACTCCAATAAGAACGTCATTTTAATATCAAACTATTACAATGTTATTTTATTGCTAAATTTGACATTAAAAATAACATTGTTATTCCTAAAGACTTGCGCCATTATAATATAAAATCAACATTTCTAAAAACTTGTACCATTATAATATAAAAATTAACCAAACAAAAAGGTAATCTCATTATTTACACATGTAAACAAAAGAACACTAATAACAAAAAATTCTATTAAATAATAATTTAATTATCCCCTTTTACAAAATATAATTTCAATTTTATATTCAATAAAAATAATTATAAGTCCTACTATTAAATTAATTTATCTTATTTTATGTATTTGTCAAAAATAAATAAAAATGTTGGTGAACAAAAAAGAAAAAATGTATAGTAGATGAATATAAACATATATACATGTAATTAGGCCTTTTTTTTTTCCCAAACAGTATTACCTTTGGATAAAATAGATATGAATATTACAATAAAGTAGAAAATATAATGAAAGTTCCATTATAAAAGTATTTAAAACAATTCATGTTCTATCTTCTTGTTTCTTTTATACAAAAATGTTATGCAACAATTAAATCTTAATATATATATATATATTAAAAAATGAAATTAATCTTAAAATATGATAAATTAATAAATTTAATTAAAAAACTAAGATAAATAATAAAATAATATTAAAAATTTTTTAAAAATATTAAATTTAGCATTGTCATATTTTTACCATAATCTATTAAAGTGCCAAGTTATAATTTGACATTGCCATTTTAATTTAGGATTGAAGATGACATATCAAGATTAAAATTTAAGAATGCTAATACTATTATAACATTTGTAGCTGGAAATGCTCTTATTACATTTTAATTAATTTTTAACTATTTATTATTTACCAAAAAAAGGGTTTTTGGGTAAAATAACCATTAAAATAACAGTATTTGAAAAAATACCCACCAATCTATATTTCTTGTAAAATCTAGACAGTATGCCGAATTTGCCCTTCATTAACTCTCTTGTACACAAGAATTGATTCCACGCTAATTCATCTGACACTTTGTTCTTTCCATCTGTGTACGTTAAGTTGTGGGTTTTCTTTAAAAGTTCAATCTTCTTATTTCTTCTTCTGTCTACCTCCGCAATTTGTTCTTTATTCCTTATTAATTTATTTTTTCTTCAGAGACTTCTTCGTTTTTCCTTTTTCCCATTAAATCTCATCAGCTATAAAAAAAGGTAATAACAAATTCGTAATTTACAGTTGCATACTTTGTTATGTTTGCGTTAATATGCTTGAGGAAGGTAATAAGTAATAAGTATGTGTATTTGCTTTTGATTTTGTGGTTTTGATGTATTGTGTTTGGAATGCATGAGTTTTTGAAAAAAAAAATGACGAGATCTGGAAGAAATTGTACTGGTGGGGATGCATTTTCGGCAGGTTGGCATAGGGCCCCAGCTAACCTGTCAATGGTGCATCCATTGGCTTTGGTGGTGCCTTCCTCGGCAAATTGACATAGAGACTCGGCAGGCCTGCCTAGGCCCTAGGTCAATTGCCTAAAAAGTATAAAATGTTCTTCCTAGGCAGGTTGGACTATGGACTCAACATGCCTACCGAGTCCCTATGCCAATTTGACAAGGATTACCATTTTATGCTTTCCTCGGCAGATTGGCCTAGGGCCTAGACAGGCCTGCCGAGTTCCTATGCCAATTTGCCTAAGCCAACTTGTTGAGTAAGAATTATTTTTTGATTTCATAAAATAAAAGTTGGAACAAAAAAGTAAACTATATAATTTTGTATTTGTAGGTTGTTGATGCAAGAAACAGTTATAGTTGTGATTCGCTATGATGGAAGGTTTGAGATGGATGCCGAAAGTAATTGGACTTATGTGGATGGGAGGACGAAAGCAAGGCTCATACACACGAACTGCACATATAATGAGTTATTAAAAATAGCATATGAAGCAACAAGTTTAAATCCCAACCACTTTCGCATCAAAATGAAGTTTATAGTTCGATCATGTTATAAATTAGATCCCATTGAGATTGAAAATGATGGAGATGTGAAGTGTTTCTTTAAAGAGCATTTTCATGTGGATACAATGCATACATCTCCACTATTTATTGAGGTTAAGGCGCTACAAGATACTCCTCCGTTACAAAAGACAACAGTAGTTGGAGAAAAAGTTTCCGATCCTGTGATTCCATTTACCTCTCAAAGTGGGAGCAATAGACTTTCAACGTCGTGACCTATAGTGGATGTGAATGTTAATGGCAGTGGAATTGGAAATGAAGATTATTCAATCCAACATAATGAAATTGAGGAAAATATTGCATTTAATTTGAACAATGAGGAAGACATTACAGTGGCTGATCGCTTGTTGCCCACAATAGATGAATATGATAGGTTGTATAACCTTTACAATTATGATTTAGAGTGTGATGATGATACAAATGTAGTAATGCAAGAAGATGATATTGCACTGGATGATGATATCGAATTGGATAATGATAGTATGAGGAGTGATGGTATCGAAGTCAATAGTACATTTGAAGTTTCAATTGAAGCAAATTATGATGCTCATTTTGTATCGGATCGGTATAGGAGGATAGTGTTCTTATTCCACCTATTCATAATGAAAGTAATTCGCAAACAATAAGAGTAAGTGAAAGGGTAAGTGCATCTTAATTTGTTAGCCATCCTTCATCATCAACAATTGAACGGAGTTCAAGTAATGATTATTCACTATCTGAAAGCGATTCACCCGCGGTTGGTCAAATATATGCCAACAAAAAAGAGTTGCAACGGAAGTTGGCCATGTCTACAATGAAGGAAAATTTTCAATTTAAGGTCATGAAGTCTTGTTCACAAAGATTCGAGGGAGGATGTACTTCCGACAATTGTACATGATGGGTACGTGCCACTAAGGTCCTTAATGTAGAGTTGTGGGCTATAAAGGTAGTCTTTAAAGATCACAGTTGCAGCCGACTCGAGCAATGTCAACCAGATCATCGGCAAGCAAGCAGAAAATATATAGGGAATCATATTAGATCTAAGTACCAAGTTACTGGTCGCCAATATAGACCAAAAGAGATTGTATTGGATGTTGCCAATGAGCTAGGCGTTCGTATAACATATGACAAGGTATGGAGAGCAAGAGAAAATACATTAAATAGTATCAGAGGCACCCTTGAGGAGTCATATCAAACATTTGCCTGTGTGGTATTCAATGTTGGAGGTAAAGAATCCAGGTACCATAACTCATATTAAGACGGATGATGACAACTATTTTCAATATTTATTTATGGCCTTAGGCCAAAATATTGTCGGATTTCATAAAGTTAGGCCTGTTGTAGCTGTGGATGGGACCCATCTAAAAGGAAAATACAAGGGTACTTTAATTATTGCATCATGCTTCGATGGAAATGAGCAGATATACCCTCTAGCCTTTGGTATTGTGGATACTGAGAATGAAACATCATACACTTGGTTCTTTGAAAAGTTCAAGGAGGCCTACGGTGAGGTTAATGATTTACCATTTATTACCGATAGACATAAGAGTTTGGAAAGGGCTATTGCCCTAGTATATCCTAATGTTTATCATGGAAATTACATGTATCATCTAAGCTGCAATGTGAAACTGCATTTTGGAAAAAACAAACATGTCCATATGGCTTTTTATCAAGCAGCTAAAGCTTATTTGGCTGTTGACTTTGAGTTGCAAATGTGAAAGCTAGAGGCCATTAATATACGAGTATATCAATATGTCATGGAAGCTAGTCCTGATAAGTGGGTAAGAGTTTTTTTAATGGGCAATAGATACAGTATAATGACAACCAATATAGCTGAGTGTATGAATGCAGTCTTAAGAGATGCGAGGTCACTTCCGCTTGTACCTTTACTCGAGGCAATAAGGTATTTGTTTAAACTGGTTTTATGAGCGTTGAAATGAATCTGTAGCTGCCTCCACACCAGTTACTCCATGGCTTGAAAAGATATTAACAAAGAGGCTAAACGAGATTTGAGTTTGTATGAATTTGAAGTTCAGTTACCACGGGAAGCTAAAACATGCTCGGTTTCAAATGGATGGGTATCCATGTATACATGGCGGTTTGATGAAATTTGATGCTGCTTTTGTTCAATATTACGTTTTTCTTGTGGAATGTTACGCGATAACTATATATCCTCTGGATGATAGAAGTTTTTGGCATGTATCGTCGACTGTAATTGATCGGATCGTCTCCCCTCCAATAGTTAGGCGTGCTCCCGGAAGACCTACGACTCGAAGAATTCGTCCCGAGGAGAAGACCGCCACATCGTAAATGTAGATTTCCCAAACAAACATGCACCGTAATATGCCATTATAGATATTCATTTTATTGTGGTATTGTATTAATTGGGTTGTAAGTTAAACCCAAATTTTGTAAAAAAAATCCCTATGTCAATGAAATACTCAATTACGAGGCATTGAAGTGGTCGAGTGAAATTCCGCAGTTAATGGCTTGCTGAATTTCACTCACCAATCTTACATATCAGAAGTGTGCCTTTGTAAGGACTACTCGGCCAAATCCGAGGCACTCGGCATAATGACGAGTGAAATTCCGCAAGCTACTAACTTGCGGAATTTCACTCCACTTTAAGTGTATAGTATTTCGTTCGACTTTGTTTTTAACAAGTTATTTTGAAATTGTTGGTCTGATACATTTGTTTACTTAGAATTTTTAAGTTCATAAATGAGTCAATTCATAAATGAATCAATTGAAATTTTTTTACCATTAATAAATTGATATTCGTTACAATATTGACCAAACTAATAGGTACTTTACATCTCATTGTGAAAAATCTCCACGACATATTTCTCTCTAAATAAAGCAATGTGACTACTGTTGAAGTCAAATGGCCTTCCAGCAACGAGGTATTCTATATACTTCAATGCATAAACACCGCAATCACTACTGAAAAAACACATTGAAATTGGTTAAGTAAATAATAAGATACATTGATACCCTAAAAAATGTGTAAATGAGTATTGAAGAAGTTACTCGCTTATTTGCTGTGGGAGTGAGGAATCCTCTTCCCGGGTCATTCTGAATGGAGTTAAGTCCAGCGTTTGATCCGGATGATGAGTGTAGTATTCGTTGACCATCAACAAATACGGGAACAACACCGCCAATAGTCTTGCATTCTTTATTTGAAACCATGACTTAGGCGTCATTTTAATTGCCGAGTCGTATAGGGTAATATGCCGACTAGGAATATCAACCTTCGCTGTCAACCAATGCGCACCATTGTTATTTACTGGGATATATACCTACACCAATTTGGAAAAACTAAAATTTGTAAGTAAAATTAATTACAATCAGTGACAATAACATTGAAAAATATAAAATGGTTAATACTCACAATGTCCTTGTGTGCCTAAGATGATGATCCGAGCGGCATTTTTCCCACATAATACTCACTGAAGGGCGTATCGTTCATCTCACTCGCCCAATCAATGTTCTGCTCAAATTGCTCTATGTCCTCATCAACATGTGGATCTCGAACCGCGTGTTTGTTATAACGCCCTTCCATTGAGGCCTATTATTCACGAACCCAAACAAATATATTGTGTTAATGTGTACACAATTATTGTATTTTGTCAATTGAAAAGATATACATTAAACGTACCCAAAAGAAGCAATCGGCTATGATCACGTTCAATGGAAATAGTCCAAAGTTACCATCGATCCTCTTTCTAATGAAATACATGACAATATCCATTCCCTACAAAACAATTATAATAGTAAAGTTTGGGTTTCGCCCGCACAAAATAGTTACAACTTGCTTAATTAAAACTATACTTACATCAATATTTAACCACCCTCCACTGGCCAAGAATAAATTATAAACTTCTTTACTTATCTTATCAAAACCGTCAACCATAGACAATTTACTTTTTCTATCCTTAAGAAATTTGGACAATGCAGCTTTTTTCTTTTTGTCTCCGGTTTAAAAGGATCCCAAACCACATGAATTGGATGATGTAGTTCCTGTTTTGGGGCTGAGGATGGTGGAGGCGGTGGAGGCAGCGTATAAGCTACTATTTGCTACATAATATACTAAAATCATCATTAGTTCAATTAAGTAAATCATTAATCAGTAAAAGTAAAATTAAACAAATAAAGAGTAAAAAATAATCAATGCAAATTAAAAAAATAAACCTGTTGTTTATGATGCTGTAACAATTGGCCCACCATTATCTTCAACTCTCGTATATCGCTGCTTTGTTGCGCCAATTGAAGTTCAAAGTCAGCTCGCATATTTGCAAAATCTTCCCGACTCATTTATCATGCCTTCAAGATGCTGCAAATGAGCACCCTTGGGTTGAGATTGTGTGCTAGTTCGTATAGTATACACTGGCTCTTGCTTTAGTTCTGGCTCGAGCGCTGCAGATGAGGGGCTGACATGTACAACTGGTGGCCCGACATATTGTTTGTCGTCGAGCCTTACCCAGAAGTTGATCATGTAAGTCTTCTGCAACTCCTTCTCAGTGGAAATAAGCTCATTATTCGCAATATACTACAAGAACAAAAATACAATTGAAATAAATCATACAACCGATCATAAGAAATACACATGAAAATTCAAATTGGGTTGAACTTACTTGTTTTTTGTTGAAGACGTCGTTGGCCAGCTTATTATAATGTAGGATGTTAGGGAATTGGTATCCTAGCATCCTTGGATATCTGACACCGAAAAAGGCTCCGAGCGGTGTCATGTTGGGAACCATGGGTATCACATGAAAGCCCCACATCTACACAAAAAGTCATAACGAAGTTGATAAGAGCACATAATTATAAAATATAAACACAATGACAGTTTATGTAGTATAGTGTCACCTGAAATGCAAGAGGAAATCCGTAAAGACTGTAGGATGTCCTGTGTTTCCTCGCCTCCATCTTCGATCGGAAACTAAAAATGGTAAGATCATAGCATAAGTTCCCCCCATGGGTACTTCTCTAGCAAATTATCATTTTCAATGATTGTAAAGTTATTTTTTTTCACTAATCTTGATTGATCGGCCGGGAGAAGCACAGTCTCTAAAAAAAAGAACATGCAGCATTTGACATCGTCCCATATTTCTTGATCATTGTTGTACTTGAATTCAATGTCCTTGAATGCCTGACCGAACTCTGTTTGTGTCATTGGACCTGATTCACCAAAGTACTTGGTCCATAAGCTATAAGATAAATTCCTCATCTTCGTTTCCTTAGGGAATTTACCACAGTTAACCCAGTGAACATGGCAAAGGCCTTCCTATCAAACCTTGCTCCAACTCCATTGAATTCGAACTCGATCACGTGTGGGTCATCGTTGTATAGTTGTTTCAATAGCAAGTGGTACACAAATCCACCACAAAATTGTACTGTCTTCATCCTTGTAAAATCACCAAAAATTGAAGCCTCAAATTGATCTATCCTCTTCTGTAGCTTATTATAGATAACTTTTAGTGCCACTTGCAGGTTGGATATGACTGTGAGATGGGCAACATCCCCTGCACCCTCGGGAATAATTCTTCGTGAAACCTATAACACAAAACATATCAAAATAATAAAAAACCTATTAACAAAAACCAATCGCTGCATTTTCAATTGAAACTAACAACAATAGTATGTATGTATGTATAAGTATATATGTATGAAGTGTATGAATTTCAGGTGTAATTGCATTAATAACTCATTCATAACTTTTATTGGTATTTCACTTGGTCCAATTGTGGAGTCCCTCGACCGTATGGCCGAGTGAAATACCAGTGTAAATGAAGCAAAGCAGTCTCGGCCAAATGTGCCGAGGCATCGGCCAAGTTGAGGGGTGCCTCTTGTTATATACATACTCCTCGGCCAAATGTACCGAGGCATCGGCCAAGTTGGCCGAGGGGTGTCATCTTATTATATACGTGAGACCCCTCGGCTAAATATGCCGAGGCATCGGCTAAATCTAACCGAGGGATGTCCTCTTGTTATATACAGGATAACTCTCAGTTTAATTTGTCGAGGCATCGGTAAATTTGGCCGAGGGGTCTCACGTATATAAAAGGCACCCCGCCGGCGTTGCGGTACATTTGGCCGTGGTATCCCATATATAACAAGGACACCCCGGCCGATGCCGTTTGGCCGGAGTATCGATATATAACAGAGGCACCCTCGCCAACTGCCGACTCGACATTTGGCCGGGTATCCCGTATATAATAAGAGGACACCCCGACCAACTGTCGATGCCCGGAAATTTGGCCGAGTATCTTGTATATAAGAGGCACCCCGGCGGCGTGGCGATGCCAGCATTTGGCGAAGGGTCTCATGTATATAACAAGAGGCACCCCTCGCCCAACTTGGCCGATGCCTCGACACATTTAGCCGTATCTCGTATATAACAAGATGACACCCCTCGGCCAACTTGGCCGATGCCTTAGTAAATTTGGCCGAAGAGTATCCCGTATATAACAAGAGGACACCTCTTGGCCAATTTGGCAGATGCCTCAGCATATCTGACCGAGGAGTATCCTAAATTGGCCTATACAAATTGTATATGCATACACGGTACTCATTTAAATAGAAGACTTATATATAAAAATTCTTTCTTTTTTATCATAAATTTGTTCATACCTGGAGTGCATTAGAGGATTCCTCAACCTCACGGCTCCTCTTCTTCATGACAGCGACTTCAGTTACTGTTGTTGCTTTGGTGGATTTGTCACTAGCCTTCCTCAATCTCTTCAATGGAGCCATTGTTGTCGGTGATGGAGAAGAAGACGGTGAGAGTTGACGGTCAAAGACAACGGCGACTTCGTGGAAGGATTTGATACGGGTAGGATTTTAGGAGAATAGGGTTTCAGGATAAAAGAATTAATGAAGGGTAAATTCAATATACTGTCTAGATTTTACAAAAAATATAGATTGACGGGTATTTTTTCAAATACTGTTATTTTAGTGGTCATTTTACCCAAAAATTCAAAAAAAAACTATTTAAATACTTTTAAACACTAAACACGTTGTAGTAAAAGCTAATTATTTAGATACTATTAATAAAGTCCCTAGGTTAGGGTGTTCAACATTTAACTGAATCAATCAATCCAAATTAAACCAATAAAAACTTAATTTATTTTTTTCATTTAATATTTTATTAGCATTTAGTATAATTATTAATGTTTTCAAAGTTTAAATTTTTACTTTGTACAATATTTTTAATTAAATTTTATTAAAATTTTTCTAAAAATGTTTAAAAATTAAATTTCAATATACAATTAGATTGAATTTGATTTTAAGTTAAGATTGATTTAGATTGGATTGAGAAATTTGAAAACCAATATTTACTATATGGGTTGAATTATTATTAAAACACATTGGATTTGATTTGATGAACACCTTTAACTGTATGCACAAGGATGATAAAAATCTCCAACGAATCAAGTCTCCGCCCCTAGTGGGGTAAATAAGAATTCCCTGATAAAACAAGCACAGAGGCGATGGTACAAAACTTGAGGCAGAGATGAGGCATGTGTTTCCCGCCCCGCCCCATTTATATATAAAATTAGCCTTAAAAAATAAATTATATATTTTATATATTCTTTTTAGATAATATATATTTATGCTTATAAATAAAATAAAATAATTTATATTAAAAAAATAATTTTTAATTTATATGGGAAAACAAGGAAATCCACCCTACTTCATTTGCCCATGGAGAATCATCAAACTCGCACAATCTCCTTTCAAGCAAAGAATGTGGTGGGAATAGAGAGAGTTGTCTCATCTTGAATTCAAAATATATATATATATATATATTAGTTATTAAAAATAATTAAAGAAATTTCTCATAATTTTAAGGCTGTTTCATAACTTTTTTTTTTGGAATTTTAATAATAATTTTAAATAAAAAGCAAAAGAAAAAAATAGAAAAACAAACTAACATGAAAGAAATCAATGGAACAAGTAGCATATAAATATATATATATATATATATATATATATATATGGCTATTTAAAGAATGAGGATGAAGAAAATAATTTTAATGTATTTTCATTCAAAAGTAGCAAGAGAATACATATATACAAATTACAATCATATATGCAAACTGTAATTAAATGTCCTATGCTATACAGATTGCACAAAATATTATAGTTATGAAGAGCTACAAGATATGACAACTATGGGGAGTGTAAATTATGTCTATCATGCCCCCGCAAGATAGACCGGCCATCTAGGATGCCTAGCTTGGAACGATGTTACACAGAATTAAAAGCGAGCCAGAGACTTCATCAGAGAGTTAGCGAGCAAATCAGAAGAGTGCACATGAGAGACACGAAGCAAGCCTTTGTTAACTTGATCACGAACAAAGTGAAAGTCAATTGCAATGTGTTTCTTACGAGAGTAAAACACCGAATTAGCACACAGGTATGTAGCACCAATATTATCACAATAAATAACTAGTGGTGTAGAGGGAAAAACATACAACTCAGAAAGAAGATTGGTGAGCCAGTTAAGTTCAGCAGTAGTAGAAGCGACTACATAATATTTAGCTATAGTTGAGGATCGAGCAATTGTGTGTTGTTTCTTGGAGCTTCAACTTATTGGTGTATTACCAAGAAACACAACATATGCGGAAGTTGATGTGTGATCATCATGATTCCCAGCCCAATCGACATTAAAAAATGCATGGAGATTGAGAGATGTAGACTTGCAAATCAACAAACCATGATCAATTATATCTTGTAAGTAGCGAAGGACACACTTAATAGCAAACCAATGAGTAGATGTTGGGCAATTCATAAATTGAGATAATTTGTTAACTGCAAAGGAAATGTCAAAATGAGTGAGGGTAAGGTATTGCATGGAGGCCAATAATTTTACGAAATTGAGTTGCATCTATTGGAGGTGAACCATCATCAAGCTAAAGAGAATCAAAGAAAGATAGTGGGGGTAGCAATCGATTTAGCATTTGTCATATTGGACTTATGGAATAAATCTTTTATATATTTTCATTGAAAAAGAAACAAACCATTTGACATAGAAGAAGCTTCAATACCAAGAAAGTATGAAAGATGACCTAGATCTTTCAGAGAAAAATGGTTGAAAAGGGCATGAATAAACTAATTAACAACTTGCTGAGAATTGCCAATGACTATAATGTCATCCACATACACCAAAAGATAGATATGAGAGTCATTAATATGATACAAGAAAAGTGAGCTTCTCGACTTAGCATTACTGAAGCTGATAAAGAGTACAAAAATTTTGAGCTCCTTATACCATGCACGTGGAGTTTAACAGAGGCCATCAATAGCCTTGTAAGGTTTGCACATATGATTCGGAAAATCTAGATGTACAAAACCAAGTGGTTGGGTCATAAACACATGACCAGATAGAGTACCTTGTAGAAAGGCACTATTGACATTCAATTGGTGCAAAGGCCAACCTTTGGTAATAACTAAGGTAAGAATCAAATGCATAATAGCATGTTTGACAATCGGGCTAAAAGTTTCATGGAAATCAATGCCAGGATGTTGATGAAAACCTTTAGCAACCAAGCGTGCTTTATAATTGAAAATAGAACCATCGGGGTTATGCTTAATCCGATAAACCCAGTGACAACCAACAACATTTAAAGAAGAAGAAGGAGAAACAAAGGTCCATGTCTTGTTAAGAAGCAAAGCCTCATAGTCGTCACTTATGGCTTTTTTTCACTTTGGCAATTTATTACCTTGTTTAAAAGTAACAAGGTCAAAGGGTGAAGGAGCATTAGTGGCTTAAGCAGCTAAATCAAGAATTGTTTTAGGCTTAAAAATATTACTCTTAGAGCGAGTATAAATGTTAGAGGTAGGTTTAATATGAGAGGTCAAGTTAAGAGAGCTTACTTGTATTGGAGGAGTTATATGTGTAACATCAGTCCGAGAGACAGAAGAAGATGTGTCACCATTAGGTAAGGTAAGGGAAGGTATATCTGGGGGTTCGTTGACAGAGACCTAGGAATGTGGAGGAGGGAAAATAATAGAGAATTGAGGGCACATGAGACGAGCAACCGAGATCTTGAGGTGGGAGGCACGATTGCATGGAAAGGAATAGATGAGGATGCATGTAACCCACTAGGAGTAGAATCATAAGTGTCATGTAACTCAAGAAGAGGAGAAGTCCATTGGGTTAATAATTGTAGAGGAGCTGAAGTCCATGTGCTAGTTTTGTTTAGGGGAAAAACTAACTCAGTAAAAACGTCACGACGAGATATAAAAATTTTATTGCTAGAGAGATTAAGACATTAATAGGTATTATGTTTAATAGAATAACTCACAAATGAGAACGCAGTTCAAGTTTATTACTAGTGTATGGACGAAGCTATGGATAACATAAGGTACCAAAGACATGTAATTTTAAATAATTCAGATGTTGTCCAAAAAATTTTAAAGAAGGAGAGGAAAATGAAGGGTGGGAGTGGGCATATAATCAATTAAATAAACCATAAGTACAAAAGATAAGGGTCCAATATTTTAAAGGCATAGAAGCATGAAATAGCAAAGTTAAAGCAGTTTCAACTATATGTTGATGGTTGCGCTTGGCAAGACTAACATGTTTAGGTGTGTGTGTGTGAGATTTGAGATGTTAAATGCCAAATTTATTTAAAATGTGACCAAAGACTAGTGGCTCCACCATTACCATTAGTGTACACAGTTTTAATATTTGTGTTTAAAAATTGTTCAACCAAAGATTTGCAGGAGTGTATTTAACCAAGATTTAAATTTTCTTTTCAAATTTAAAAAGTTTAGATATTTTTAATTAAAACTTTTAAAATATTTATAAAATCATGGGGTATTTAATCAAAACTTTTATAAACTTTTAAAAAGTATTAAAGTATTTAATTATAATTTTTTAAAAGTCCACAAAGTCTATAAGTATTCAATCTAGACTTTACTTTTCAAAGAGAATGACTCTTATAAACATTTTACTTTTTAAAAAGAATGACTTTTATCAACTTTTAGGTGAGAGGTATATATATTCCATGTTAAAATTTATTTCTCATTCTCCCTAAAAACTTTCAAAAACTTTTCAGAAAAAAAAAAAAGAAAAAGAAAATCAAAGGTTAAGATTCTTTGTGTTTACAGAGATCTAAGCAAACTTGGCGCAGGAAGGAGAGCTAGCTCATCAACAATCCCAATCTCATATACGGTTAGGACCTCTTCTACATATACGCTCTTTACTCTTTGGGTGCTGAATTAATTCATACGAAGGTTAGTTGTTTTTTTTTTTTTTGGGCTATTTATAATGCTGTTTAGATTAGGATAAAAAATATTATATTAACAAATTCAAAGGGTCTTGGCCCGACATATACAAGCTTGTTGACCAAACTTATGTTCTTTAGATTAGTCATCCTATTATTTGTCATTGGAAATACTGGATGCGTGTCCGATCTTCATAAGGCTTTGTTTTTTGTTAATAAGTTCTTAATTTTTCTGTTTCCTCGTACTTTTTCATCTTATATATAGTTGTACTTATGGTTGTGTATAATTAATTAATCTTTTTCCATTTAATAAGAAGACTTTTGGTATTCATGATTGAAATTTACGCTTTTAGAAACCAAACTGGTTAGTAAAAGTGTCATCCATAAAAGAACTTGATGTATTATTTATTTTATAATACAAGTTCTCATTTTTACTATATTATTTTGAGTGATGGATTAAAAAACTTTGATTCAAGATTTTAAGTGCAAAAAGAAAATTTTGTTTAAAAAAAGAAAAAGAATATGCAAGTCATATAAAATACATACAACTGGGCAACCAAAAGATTCAAAATCTAACAATCAGCAAAACTTGTTTTTTCCTATTGTCGATTTGGTTAGTTTATGATTTTGACAAATTGGTACAGTTTTATAATATCCTTTTTAACTAGTTGTTATTGTTTCTTTGTGGTTCGATGCTTACTTGGTGAATTGATGAGCTTTTAGATTAGATCGTACCACTTATATGCCGACATATGCAACACATATGTGTATGTATATGCACACAGAACTAAACAAAACAAAATACATACACAGTCAGCTTTTAAGCCATTAGGTTTTCCTAATTTAATCGATCTCATGGATTGGACTTGAAAACTTTGTGTTAATTTTAATTTATAATTTGTTATATTTCTATCAATCTGTCATGGTTTGTTGGGTACAATTTTTTTGACTACTTCATGTCTTTATATATCATTTAGCTTAAAGTATAGTTGTATTTATGTCTTAAATCTTGAAAAGTATACTCTTTAACATTGCTTGAAGTTGTCTCTTATATAACATTTTTATAATTCATCTTTATTATGTGTATCTCTCTAATCTTCTGTGACTACAATAATCTATGTCACGGTACATTTTTAATATCTACATGTTAAAGTAGGTTATGCTAATTTCCTTATATAGCTTCCTAAACTAGGCACTTATTATGTTCTGTAGGTCTTTCAATTAGAATGAGATCTATCTGATTCATACTTATTTTGGTTATCTTTCTATGCTTATTTTAGTGGTGGATTTTAAATACATATTATTTCTTTTCCAATATATATGTATTTCAAACTATTATTGTTAATAGAAGAGCTATCTTTTAATTGTTCATGACATTTTATATGCAATCTAGTAATGCAATGAAAGACTTAAGCCAAAGAAATGACAAATAAAAGGGAAAGAGTACGAAAAAATATAAAGTATGGACAGCAAAAGAAAGTAATAAGTTATTAAGGCTCCTTGCTGATGCTGTCAAACGTGGATGTCGTGATAAAAATGGTTTATTTATCAAGCAAACAGTGGGAAAGAAAAAAGATACTCCCTGTTGTTAATGCAAAATTTGAGAGTCAAACGACTTATAAAGAATATGCAAGCCGTATGAAATGGTTTAGGATATGATATACGAAGTATTGTCAGCTCATGAAAAATAACTCTAGGTTTGGATGAGATCCTATAATAAAGAAAATCACTGCCATCAATAAAACATGGGAGGAGTACTATAAGGTGAGATTTTTTAACCTTTCTATTTAATGTATCTGTGAATTTCATTTTAATTCATTAAATGGTATATATGTCGTATAAATATATACTATGGATGAGCATGTTTCATAGTTTATTATTAATTATTATTATTATCATTATTATTATTTTACAACCTCGTCCTACATATAAAAGTTATCATACCGACGCTTTAGACTATGAAAATTTGGAAATTGCAATTGGAAATGAAATTGCAATGGGTTCACACTCAATTGGGTCAGGGGATGATAATGATATAAGAACATTTGAAGTAGAAGACAATAGAGTTGGTGGTTTAGATGACTTAGAGTATGATCCATTGACTAAGACATTCATACAAAGTGATGCACATGACACTTTACCACAATCTGCAACTCTAAGTGACTTTACCTCACAACCCATGAATTCAGAGGTTTTTCCAACAATTAGAAAAGAAATAGAATAGAGGTTGATGGAAAATTATGCTCAATTGAAGCTAGTGGAAGTCACTTAGATGCTATAAACAAGCTTATCCAAACTCTTATTGAGTTCAAACAAACTATTATTTCAATTGACGTCGGACAACCTTGTTGTTGGGATGCTATCAAGGAGATTCCAAATTTGAATAATCATGCTTGTTTCAAGGCACTTAAGTTGCTTAATACTAGAGGAAAAAAGATGGAATTCTTGAAAATGACATTTGAAGAGCATTCCAAGTGGATAAATTTTGAATTGGAAGAATGAGTTTCTTTATTTTAGTACATTAATAATATTTTAGATTGTTTTTAGATTATTATTGTTTGAGAATTTCATTATAATTTTGAACTTTTTGATGAATTACTTTCTTTAGTTTGAGAATTTCATTATAGTTTTTAACTTTTTTTTTCATATTTTCATAATTTTAATTATATCCATATAAAAAAAACGCATAAAATATACACATAAGTGAGTTTATTTTATTTTTTTTCCCATATAGTTTAATTTTTCATAATGTCCAATTCCAAAATGCACGAAAATGATGAGCAAATGAAAAAAAGAAGATAATGAAGAAAAAATTTATGAAACCATTAGATATATATTAATATCAATGGTAACAATTCATTATAAGCTAAATGAGCTTATAGTTAATATGGATAATATTCATGTCCAACATTCCCTATCTAGGTGACCAAAAACCTCAATTAGATATGATTATGTACATAAAATATTGCAAGATAATCCTGTAAATTTTCAGCAAGTTTATAGAATGTATCCTGATGTGTTTTTAAAGTTATGCACTATAATTAAAGAAAAAACACTCTTACAGGATATTAGATTTATTTGTATTGAAGAGATGCGTGTAATATTTTTACTCACAATTGGTTAAAATTCTTGCTATGTGTGCTTCAGGAAACATTTTCTCGATTACGTTTTACTTTGAGCAAAAATTTCAATAAGGTTTTGAAGGCATTGAACATAATTGTGGTAAATATGATGGTTAAACCTAGATTGATAGTACCAAAAAGAATTAGAAAAAAATATAAGATTTTATTCTTATTTTAACGTAAGTGATTAAAATAATAATTATTATTATATTTAAAGTAAGTGATTTATTATTATTTATTTTTCTATTACAGGATTGCATTGAAGCTATTAACTACACACATATTCTAGCAATGGTACGTGGACATAATACAAGCAGTTATCGTAACCATCACAAAATAATTTTGCAAAATGTCTTAGCAGCTTGATTTAGAGTTTATGTATCTGATTAGTGGGTGGGAGAGATCTGCTCATGATTCAAAAGTGTTAAATGATACTTTATCAAAGAACAACGGACTTAAAGTACCACAAGATTTTTTTTTTTGCCACCTATTTTTTGTTGCATTATTTTTTGTGCTTATTTATTTTGATGTTTATTTTTATTTCTCAAGTATATATGGTATATTGCGTACTAATTGTACAAATACTATTATTTGTTCAAGAAAATATTTTTTAGTGGATTATGGGTTTCCTAATCGACATTAATTCTTAGCTCCTTTTCCAGGTGTTTGATATCATCTTCAAGAATTTTTTAGTCAAGAACGTGATCCTAAAATTGCAAATGAATTGTTCAATATTCATCATACTTCCTTGAGAAATGTAATTGAGAGGATATTTGATATATTCAAATCACGGTTCACAATTTTAAAGTCAGCTCCTCCTTTTCCATTTGATACACATGCATAACTAGTATTAACTTGTACAGGATTGCATAACTTTCTGCACAAGGAGTGCCGTTCCGATGAATTTTCAACTGAACCAGATAATGAAAATGTATCATCTTCATCAGTACTTGTAAATCAAGAGGATGATTTTGAACCTATCTTTGAGACTCGAATGCAACAAATAGAGCATGCTAATGAATGGAAGGTTGATATAGCTACTAATATATGAAATAATATTTAAATTATTAATAATGATGAACATTAGATATTTTATTTTTTTTCCATTATAATTTTTTATATTTTATGAACATCATTTAATCAAAAATTTTATTTTCATATTTCAATAATTTATTTGTTGATATATTAATCACTATAATTTATTTGTTAATATATTAATCACTACTATATCAAAGGTTTTTTTTTTTTTTTCATTTTCATCAAGTAAGCATGTTTATGCTCGTATAACCAACATAGAGGGGTAATAAGGCATCACTTAGGACATTTAAACAATGATTAAATGATTATAATTAAAAAGAGAGAGATATATGAAATACTTTTAAATGTGATAAGTAAAAATAAAAAGTTTACAAAAATTTGTTCAAAGTCTATGAAAGTTAATTAAAAAAAGTTTTCAAAAGTCACTCAAAGTCGTTCATAGTTTTATAAAGTCTGTAAAAATTAATAAAAGTCTACAAAAATCTATCATTAAAGAAAATCTGTAAAAATCTTAATTGGATGCATCTCTTTAAAGTGCAAAACAATTTTGGGCACATTAAATTTTTGTTTGAAATGGTAGAACCACGTATATTTCGAGAAGAAATCAACAAATATAATATAATATTTAAATTTATCAAAAGATAATAAAGATGCAAGGCCCCAAACATCAGTAAACAAAACTTGTAAAGGTATAAAACAAGACAAGGTGGAGAAGCCAAATGGTAGCTTGTGGCTTTTATTATAGAGACAAGCATCATAGTGGGTGAAAGAAGGCATATGAACTAGAAACAGTTGAGATGACACCAATTTTTTTAAGAATAGGCTGAGACAAATAAGCAAGATGACAATGCTAGAGATTAAGAGACGAGTGGGTTGACTTGGTGGAGAGATATGCGAATGGAGAAGGAGGCTAGGATGATGGAAAAGAGGGCCAGACATACACATGACCTCTATTCTAACCTCGAACTAAGTATGCCCCCGTTCTCATATCCTTCACAAGAAAAAAAAAAGAGGATAAAATTCAACAGAGGCATTATTTTGAGAGCAAAGTTGAGAAACAAATAACAAATTATGCATGATGTGAGGAGCACACAATACATTATTTAAGTGAAAGGTTTTAGTACGTGAAAAAATAGTATTATGACCAATATGAGTAATTAGAATATTCTTACCATCACCAACCATGATATCTTTATTACTAGTGTTATTTGAATGAATTGAAAGGTTTTAAAGATCCATAGTAATATGGTGAAAGGCTCTAGAGTCCATTAACTAACTGGTTTGAGGATTTAAAATATTAGAGGCCAAGTTGGATCTAGAACAACATAGATTGGCACTATAACCTAGTTTGTTACAAAGTTGGCAGACAACCTGTGATGGTTCTTTGTTGGAAGGACGCCATTGAAATGAAGCCATGGACTGCATGGAGTTAGAGAAATTAAAAGTGTCACGTGGACTTGAATGAAATGAGGTCCAAGAACCAAATTGAGGACCATGATAACCAAACCCATATTTATGAGCATTGTTAGCTGATCCAGATGAGAAGAGGTCTGAGAATGAGTACCACATCCTTTCTTGGAAGAAGACTTTGACTGTATTGGGTTGTAACTTGTGGGAGGCTTTGGTTTGCATCATCATGTTTGAGAAAGGTTTCATGATCTAAAAGTTTATCATGAAGCTCCTCAATGCCGATAACATAATCGTGAGCACGTACAATAAAAACCAATTCCTTATACTCTAGAGTAAGACCATTAAGTGTGTGGACAACAACTTCACCATCGCTAAGGGAATGTCCAACCATAGCAAAAGCATCAAGAATGGATTTAATAGATTGCATGTAGTCGGCAATTGTCTTACCATCCTTAGTCGCTTTCCTAAGAGAGTCTAAAAGATTGATTAACCTAGAGCTGGATTTGTTGGCATAAGTAGTTTCTGAACAAGCCCAAGCCTTGGCAACCGTTGCACATTGAGACACCATGGTTGAAATAGAGCCACCACAAGATGATTGAATTCCATGTAAGAGAAGGCTAGTGCATCCGTAGTTTATATGTTGGATTCTCAATTGGATCAAAAGGTGAGGATGCCACAAGTGTTTTTGAAGGACACGGCAAAAAGCTATTAAGGTAACCTATAAGATCATAACCAAATAGGAGATTTGTAACTTGGTCACGCCATAATGAATAACCACTGTTGTTTTTTAGTTTTTGTGAGATTTGGGCACTAAAATTAATAACAATAATATGCTAACTAGAAAGAGGAATGGTAGCACCATAAGAAACAATAGTGGATTCAACACCAAATGAAGCTACGGTGGGCTCATTTGATGACAGACAATTGGAAAAAGAGAGAGAAGAAGATAGATATAAAAAAAAGTTAAAGCTCTAATACCATAAAAAATAGGGATGAAGAAAATAATTTTAATGTATTTTCATTCAAAACCAGTAAGGGAATACATATATACAAAATTACAATCATATATGAAAACTAGGGGTGTTCATAAATCAATTACTTTTGACAATAAAAACCAATCCAATGTTGATCGGTTTTAAATTTTACAATCCAATCCAATCCATTAAAAGCTCAAATCAATCCGATCCAATCCGATAGTAATCGGTTTGGATTGGTTATGGATTGGATTGATTCAATCAATCTTAAACAAGAAAATAACATTATAAATCAATCCACATTATAACAACATCAACAAAAGTAGCTACATTAGTTGTGTATATTGAAAATTTATTAAGTAGCAATAGGTTAGATGGATGAAAATATCACCTAATTAGGAAATACGAAACACAAAAACATACAATTAGTATATTGCCCATATCTTGGTTCTCAATTAATTCATAGAAATTAAATTTGGATAGCTAAAATACTAATTGAGTAATTGTGATTTCAATTAAAATCTATATTAAAATATATTTAAAATATAAAAAATATTAAAATATATATTAAATAATAAATATATAATACAATTGATTGGTTTGGTTGTATTTTTCTACCCTAAAAGACAACCGATCCAATGGTATTGATTTGAAAAATACAAATCAATCCAATCCAATCACTGAATTTATCAATAAAATTGGATTGGATCGGTTTGGATTGGATTGGATTGATTGAATTGATTAATTTTTGAACACCCCTAATGAAAACTATAATTAAATATCCTATGCTATACATGTTGTACAAAATATTATAGTTATGAATAGCTATTAGATGTACAAGATATAACAACTATAGGAGGTATTTTACATCTATCACTATTATCATAAAACTCTCCAGAGAATTGTTCAATTTTTACTCAAACTTTGGATTTCAATAATAATAATAATAATAATAATAATAATGGAGCAAGGATTTCAATAATAATAAAAAAAAGAAGAGAAAAATCAGAAAAAAAACAATGAAAGAAGTAGCATAGATTTATAAAAAATGGCTATTATCGTAAAACTCTCTTGAGAATTGATCAGTTCTTACTTAAATTATATAGGTTTGAGAAATTACCAATCAAAAGGCAAATATGTCATTTCTCTCTCCTCTCTGTTCTTCTTCCTTCTTATTAAGACGTACTGTCACTTTCAATTAAAATAAAAAAATATTAAAATTTAAATAATTAAATAAATTTTTTTAAAAAATCTTTATTCTCTTTCCTATCTTCTCCTTCCCTCTAATTGACATTTGGAATTTACTTATATTTTTAATTATAAAAAATACAATTTCATTTTTATAATTTTGATTTTTTTAAAATTTTTTTTCTACTATATCGGTTTCAAAAACCTTTATTCCACCGCCATTTTAGTCAAAACCAGTTATAGATGAGATTTGGTTAATAAGGAAGAGTAAGAGAAGATGGAAGAGAAAGGTTTTCAAGGCTTATGGAAAAAAATTCTTAAATAATTGTGTACAGAGAGATTCAAACAGTATAATGTTAAAAAAGATAATAATAAGTTTGAGAGATAAGTAATTGGCCAAGACCTCAACATTCAAAAGTATTAAAGAAGAGAAAAAGAAAATTTATTAAAAATTGTTAAATTTTTATACAGGTGATCAATTAATATGGAGATGAAAATTTTGTTACAAACATCAACGCTAGGAGAAAAAAAAAATCTTGTTTGGATTTGCAATATTATATGATGTGATTTGTGTTCTAATATGTAATTTTTTTATACTCAACAAATATGGTAAATCTATCATGCAAATAAAAATAAAAAAAATAGCCAAAACCGAAGGTGATGAAGCAAAGTCTCAGCCAAAAAAAAGAGAGGGAAGAAGAGCGATATTGACAATATTTTATTTTTTTTTCTTCTAAAATATGATATATATATCAAATTTATCTTCTAATAGCGTAAACTTTTGAGATTAATGATAATTTAATAAGTGAGAGGGGAAAAAAATCGCAAAGGTGGGAAAGTGAGGGAAAAGAAAAATGGAGATAAAGGCGAAAGAGAGAAAAATATGACGATGGTGAGGAGAGAGGGGAGAAAAAATGTTTTTTTTTAAAAAAGTATATTAATTTTTAAATTATATAATTTTAAATTAATATTTTAATTTAATTTTATATTTCAAAATTTTTAAATAAATATTCAATATATTTTGAGTTTTTTTTTTTGGTGAATAATATATTTTGAGCGTTAATTTTAGGCGAGGGAATAACACTTCAACAAACGCCAGAGGATTTTAATATAATTTTCTAAAACTACAGGGACTGAAATTGAACAACCAGAACCCAAAAATTCAGGAGTGTATATATAGCCCTCTCAAAAAACAAAGCGCCTGAAGCTTCTTTTTAGCTCGGCGGGTAACTAGTAGTATTATTGCTATTCAAGCTTTCGATCTCGACGAACAAACCGACAGCTCTGAAACAATCTCTTTCGCCGGAAAAAATGGAAGAAGAGCCAGTGAACGGCAACGCAATATCGGCGACGGCCGAGAGCGAGGAGGATCCCATGGTCGGACCAGGCCCCGCCCTTCCTGCTCGCCGCAAGCGTCCCCTCGAGTTCGAGAAGGCCTACCTCGATGTCCTTCCCTCCGCCAACATGTATGTGCTCCTCCTTAAGGGTTTTAGGGTTTTTGCTTTTGGAGGTGAATCAGTTCCTTGTTTGGCTTTCTTAAGGATTTGTCAATTTCTGAGTATACAGGTTACAGGTTATGAATTTCGTAGCCGTAGTTCTGTGGCTGAATGCCCTTTTTTCTTCTTCTTTCCTTTTAGTAACACAAATTTAATTAATTCTATGTGGTATGGTTATCGCCATTGGCTCCTACTTAAATTAATAAATTCTTTACTTCAGTTCAATTCTGCAATTGTGTGAGTTGACCCATTAACCAAATTTCTTTGCTTTGAGTTAGAGATGTTTGGCTAAGTTTATTGTAAGCTCAACTGAGTTCATTGCAAGTGCTTTCTTATTCCTCTGGAATTTTTATTATTATGCATTGAGTTGGGGA
Organism: Rhamnella rubrinervis; assembly: GCA_007844105.2. Classification (NCBI taxonomy): domain Eukaryota; kingdom Viridiplantae; phylum Streptophyta; class Magnoliopsida; order Rosales; family Rhamnaceae; genus Rhamnella; species Rhamnella rubrinervis. The sequence continues at coordinate 17,311,831 of CM017578.2, forward strand.
AAAGACCCACTATTTCTTATTGACGACTTTGTATTTTTCTGCATAATTAGGTATGAGAAAAGTTATATGCATCGTGACGTGGTTACACATGTTGCAGTATCAGCAGCAGAATTTTTCATAACTGGAAGTGATGATGGTAAGATTAAGATGTTACCTTTTACATTAAGTATCACCATATACGTGTGCTACGTACTTCTCACACGTATGTACGATTTATAACCTGATTATTAATGTACTGATACTCATGCACTTTTCCCTGCGATAAATTGGCTTATGAATGGCTGCGTTTGGTTTCTAAAACCACTTAGCAAATGGACTTGTCATTTTTTCCAAAGGGAAAGTGACTTGTATGCTTGCTTATTCTTCCTTTCTCCCATGCCACTGATTCAGAATGCGTAGAAAACATTACTGCTGATTTGATCAACAAACCAAAACTTTGAGACTTTGTTCCTTTGTACCATGTTGTATCTTAATTGCCCATTTGCGGAATAATATTATTGCATGCTTAAATAACCCATCCTGAAGATTGGTTAGGTTGTCATTCATTTTTATGTTCATTTTATTGATTATCAAGATCTTAAATTCTCTACTGTCTTTTCCCCAGGACATATAAAGTTTTGGAAGAAAAAAGTTGTTGGCATTGAGTTCGCTAAGCATTTTAGGTCCCACCTTGGTCCCATTGTGGGCTTAGCTGTGAGTTCTTCGTCCTTACCCTACTCTCTTCATGGATTACAGAATCTTGTTTTTGGGTATATTTCTCTGATTTTCATTCTCTGATATTGAATGTGGAATCAGTCTGACATTCTGATCATTCCACTCATTACATTGGCTGCTTAATCAAAAACCATGTAGTAAGTTTGTGGAAGTTCTCTTTTCAAATTGCATGGTAATCAAGGATTAACCATCTGTATTGAGTATCTTCCTGCTGCAACCTATATTTGTTTGATAAGGGTGCAAGGTCTGTGGATGTGTCTTGACAATCACATTTTGCAAAAAGTGCAATTCATGGCTTAATCATAGATGGCTCAACATAGGTGACAATAATTTTTTTTTTTTTTTTGAATAAGAAACATACTTTTATTAATAGAAAATCAATACAAGGTACAAAATAGAGGACAAGTAATCCTCATGCAACAAAGCTACAAAACATAATTAAACAATGAAAAATTGGAACTACGAAACACTCCTAAAGCCTATAACATGTTTCCAATTTAGAACAATCAAAGAAAAAGGAAATTCTTTGAAATGTTTGTCTTGAGAAGCCCACAAGGTAGCCAAGTATTTAGCTTTTTCAAAAAGATCTTCACTACTCTTAACTTGTCTTCAAATATTCTGTTTTTCCTTTCATTCCAAATTACCCACAGCAAAATAGTACTATGCATTTCCACATTACTTTGGCCAAGATATTAGTACCAAAACCAATTGGTTTTTCGACCATCAAAGACCCACAAAATATAGGAAACACCCTACAAAACCCAGCTTCTTGTAGTGGTCTATCCCACAAACTTGTTGCAACTTTACAATGGAGAAATAAATGGTCCAAAGATTCTCCATATTCTTTACACATAACAAACCAGAATGGAGAAATACTCCAATATGGATTTTTCCAATGAAGCACTTAACAAGAATTTAACTTTCTATCAGAAACCAGCCAAGCAAAGACTTTCACTCTGTAAGGAAAACATGATTTCCAAATAAAATCAAAAGGCTCAAAGTTCAAATTTTCACCACCATCAATGATAGCATGGAAATAAGGTTTACATGAAAACCACAAAGATTCTAATGATCGCTTTCTTTTGTCAAGTGAAGAAGGGTTAATATAGAAATCCCCTAAAATTTCTAAGAAAGAACTCAAATCCTTAATTTCTCTGTCATTCAGGTTTCTTCTAAAAGAAAAGTTCCAATTACTCGTACTGGGAGGAGAAGAAGAACAAAAGTTAGAAGTAAAAGCACCATGAGCATTAGACAATCTGAAAAGTCTTGGAAAAGTTACAGCAAAAGGCTGCTCACCTCGCCACGCATCCTCCCCAAAATGGATTCTGTTCCCTCTCCCCACTTCCCATTTTACAAAATTTTGAAACAAAGAAGTTCCCTGAGATATAAATTTCCATGGATTTCTAAAAGAACCTCTAGTTACTAAGTTCGAATCCCAGCTATTTGGATGTAACCCATTGTACTTCTAATAACCATGCCCCATAAAGAATTTTGTTCCTAGGGAAATCTCCAGATCCATTTACCTAATAAAGCAAGATTTTTCTTTTTCAAATTTCCAATACCTAACAGTGCATTGTCAATCTGAATATCTATTTAGCTATGATGCCTGGATTCTTCATTTAGCGTAAAGTTCCTGCTTGTCAACACAACAGGACATTGGCATTGGTAGAAAAGTATGACTATGATAAAAGAAAAAAAAAATTAGAAACGATTTTAGTTAGTATGAATGTAATCAAGGAATTAGCCAAGGAGTTTTGTGATTTAGTATCCTACCTGTTGTTGAGTTGGGATAATGTTTTCAATTAGGGTTCTAATTACTTTTTGTATAATACTACTCTATAATTTCGTTATGTTTTACTGAATATTCTGTTTCTTGTAAGAAAAGGTACCATCAATTCAAAAGCTTAACCCATCTAACTATGTATACGAAGCTAACACAAAATGTACAAATTCAGATTATGCTGGTCAACAGGATTAAAACAATACAAGCAACTAGAGTCCTGAAATCATGTTAAGTTCCCATAAATCCCAAAAGTTTAAGATGTTAGAAAGTGGATCTAACTATACATAATATGCCAATACAACACTTTAATATTGTTATTAGTGCTGTCATCAACCATGACTTGGTTCAGCTATGCAGGTTAGTGTTGATGGTTTGCTTTGCTGTACAATTTCAAATGATCATGCTGTTAAGATATATGATGTGGTCAACTATGATATGATTGTCATGATTCGCTTACCCTTTGTTCCTGGTGCTGTTGAGTGGGTCTTCAAACAAGGCGATGCCAAAGCCAGGCTTGCCGTTAGTGATCGAAACTCATCATTTGTACACATATATGATGCACGAGCTGGTTCAAATGAACCTATCATTTCCAGAGAGGTATAATAGCAACTTAAGTACGGCACAATTTTAAATTACTCAGAGTTTCAAGTATCTTGGACTTGTTATAATAATGTGTTTCTCGTGTACTTGTTCAATAACATTTGTTTCTTACTTCTTTCCTCAGATCCACTTGGGCCCAGTGAAAGTTATGAGGTACAATCATGAATTTGATACTGTGATTTCAGCTGATGCAAAGGGAATAATTGAGTATTGGAGCCCTGCCACATTACAGTTCCCAGAGGAGAAGTATGTTTCTGTACAACACTACATACATTACATGTGAATCCATATTAGGATCAAATGATATTTGTTATGTGTTGCTATATAAAACACACAGGCACATTTTAGTTTGCAGTGTTCACCATTGTGTAGTCTGGTTTAAATTAGGGATGTTAATAGGACAGGGTAAAGTTTCCATCCTATCCCATCTGCTGTGAAAGCATTTTTTCTCTCCAATCCACATTCTTGAGTGTGTCCTATGTGTAAGTTTTTGTTTCCTTCACCTTCCTGAGTCAAATTGGACTTGGTCATATTTAGATCCATGCCACAGCATGCACCATTCCCATAGTTTAGCCCAACAGCCTCAATCCATTAGGGTTGGTCACACATAGCTACTTGGATTTTTTTTTATTTTATGATTCCATGGCAGTATGAGCCTTTAAAATGTAATTTAGTATCATTAGATATTTGGCAAATTAGAGATTGACAAGACTAAATGCCAAAATAAAACCCACATGTTAGCTGAAGGAATAGGAACTGTCAATAAAAGCTATGATATTGATGCAGCACTAGGTTAGGACAGAAGATACTCCAAACATATATCCCAGGTTACAGGTAATGTTAATCATTGATTTGTTTCCGTAAAGAAAAATAAGCCAGGAAAAATCAAACCAGAGCTATAACATGGTCTCTTGTTTTATGGAATACTTTTAGCTGTATGGTTGTATTATAGCTTATCTAAGTATGAGGGAGTGATTATATCATGTCATCTTGCATAAATCACAGGAAATGTCTCAATTTTGATGAGACAAACTCAAAATTTTATGTGGCATGTGAAAAGAATGAATGTCTGTGCTTCTGCTTTCTAATTATCATGGATGTCTAACACTGCTTTTTTACAGGGTCAAGTTTAGATTGAAAAGTGACACCAATCTCTTTGAAATTGTAAAATGCAAAACTGCTGTCTCTTCTATTGAGGTACTACATTCAAGCACATTATTTTGGCCAGCTTTTTTGTCTGCATTGTCAGAAAATTTGAAATTGTTACTAAAAGTAGAACTTGAGAATGTTTGCTTCTTATTAGATGTGATGAAAAGTAATGAGTTAAACATTTTTGTATATTCTTCAGGTCAGCCCAGATGGTAAGCAATTTTCAATTACATCACCTGATCGTAGAATACGTGTATTTTGGTTTGCAACTGGTAAATTGAGACGCGTTTATGATGAATCTCTTGAGGTGACTTTAATTCTTACTTGAATCTTTCAAAGAATCTATTGGCTTTTTTGACAGCTCTGAGTTGAATGTCTTGTGCTAATCAATTTAGGTGGCCCAAGACCTCCAGAGAAGTGATGCACCTATGTACCGTCTGGAAGCTATTGATTTTGGGCGAAGAATGGCTGTTGAGAAGGAAATTGAGAAAACAGAAAGTGCACCGCACCCAAATGCTGTTTTTGATGAAAGCTCCAATTTTCTTATATATGCAACCCTCCTTGGGATAAAAGTAAGATAATATTTTCATGTTTTACTCTCCCCATCCCTTAGTATGCTGGTTGGGAAAACTATAAAACACAAATCAGCAATTCTTATCTTGTGTATTACATTTGTTTTGCTTTATTGTAAACAAGCTTTATATCCTCTCTTTTCTTCTTTCCCCACAGCCCAAAACTTTTATTGTGGGGGGTGTATGGGGTGGTGGATCTTCATTTTCTGATATGTTCATAATTTTTCCTTGTATTTGTAGGTAGTAAATTTACACTCCAATAAAGTGTCTCGAATTCTTGGGAAGTTGGAGAACAATGACAGGTTTTTGAGAATTGCCTTGTATCAAGGTGATCGAAGCAGTAAAAAAGTCAGAAAAATTCCCGCAGCTGCAGCAAATGCCAATGAGAGCAAAGAGCCTTTAACTGATCCTACCCTTGTATGTTGTGCTTTCAAGAAACACAGAATCTATCTTTTTAGGTACTACACTACTTTGGACAATTCTTCTGACAGTCTAAAACTTATTTGACATTGGCACTTTTATTTAAGGCATTTTTGGTGAACTTAGATGGTTCTGATTTGTTACATGATTGACATATTATATCCCTATAGGAATGCATTGGTTTTGAGTCTGGACATTAAACCTCGTTTTAGCTTCTTTCTGAAACTCTTTTTTACTGAACTATGGTAGTCGAAGAGAACCAGAGGAACCTGAAGACGCTAGCAAGGGAAGAGATGTGTTTAATGAAAAGCCACCTCCTGATGAACTCTTGGCTGTATCAGATATTGGCAAGTCAGTCACAACATCTCTTCCTGACAATGTGGTAAGTTTCCAGTCCATTGTATTTACTTATTTTACAGTTTGCAATTACTATGGTTTTAAGATTGGGGAAACCCTGTCACTGGGCAGGAATGATAAATTGCTTGCGAAAATCCTTTTCTTCTTTTTACATTACTGTAAAATTTTTAGTGTTGTTTTCTTAAAATACTGATATTTACTCTACTTTGAAAGAAAAGGAAAAGTGTAAGAAGGTAAGAGAGGACTATGTAGGGCTTTTTTGGTGTTCTCAATAGAGTTATCTTCTTTAAAAGTTGCAGGACTCAGAAAATTGTATATAAAACAGGTCTTAGAATTTCTTAAAAAGAACTGGGGATATCGGAAAGATTTTTTCTTTTCTTTTATTTCTTTCTAGATAGGAAAAAGTTATGGACAGTATTTATTGAAACTGTGTCCAGTTTTTGAAATGCTTTTGGAAAGCATTACAAAGGAAGTGCTGGATCTGCTACCTTACTGTTTTTTAAGTTCGCTAAGTGACCAAGCTTGGGTGAAGGCAAATGATGCATGGACCATACTTTAATATCTAATGCATCCACAGTGTTTCAAATTGATAACGTTATTAAAGTATGTAGTTGTGTTAGTTTCATTTCTATGTGGCTCCTTTTTCTAGCAGTTTTAAGTGTTTGAAGTTGATTATAACTTCACATAGGTTCAAAACCATGTTGCCTGTTTGATAATTGTGTTAGAATCCTGGGAATCCTGATTTTTGTTAATTATTTGTTAATTGTCAGTCTGGTCTTGTATCCCAAGTTCAAGAGTTAGGTTGAGAATGCCTGGAATGTTGGATGAATTCTGGTCTTTTCTTTCTTTGGTAATCATCTAACCTAAGGTCTTGTTGAGCTGTGTTCAACCAATATGCCTACTTTTCTAGGTTTTCATACTTGAAAAGAATTTAAAGAATTCTGACATTAATCTACTGGCTTGAATTACTTCTGTAGGGTTGAGGCAAGTCTTGAGCTCCTCTTGGTTTGGTCTTCATTATCTTCTTTTATCTTCTTGGCCGTTGACATTTTCAATTTTCTTGTACTTTCTTCATTTTGATCTGCATGTTGATCAAGAATATACACGCCCTAAGATATTTCATTTTGATATCTATGTAGCACTAAAATATTTCATGTCTGGTGGCTTGCTTGGCAAGTTTAATTCTCAAGTTGTACTGTTGAAAATACACGCCCTAAGATATATGACCTTAATATGTTTGGGTTTATGCAGTTTATATTTAAATCTGTGTTTCCTCATCTTTCATTTTTCTGTCTTTTTTCTAATTACTTCCATTTACTATTTCTTAGATTTTGCATACTACAATGGGTGACATACACATGAAATTATACCCAGAGGAATGTCCAAAAACTGTGGAGAACTTCACAACACACTGCCGGAATGGCTATTATGATAATCTCATTTTTCATCGGGTCATCAAAGGCTTCATGATACAAACAGGAGATCCTTTGGGTGACGGTACTGGTGGTCAATCTATTTGGGGCAGGGAGTTTGAAGATGAATTTCACAAAAGGTATATTTTTGTTGCTGATTATGTATATTTGATCTTAGGCTATGCTAAAATATTTAAGCATCTATTTTCTCTGCTAGTTTTTTGGGCTGTCGAGCAGCCTTTAAGCTGTTACATTGCTATGAATGCTTGGCGTGTTTTACTGTGTTAAGATTTGTAACATTTGATCCATATAAACTTATTCAAAGTTGTGGCAGCAAAGATTGCTAATTTCTATGAAATCTCCTTTTTTCTCTTCCTCCCTGCTAGTTCAATTTCCCCAACAACACCCTGGCTGCAATTTAGCATATCCCATCGTAATGTAACCACATCTTAACAGCATGCTAATATAATTGCAACTTCAAGTAGATACTTTTATGTATTTGATATTAGATATGCATCAGCTTTTGACACTTTCTGCTGCTGTGTTTCTTTAAATCTTTGTTGGAGCAAGCAGCGTTGTTTCTTTTATTATTTACGAGTACTGATTCTGTCATCCATTTGGATTTGTCATTTCTGTCTCTGCAGCTTACGACATGACAGACCTTTCACCGTTTCGATGGCAAATGCAGGCCCAAATACGAATGGATCACAGTTTTTTGTTACCACTGTTGCTACTCCTTGGTTGGATAACAAGCACACTGTTTTTGGCAGAGTTCTAAAGGGAATGGACGTTGTACAGGTATAGTAGAGCTTGCACTTATTTTATCATTTTATTATTTTAAGTAGAGAGACTAAGTAACCTTTTAAAGTGAGGCAGCTCCTATTGCTGATATTTATAAGGAAAATATAACGTATATATATTTTTTAAATATTTACCTTTACAAAAAAATAAAAAAATAAAAAATTGATTCAGAACTCTTTTCTATCAATTTTGGATTATTTTCTGACTTCTGGCTTAATGTGCCTGGAAAATCTTTTGAGGCATTGGAAAGCACAAGATCACTCCAATGTTTGTGGATATCATTTTTAGGCTCACTTTTTAAAATCTATTTCGAAATTTTGCGAACATCTGAAGCTTCCATAACATTGTTTGGCAGGCTATAGAGAGAGTCAAGACAGACAAGACCGACAAGCCCTACCAAGATGTCAAAATCCTAAATGTGACTGTCCCCAAATCATAAAGAGTTTTCTTCTTTGTAATGATATAGTCTGTCTGAGAATGTTTTACAATTGTTATTGTTCCTTTTTGTGACCTTGCCTGCAATTTTATTTTATTTTATTTTTCAGGTGGAAGTTTTATTTCATTTTTCTATTGCTTTCAGTTGTGGTTCTCTTAAAATTTAGATTTGATCCTTCGGTAAAATTATGAGATACTGTGGAGGAGACCAAAATAAGAAAAATCAGGGAAGTGGGGGATCATTATTTAAAAGTTAAAACTAGTTGACCAAAAGAGAATAGTTATCTTTAACAGTTTTACTGCTGTAATTTGATTCATCCATATGATATATTTAAGTTCTTAAAATCAAGCTTGAATGTTTACAAAACTCTAGTAGATCTGGGTTATGGTTGTTTGATTTGAGTTTGTGGCTTCGAGCAAAGCATTTGAGCCTGTTACTATGAGACTATTAACCAGAGGTAGCATAAATCTTTATTTATTTAAATTTAAATTTCATAAATCAGCCAAAATTAATTTTCTTTTTTAGTTTCTTTCTGTAAAAGCTCTTAAGCAAGCTTTTTCTTATCCAAGGTAATATGAGCCAAGGGAAATGTAGAAGACATACTTTTTTATTTTATGATTTCTTCAAAATATTAGTGTTAAAATAAAGTAATGTTTTTTGGTTTGCTTTGTTTATGAAAAAATAAGATAAAATAATTTTATGAAAACAAACTAAACGGGGTCCAAGGTAAGTCTCTTGCATGTTTTAGAACTGTGATAAACAAGTTTAAGTTGCTTACATTGGTTATTACCCAAAAATATATATATTTAATTTGGTGCTTTCTTGAGATCTTCAATGCTACCTTCTTCAATCTTCCAACCATTATTATAATTATATTGATTGGTAAGCTTTTTATAGATTGACAGATTAGAATAACAACTGTCTTTAATTATTTCGTAGACCTTCTTTCAAGTAAAATGGTCAAACATAATTCATCATTGCCTCAACTTCAAGTGTTTTTTTTTTTTTAAGTCTGTTTGACCATGTAACATGCTAACATAAAAACTTAACAATAATGTACCAAAAAAAGGAAAAAAGGAAAAGAAAAAAGAAGGATACACATGAAGTTAGCAATGATAGCATTAATTCATTAGGGTTCTTCAGAGATGATTTCATCAATCCCCTTTTAGTCATTTCTTCTATTGCTTACGTACTTTCTTTTCTCTTCCTTTTTATTTATTTATTTCTTAATGTCATTCCTTAAAGAAAGAAAGAAAAAACACTTTAGGGGTAAAAAAAAAAAAAGTACATAAATTGGGTACATATTCCTATTGTTTACGCTAATAATTGAATGGAAAACTTTTCATTTAATAATTTTACCTAATATTTCTTTTTTAAAAAAAAAGAAAACTAATATTCTACTGTTCCAATTGTCAATTACTAAGAACAACATGCATTATAAGAAATTAATAAAAATCCAAAAGAAAAGTGACAAAACCTCCAACACCCAACCTCCATGACAAAATATGTCCAAAGTACCTTTCCATACCTACAAAAAGAAGCAAACAAGAAAGACACATTACATACATTAACTCACCCAACACCTCAAAAATTTCCTTTCACACTTTCCATCAAACACAACAATTAAAACAAAAGTGTACAAACCCATAAATGAGAGAAATTAATAAAAGCACAAACCCTTATTTATTTATTTATTACTGTTATTCACCCAAAAAGAAAAAATAATTATTGAGAGGGTGGGAAATGGGAATGGATAGTGGCAAGCATCATGTGACTCGCGGGTCTCTATTAATAAAAGAAAGCGGAGGTTGCCCTCATTTGCCTTTTCTTTGGCAAGCCCCACAAATTTTCCTCCAAACCAAACAGGTCACGTGGGTGGGGGCTTCAATTTCAATCTTCCACAAAGCTCTCACCCACAACAGCCACTTCAATCCAAGACAAGCCCACGCCTAATGCTCATGTGCTTGCTCATCCGCAGGTTGGCTTCAATTGGGTCCGGACCCCTCCCCACACACTATGATCTGTGGACAGCTTAACCATTTATTTACATCCCGAAAGTCAATTTCATTCTTTTATGCTCATATTATCGGTATCCTATGTTTCCATTTGACCATCTTATTCTTTGTATATATGTGTAATATATATATATATATATATATTATTACTATCCACCACATAAATTAAAAATAAAAAGGGTTTCTTGGGATAAAATAGAATAAGGCAGAGCTACTAGCAAACACACTCTTGAGTTTTAGATTTGGACTAGCTCAATAATAGATATGTTCTTCGATTTGACAATTCTTTGACATTTGGTAAATTTCGAGAAATTTTTTTTTGGCTTTAATAAATTTCGAGACATTAAAACTTTGGTTCCGGTACCCATACACACAAATCGAATTATATATTTTATAGACGGATAGAGAAGTTCTTCTAATTAATAAAGTATTTGGATATGATGGTTCAAAATCGTTTTAAAGCCATAGTTTCCACTTGCGACAAACCTAGTTTGAATATATATTATATATATGGAATTCTTAAAAAAGTATTACATAAACATCTCTTATTTAGCTAAAGGAGAAATTTCATTATAGAATTATTATTATATATATATATATATAATTTTATCAAATTAGAGAAAATTATGCCCAGAAAAAGTAAAAACCAATCTTAAATTCGACAAAAAAAAAAAAATCTATAAATTTAATTAATTGTCCTCTAACTGACAATTCATGCTCTAATATTTACTATTATTATCATTGATAGCATTCATGCCCCACCCCAATCTTATAATTAAGGTTTTTGGCACGGTAGTAAAATTTTGAATCACTGCTCAAATAAAAAAGAGCTTGCCATCAAACTACTCCAAAATTGAACCAATGGAAAAGTATATTAATGAATGTTGTAAAGGTAACATGTACTTGTTATTTATTTCTCTTTGTTCACTAATAATAATCCACTTTTGTCTCCGGGCAACTTTCTTCTTTTGCAACAGTTTCTCTACTAAATTTAAATGGTGCGGGGATAAATGGCGGTGGCGTACATCTCAATAATGCCCAATTCACGCCTTGGAAAAACGGGTGCCGCTTGATGGCCGACGCACCCATGGTGGACCCTAACCGCCTTCCGGGGTCCTTCGCCAATAGCTGTCCGATGAGGTCCTTGGCGGTGGCTGGCACCGCCGGCTCCTTTGGAAACTCTAGGGCTCGAGCAACTATATTAGCTAGGGTTAACTCATTGTCCACACCCTTAAAGGGTGTAACCCCATAAAACAGTTCAAATATAAATATCCCTAATGTCCACCAGTCCACCGCACTACCGTGTCCCTCACCAGACACAATCTCCGGCGCCAAGTACTCATGCGTCCCAACAAAGGACATGGACCGGACATCGATGGGCTCGGCCACGAACTCGGGCCCGTTTCGCTGGCCCGGTTTCTTCTTGCGTTTGCTCTTTGGGTGGAAGCATGAAACAGCCGGGACTATACAGTTTGGGATAATGCATGAAGAGGAGGCAAACGGTGGTGGATCCATAGAGTAGTCCTTCTGTGGGGCCGCAACAAGTGGGTTTTGATTAGATACAATCTGAGGCGTTGATGTAGAAGTATCACATTTCAAGGACAGGTCAAAATCTGTGAGCATGATGTGGCCGTCTGATCGAACTAACACGTTTTCTGGCTTCAGATCACGGTAGACTATCCCCATCATGTGGATGTACTCTAGAGCTACTACCACTTCTGATGCGTAGAACCTGACAATAGACACAAGAAGTACTACACCAGTTAGCATTTAGTATTCTACCAATCTTAGCAAAAACAATAAACCAAACCATTTTTGACAAGTTAGAGAGATTGAAGGAGAATAGAAGCTCATAATTTTTTCTTCGCTATATAAAATAAGCTCATAATTTCATGTGAATGATTTATGCAGCAATATTTTTCACCACAATGGTAAAAATGATGGCTTCACATTTTCCTTCTCTTTTGTTAACAGTTTCCTACACTCGGTTTCTAAAAAAAAAAAAAGAGCAATTTGGACCACAAGGTTGACACTTTTCCTCACTTCAATTAAAACTCTCATTTTTCTTTTGGATATACACCATTAATTTATCTAGTAGCTCGTGTCCTGCTTATCACACAGAGCCACTTGAAGTGACTAGTGCCAAGATTTAATTCAAACAATAGCAAAATGTCCGTATTCAAAAGAAAACCAGGAGGGCATCATAAGCAAATAAAAGCGATGAAATTTGGCCAAAATGCTAAAAAACACAAACCTGGGGGGGGCCCAGTTTGTGATAACCTTAAATGTATTATTAAAAAAAGGAAAAAAAAATGGAGGGGGGAAAAAAGATCCATAAAACAGGAATTCGGATTTTCTGGAGATCTCTTGAGGTCCATTCACAAATAGAACAAAATATTCCCAAGCAAATGACATATACAACCCCTCCTTGTGCACTATCAACTTTTTATACAATTCATTCACTACCCCTTTGTGTTCTTGAATTTATATATAATACAAGTACCTGTAGCATTTAATATCTTAAACCCCATCCCTATTCCCACCCACCCATCCACACCCTTCTCCTTTTGTTAGGACCTACCAAGTTTATACTATCCATATAGTGCTTACTTTCCCTTTACTTCTCTTATGAAATATAAACAATAAATTTTTAATTAGCACTCTGTAATTTTTTTAAAAAAATCATCATTTGAAAAATCTATTAGAAGACGGTATATTTGAGATTTCAATTTTATAACTCTATAAAAATTTAATTTCACACCCCTAATATTTTTTCTACGTAACTTTCTATCGATGCCTATTTTTTTCTCTTCCAATTCTAATAAAATAATATTCTAAACAACTTAAATAAAATATGTCTCTTTCGTCAATAGTTTTACTTATTTCATGTGCTAATAATTAAACAAGTACACTTTGTCCTTTTAGGATCTATCTCCCTCTCTCTCTAAATCCTTGACTCATATATGAACCAAAACAGCTAAAATTGAACCGCAGAAAAGAGCTTCATCTATAAAAAAAACACATGAATTAAACAATTGGGTTAGTCCCAACATGAATGAATTCTGATTAAAGAATTGACTATACTATTAAAAACCCCACTAACTTGAAGTTTTTGGTCTCTGATATATGAACTAGCTAGTCTTAAAAGCTTTTTATAACCACATCAACTTGAGGTTTCTCAACCTCTATGTCTCACCAATATTCTAGCAAAGGCTAAATATATCATTAAAAATCTTTCATTGCTCAACTAACATAAAGATGCACGTAGTCATCCCCTGAAATTGAATCACAATGCACCGTTTTGAGCTTGGCTTTATGGTTTGCTACCATTATGTGTTTACCAACCCAGCGGTTGACCTCCCTCCCTAATTTACTCAATATTATATGTAAATATAATATTAGAGGAAGAGGAAGCTTAAAATGGCATTCTTGTAAAACAAACGATCTCGAGAAACTGGCGCGTGATGCTAATTTTAAGTACAGCTTTAGTGGATCCTTTAATTTACGTGCATGAAATTATTGGTCTTCGAAAATTTTTGTTTTTTAAAAGAAAAGTCAAAACCAAAACATGTTTACAAGTTTATTTGCTCTCAGCCAATTGGCAGCTCGGGACTTTTTTTTTTCTTCTTTTACCACCGAGCTTACGTGGTCTCTAGCACATAAGACAACTACTCTCATTCTACGTAACGATTTGATCCAGTGTACAACAGACACACCGTAAAACCTTTTCACTCGGAATCTGAAAACCACCTAGACAGACGGTGGCAGAGACGGTTTCGCAATAGGTAGTGGGTCCCACAACCACCACCAATCATTCACCCCGTCACGTAAACCAAAACATACACACGGAAACACCGAATGAAACCCAAACAAATATTTATTTTTGAAAAATAAAGGAAAGCTACTATGATTACTGAGAGGGAAGGCGAACCTGACGGCAAGTTCTTCGAAGCGCTTAAAAGGCTGGCGTTGTCGGAGCACGTGCAGGTCACCGCCGGGACAAAACTCCGTCAACAAACAGAGCCACCTGGGCGAGTCTATACTCGCGTAGAGCGTGGGCAAAAAAGGATGGTCCAACAATTCCAGAATTTCCCTCTCTGTCCTCGCCCTTCCTTCTTTGCTACGACTCATCAGCTCCTTCTTGTCCATCACCTTCGCTGCGAACACACACCCTTGGCCACCAGCACACTTCAGTTCCGCCAAGTACACAGACCCGATGTCGCCGGAGCCCAGCCGCTGCGAGAACCGGAGGTCCGACAGTATCACCTGCCGGGTTGGATTCTCCGATCGGATCTTGTGGATTGCCGACCAGCATGGGTCCGACGACGGCGCATGTGGCTTCGAGCCGGCGGAGGCTTGGTGAGCGGAGGAAAATGAGGAAGCCGTGAGCGTGGCTTCGGAGCCAGAGCTGGCGCTGCGGTTGATTTCGGCTGTGGTGGTGGTTGTGGTGCTGGATGTGAAGCTGAGGCTCTGGAGGTCGTCGGCTAGGTCGTCTAGCCACGGCTCCATTGTAGGAGGTGGAGAGAGGAGAGAGAGAGTGTGTGTGTGTTTCTCTGCGTGTGAGTGTGAGAGAGAGAGAGAGACTGAGAGACGGGGAGAGTGAGGGAGTTTTTGAAGATGGTGTTGGGCCGGAAAAGCGGGTTTGGGTCCTACCCGTAAAGCTTAGCTTTGCTTGCCTGGAATTTGGGTACAATGGTGGGCCGGGTTTAATTGCCTAAAATAATTTCATTATCCAATCATTGATACAAAATAATCCACATTCAAGAAATCCAACAACATTATGTTTTATTAATTCACCAAAAAAAAAAAAAAACGAACATTATATTTTATTATTTAAAATATGACAGATTTCTATCTATTTATATGAAACCATTTTTCAACCCATAAATGTTGCATGAATATAATGAGTCAATGTTGCATGATATTTTTATTTTATTTTATAGATTTTCAAAAAGATTTTCATCTCTTGTATATAGCCACAAAAAATAATAATAATAAAATAAGGTTCTGTTAAAGGTAAATATTTTCCATGTTGATAATTTAATGTACTAAATCAGTGGAAATTGATACACTAGTGAAGAATTTGAATCCTCTCCTCTCCTGTTTAGAGGACTTTTATTTTTTACTTTTATTATTTTTCAATACGTGTAAAATTAAATATGGTATTGCTAGTGGCTGTAGCACTACTTCTAATTAAATTAGTGAATTTGAAAATTTTAATTTCAATTTCAGCACTAAATAGTGTTATAGCCATTAAAAAATTTTACCAACACATTTATTAAGTGCCAGTTGAGGTGTTATAAGATAATTAATTGATAATTATTATATTTATCAAATGACGTGACAATTAAAGTGTCATAGGATAACAATTGAGTTGTCATAAGATAATTGATTGATAATTATTATTGTTTAAAAATATAAAAAATAAACCTCTTAAATCAAAAAAAAAATTCATAAACTAATTAAATAATGACACTTGGATTGTAATGCAACATCACTTAGTAATTAAAGTTGGTAAACGTCTTTTTTGGCCCTTGCATTGTTGCTTTAGCATTTTGCAAAAAGTTGAGGAAGCATATCTTTTATTCCATATATAAAGAGTGTCTCATTCTTTGTACCAACAATGAAATGGTGCCACGCTATATAACCAAAATATTGCATGTCATTTTAATTTTATAAGAGGAATGCTACACATACAAAGAAGTTTCTTAATTTTATCTCTCAACTAATGTGGCAAATGATGTTGCATAACATAATTAAAGTGATAAACTAATATAATCCTTATAGGGGAGAATAGAACTCTAAATGAAAGCTAATAATAAATCTTCACGTTACTTACCAAATTAATTTGAAAAATAAATTTGAAAAACTTATTTGTAAGTATAATTTTATTGATTTTGTAATAGGGATAATATTACTTTTTCCTCCAAAACTATTATATGCTTTTCACCTTACCCCTCAAACTATAGAAAAATCATCACATTATCCTAATTTATTATTTTAAATAATGATATTTGTCACCATTGGTGATCATCATGAGTGAACTTAATGCTAACATAAAGGATTTTCATTAGTAACAACACTCAGATTAATTTTCTCCAAATATAATTTTTGATAAAAAAAAATACAATAACCAATCACTAAATGTTACGTAAGCAAACAATGTGTTCGATATTAATCACTTTTGATGAGAAAAACATCACTCTAGTTTAATATACTTTAGTACCAGGGCCAATCCTAAGATTTTGATAGCCTCTATAAATGTTTTTTCAAAAAATATTTATGCTTTGATAGGCCAAATTTTTCAAATATTAAAAATAAAAATCTATTAAAAATTATTAATTATTGTTCAATAAAAGTGTAGAATAATGAAACAAAAATTAGTATAATGAGTCAATACCTAATTGATAACTTTCAATTTGAGAATGCCAAGATAGAACCAATGAGAAGAAGAACTCAACTATTTTTATTTTGTTTAGATCCGATTTGGTAATGATTTTTTATTTAAATTGTGTATAATTTACTTAATTTAAGAGTTCTTGAAGGTTTGAGAGTTTGTTGTTAGTTTTCTTATTTTATTAAAAATGTGAAAAAAATGAAAAATATAAACGCGATAAAAATACTTTAAAAGTGTTTTTCATTTTTATTTGTATTTTTTTCCTTCATATTTATAATCAATTGAGTTGTTTAACTAACATAAATAAATGCTAACTAACCTTTAAACTGAACAAATTACATATAATTTAAGAGAAAAAATAATAACTAAAAACAAACACGTTATTAAATAGGCTCTTTAGAAAGCAATGCTCAATTTGTTGGTCTTGTCCAAATCCAAAATGTTTGTTTAAACTTTAATCAGAGTCTTAGGAATAAGAAACGCCTTTTAAGCAAAAAAAAAAAAAGGAAAAAAAAAAGAGAATAAAAGACAAATCGAAGAAAAAAAAAGAAAAGAAAAATATGAAAAAAATGGATAATATTTAGTTGGCACGATTTCAATAATATAAGCTATTTACTATATAATCCATTAATTTAAAACTAATTTTAAATTTTTATTTATAAATATATTTTATGAGTTTATATATATATATATATTAAAAAATTATAATATTTCATATAGGGTGGCAACGGGGTGGGGGTGGGGATTTTCTCACTCTATCCCTTTCAATCCCTTGGTTATGGGGAGGTGGGGTGGGGCGGAGACATCCCTACGCTGTGCTCTATTTATTTATTTTATTGCTGTAAAACTAAAAAATATTAAATATTAAACTTATTTATGTGTTGTGTAATAAAAAAAATATTAAATTTTAATATAATTATAATTTATAATATAGTATATATATATATATAGGGGGGAGAAATTGTACCTCGAGCCCGGGGCAAATTTTTTTTACTTCGGCCTTGTCTCGCCAGCCCGATTAGGCTAGGAATCCCCACTCCGAAAGATGCGGGTTGGGCCCTAATTTTTGAGGGCCCTCGTTAAAGTAGGGTGTTAGATAGTTGGTTAACGCATATCGGCTCATTTAGTACATCTAAGCTAGTCTGATTTTCAAAAAAATTTCCATCTCTTTTATTTTATATAACCAAATTTGGTTAAAGGTACATTTTCCATATTGATAATTTAATTGTGATAAATCAATGGAAATTGATAAACAGGTTAAAGCTAGTTGGATGTGAATTAAATTAGTGAAATTGAAAATTTTGATTTAAAATTCAATTTTACTAAAACAAAGACAATTTTTTTATTTTTTTAATTGGAAATAAACACAAAGTAAATCAAAAGTTTTGTTCCATACATAAGCGTAACATTGTTAGGCTTACAATTTTTTTTTTATTAATTTTATTTATCAACTGATCTGATATTAGATAAAGTTCACTTACAACATCTTAAATGAGGCTGTGGATGGCAAAAAATTAATCTACCACTTAAGAAATATATATAGATAACTTAAAACTTAAGAAATATAGATAGACATCTTAAAAAGTTTTCTCCAATGCAATTATGTAAAGGGGTGTTTTTTTTTTATGAATGAAAAAGGGCCTTGATATGAACCTCATCGGTCTAGAATTCTGTTAGGAGATAGAGCTTTTTACTACTCCAGCTTTGTAATCTGATAGGAGTCTAGTAGCTAGCTTACACCCCTAACAGATCTCCATCCACTCGACACATTAAGTAAGACTGAGTACACCTGAGGTAATAGTGAAGTTTGTCAAGACTCGAATCACAACTCTTGCAAGCTGAATGTGATGGAACGGTCGACTTCCTTTCCACTAGGCCACACCTCAGGTGCATACAAAGGGGTGTTTGATATGAAAGATTATACATGATAATTATTCCATACTGAATTAGTTAAAACAAAACAAATATAATGATATTCTATATTTGGTAAAAATTAGATGAGCTATCATGCGTTTAGTGATTATTACTTCATTTATTCAATATATATTTATGCTCTTAAAAATAAATTAAAATTAAAATTTTTTTAAAAAAATTTATGGTAATATTTTTTAAAAATAAAAATAGAAATTAAAATATCATATTATATTATATCCCACAGATAATTTAAAAATAAAAATTAAAATATTTGACAATATATTTAATTATAAATTAAAATTGTATGAATATCATTACACTAGTCCCAACGAGATCCATATTTAGATATGGATCAAAATAATCCCATAAATATTTTACTATACTATATTTTAAATAAAATTAACCTGCACAATTTCGCATCACAAACACACGTCAGACTGAGATTAAATATAATTCCAGTCCGTCCTGCAAAGCAAACAGCCCAAATGAGTCTATCAAGCTGATACGAAAAGAAAAAAAAAATTGATTGCCAAGGTGAATGTGTACTTTCAGAGGTCAACTAGGCAAGTAATAGCAAAAATTAAATTTTTACCAAAAGGTTTTTTTAACAAATAAATGAATAAATAGACATATCATTAATTAATTGTGTTTTGGACATAACGATTAAAGATTGAATTGTGGTTTGACTGTCAATTAAGTAAACTACGCCACATGGACAATAAGTTTTTCAAATTTCTATGCCACAAGCAATCCACGGCATAATTGGAGATATTCTGCGTACTTATTATATTAAACTATCAATTAATAACGTGCTGTAATATTGACTGTCACATTATTACATCAATTATTACATGAATTGGTAAATAAAATTAGTAAACTAGTGGGTATTGTAGCACTGCTGGTATAAGAGTGTCTCATTCTCTACCGCACCAATGAAATGGTGCCACATTATTTAGTTTAAATTCTGCATGTCACTCCAATTTGTAATATATTAAGTACACATAATATTATAGTAAATTATTGTCATTTAACTTTGTGTGCAAGTCTTTAATTATTTCATACTTGAGAATAATGGATTAATGGGCTATGGACTTTTCCAATATAATCCTTACGAGTAATCATGTCTATTGGTTAAGAGTCATGCATGAACCTACACCCACTCTGAAGAAAATTGACATTCTTAATGCAAATTTTAAGTTCCTTTTTGAAAAATTTGTTCATCCACTAACGCAAGAATTTAAACAGAAGTTTTATTGAAACAAAATACTTAGTTAGAAACAAAAATGTTTATGCTGTTTGTTTACAATTTTTTTTACAGTGTAACAAGCAAGGTAAAGCTTCATGGTTCATATAATTAATAATTTTTTAATTTTTAATTTTTTCAAGAAGAAGGGTGCTAATTAGATGTCATGCTTAGTGAGGGAAGAAAAAAAAAACTACTCAGGGGCTTGGTGAGGGCTTGGGCCTTTACCACATAGCTTGGGTTAATTGGACTTCATCATTTATTCATATACTATTATATATTTTACAGTTTTTTATTTTATTTTTTATATATATTTATAATATATATATATATATATATATATTTTTAAAAGTTAAGGTTAGGAAGGTTTGTCAGATGTTTTATTGGAATTAAGAGTTAATTAACAGAGGTCATTCCCATTTGGGATGTTTGGAGACAAATGTATTTTACATAGTCCACCAAATCTATTATGTTAGAATACTTTATGTTATCTATCAAACTCATAATCATTTTGTCCCTCCGAATAGCCTAGTAGGCTAGTGTTCCCTCCAACCTACAAGTTCAGATTGTTGGCTCTCACAATAACAAATAAAAAAACTTATAATTATTAATAAATTGTTTCCTGCATTAACTACTAAAATTATGGGCTGAATCTAGTTACCTATATGTCCCACATAGACTGTATTTGCTCCAAGTTCCAAAAGTTTTTATTTTTTAAAGATGTAATATGAAATATATATTTTTATTTATTTCATCTTATCAATTCTTTTATTCAAAATGTTTAAAATATTCTCAAACTTAGCTAGCTAGCTAGCTGCCTAGCAATGTGTACATTATGATGACCGATATTTTTTTTTAAATGTAACAAAATCTAAAAAAAATTACTTATTTGACAATATCTATCATAGTACATGATTGACATTGCTTATGATACAATACATCACAACCTAACATATGTTTATAAGCACACCTATTTTTGCAATTAACTCTAATATTAATGACACCATTAATTGATGGAAAATAATGTGTGTATATATATATATATATTTAAAAATAATAGTAGTAAACTCATACTTGGTCTTCTTTGTTGCAATAAATTAATTAAGATGACTATTTTCATTCACATACACACTATTAATTTTAAACTTACGTTAATTTGGAATTTTAATTCTCTAATAAAAGAGGAAAACAAGAGAGAGAGAAATAAAACTATTATATTTTTATAAGGCCACATATAACAAAAAGAGATATTATTGATCTAATCGTAACAAAATTAAGAGGCATGCGTTGGTGTTCTTTATTTTTAATTTTTCATCAATTAATGAAATTGTAATATTCAAACAAAAATTTATTCTAAGATCCATCAGCACCGATCATTTGTAAACTAATTTAATCAAAATAATTAAAATTGGACATATATTTTGTTTATATATATATAATTAACAATAAGAACAAGAAGAATACGCCACCGCAAAACATAATCAAAATGCCTATCAACTTGTCACAAACTTCCATTAATACTACTTATTCTACTACCAAATATTATTTTATAATTGCTTACTACCCAATTAATATTACGATCTAAATCTGCCCTACACACATGAATATTCCAATACTTCAATACTCTTAAATTAATATTCATGGCCTATATATATATATATATATGTGTGTGTGTGGTTTTGGTTCACAATCAACTATATGTACTTGTTGAATCACAATTTCATGATTGCATATATAGAAATTTCAATTTGGCTTTTGATATTGTCAAACTTAGATTTCCAAATCTCAATTAATTTACGAATTGCTTGTTTGTATACTAGTTGCTACGTCCTTGTCTTTACCATTCAACGCATTAAATTTTTTGGTTTCTCTTTTATGTCTTTGAAAATAACATATATATATATATATATATATATATATATATATATTACTGCCAATAATCATAAACAAAATTGGCAATATCTCTCAAAACCCTATCTGATTAATGACCATGATCTGTTGGCTATCTAAGAGTTTCGGAGAAATACGTATCTCGGATCATTAATTAACTTGGAAAGCTCATAAATTAAAGAAATCACACACACACACATACACACACACACACACACACACACACACACACACACACATATATATATATATATATGAGTAAGATGCATGCACTAAACTTTGTAATTATTTATCTTTTGAATTATTAAGTTTGTTCTAATATAAATTAAGAGGAAACTATGAAGCTTCTGAATTAACGACCTTCCTACGTACGCCTTAATTTCCTTGAATTGTTCAATACCTTGCAGGCCAATATATATATATACACATGTACTCAAGCAGTCAAGCTCGATGTTTACTTGTTTATTAAATATACAAACATACGTATACATATACAGTTATATATTATATATATATTTATATAAAGTACGTACTACATGGTTGGCGTATTTTGGCCCTGTAACATTAATACCATGCATGCTAGTTAATGCTAATCCTTTACGTACCTTTAAGTGTCTAATTATTCGATTATGAGGTGGAACATGCTTAAAGGTCTCCGCTTTTAATTAATGCTCTCTTACCTGGACTAAAAAGTTTATTATATATATATATTTGTACATAATTATTTAATGGAAATAAATGTCTCATATCAAGTTGGTATATATTGCTGTCACACAAATAAATTAATAAAGCCAAAAGCATATACACATAGATATCAATAAGACCTTTCAAATTAACAAATGGTTTTTCATATGAAGGTGAATTATTTTTCGATTAATTAAACTATATGCCTTGTTCGGCGAATCTCAAAGTGTAGCACTTTTTTTTTGGGTAGATCAAAGTGTAGCACTTAAAGGTTCCATTTGTTGCCTAAAGAGACGTAATTAAAACTTGGATTACATATATTATTCAATTTGTTTCATGCTTTTCTCCGCAGCATATACATGCAGTCAAACGGTGCATAATTGCTCTCTCTCCTTCCATATGCAAGCGTTGCTAGCCATGCATGCATGACTGTGCATGAGATATAATATATATATATATATATATATATATTATAAAATGAGAAAAGTTGATGATGCGTAGAACCTCTACTTTTGGTTGTTAAATAATTTGGAATAATGATGAGAAGGAAGATAAACAGTAGAATTACTATTAACTCTTTTTCAATTACAAATTCAAACCCATGATTTGTCCCAATGGATATCCGTCAAAGTTAGGGTAAAGTTTAATCACCCATTATGATGGGTATTGGGTAAAACAATAATAAAGCCAAAATTTTCCCACCAACAAACCAAAAAAGAAATATTGTTTATTTTTTAAACTTACATATATACACAAAGTTGGGTTTTTGATTATGATATCGTCAAGTTCATTGCCTTTGTATTTGCACCAAGTGGCTCATAGCTACAAGGTACACAATATGCTTCTTTTTTCTTGTGTGCTTTTCTTAACCTTTAGTTATTTATTTATTTATACAATTCACATGCCCTCTGCTTTGTTCTTTCTTTCTTTCTTTCTTTTCCATCCAAATTTTGATTTTATTTTTTTATTTCTTATATCAAGAGTGAAACTTTATGTGAGCACGATGTGTAAAGTTGGTTCTATATAGATATGTGTGTAGCAATTAATTAATTTCATAGGTTCAAATTGTCCCCTCTAGTTTGATACTTTTGAACTTTGTTTAATATTTTCTTTTAATTGTTTTTTGTTATTAAGGATAAGTTGCTAAATGGGGAATGATAAGTACCTTGTTGCCTATAGCTCTTGCCGGTACATCAAAATTACACACACATATAAGTCTAACACTTAAATCGGAGCAAGTTTTTTCCGTTTAAATCATGTCTATTATTGTTCTTAATTTTGTAAAGTAATTAAGGCCCGTTATTATTATTTTTCTTCTTTTTTACTTTTCGGTTGAAGTCAAGTAGCTACTAAGTGTAAAATTCTTTTTCTATTGTACTTTAAATATTAAAAAGAAGCATATTTTTTATATGTCAATACCATGTTTTTCTTCAATTCCCTTCAATTACCCCAATAGGTAAAATTATTTGCAATACTAAAGTAAATTTCTCAAAACCACAATTTTTCTTTCACTACACCGAAAGTTCAAATGTATAACATTGTTTTTTGTACTAATTAAATAAGTGTATTTAAGATTAAAAAGAGTTAGATGGCATACTAATACTTTACATATAATTGGACGTTACCAAAACATTCTTTGCTCTAAACACTAAGAACAGTTGAAAACGCTCCACATCAATATGAAGATTCATATGATAAATTGTATCTCAAAATTAATCAATTTCACAATATTTGAGTGTTCTCCATCCCCATCTGTACTTTATCAGAATAAGCCCTATTTGCTAGAAACGTGACAGGAGGGGCTCCAATGGACTGAAGCCTCAACATACTGCCTTCAAATAAGATTTTGAATCTTCATGATTTGGGATATGCAACATGTTTGTTAATTAAGTTGCTTAAATATATCTAAACTAATGTTTATATATATAATCTTTTAATCAAGCTTGTATGTTTATAAATAAATAAATAAAGTAACACTTCCACTAGTTTACCATAATTGCTTCAGAGAATAAATGTTTACCAAAAATAATACTAAAACAAAGTGGTGATGAAAAAGCAAAAAAAATTGGGTAAAAAAAAAAAAAGAGAAGAAGCAATGATTATCATTCTCTTTGGACCTGTCTAAAATTGGGCCTCAAATCATCCGACCGAAAAGTACAAACCGGATCCGGATCCAATGGATCTCATAGGGATTTCGACCCGATAAAGCTGACGAGGCACAGAAAATCTCCTCCCGGGTTCGTCGGGTGGGACCCGTCCCAACTCCGATTCTTTGACGTTTCTCTCCCACCCCAACCGTACGGGTCCTTTAATAAAATAAAAAAAAAAATAAAAAAGAACTTTTCTATTAATTAGTTTTTTAATTAATTTTCCGCCATTTTTTTCAATAGGCTGGCAAGAGAAACAAACAGTCCTTAAGCAGAGCTTTACTGTGTTTTTTGGTTTTTCTGTATTTTTGTTTCTGAGGACCTGAGACTTCTCGTGATTTGCATTTCAACTTTTCCCTCTCTCTCTTCATTCACTCTCTATCTCTCAACCCCTCACTACCTCTTCTCTTCCCCCAAATTACAATGGAATTATATATATAGAATTTTTTTTTTTTAAAATATTTTTAATCTCTTTCGAACCCTAAAGTTTCTTTCCTCTCTGTTTGGTTTTCTGGAAAGTGTTTCTCTGTTTGCTTTTCTGCTTGGAGTTTTTTGAGCTTCGGAGCTTGCTTCCCGATCTTTGTGCTTCTGGTAACTTTAATTTTCCCTGTCTAATTGGTTTCTAAGTTGTTTAATTTGTTTTGTGAATTTCGACTATGGCTTGAATTTACTTTGTTGGATTCTCTTTTGTGATGATTCCAAGCTACTTTTTTGTTTCATTATTAATAATAAATATGATTCTGATTATGCAGCTGCGGATTATGATTTTCAGTAATTTTTTTTTTGGTTTTATATAAATAAATTGGAAAGTTTGATTTTCTTAATTTAATTTGATCGTGTTATGTGGAATTATTTTGGTGCAATTGTGGAAAATGGTTAATTGATTCATGTTTATTTGTGTATCTTCTGCTCAGGCTGAGTATCTGACAGGACTAGACGCTTGTGGTTGATATTTTTGGCTTCAAATAATTGATTCTTTTTTTTACGTATAAATAATAATTGTAACTGGTTTTCAGTTCATATTTGGCTTTATGAGGATACACTACTATTTTGTGAGAAAAGATCTGAATGAAAACCTTCCTTTTTTGGAGTAGAGTGTGATTACGCTATGTGTTTATTATCACCAGAAATTCTTGATAAAAAACCCTTAGATACTGTATATTTGAAGAAAGTGAATTCGTATAATGTATATGAGGAGAAGGCATAATACTCTTGGTCCGTTTAATAAGTTATTGGAAACTACCTTTGTTAGTAACTTGTAAACTGAAAATGCCAAAACAAAGGTCTTATAAACAGGTGATGCTGAGTTTTGTCCTGTAAAGCGTTGGACATGGTAATCTTTTATTGGGTCCTGTGTCAACTTTTTGTGAATGAAATTCAAATTCGTTTTCTTTTTACCTTCACTTAGAAAGGGAAAGAAAAGTTATTGAGCTAAATGGCCACTTAGTTAACCTTATTTGGACATATCTTATTATATTAATGTGTCAGTTAACATAGAACCGAATAATACTTGGTGGTTTAGTAAATAAGATCATTGCAGCTGTCTCTTCAGTTGGCTTTTGATTCCGATATGTATAAGATTCTTCTTAACTGTTGCTCCATTTTCAATTGTTTATACAGTGCTTTTGGATTTATGCAATTTGTAGTATTGCAGATGATAAAGTATGCATGTTGTCCACTTCTAAGGTGTAATTTATTGACGTATGATTAAATGAAATGCAGCTTCAATGGCAGGATTTGGATGCTTTATTTTGAAATTTGTAAAGGGTTCTTAACGGGTCGTTTGGATTTACATATCAGTATGATTGAAGAGAAATTGAAAGGATATGTTGTGTGGTTTCTTATTTCTATGCTCCTCTATCTCTGTAGTGCTTCGTCAGAAATGGGCTAGTACAAATTTGCGGGTTTGTTTTTACATTCTGCAGTCTTTTCATGAATCCAGCAAAGATGGCTACATTGCAGAGTACATGCGAAATTGTTGAATCAACAGAAGAACTACGTTCTGAGTTAAGAATGATTGAGAAGGCTGGAAAACAGTCTACGTCAGAAAGTGGAAAAAAGTATTCCATAGAGGATGATATTAACCGTCTCTTTCAGTCAATTGAGGTTAGAAGCTCAGCTAGAAATTCAGGCATATCACATGAAGTGGGTAAAGACCCCTTGAGGAAAAGTGCTATGAAAAGGCCAATTAGAGTTAGTTCATCACAGTCGTCAGGAATTGGAATATCTGAGCCTGTAAGTTTGAAGCAAGCACTGAGGGGATTATGCATCTCTCAGGCATCAGAGATGGCTGCTATGAAGAGACTATCAAAACCAGTTGGTTCATCTGGAGTCTCTGAAGCAGGAACCATTAAGAGGTTATACAGGGCAGTGGTTGCCGAGGCCAACGTATCTGGGCTTCCAATAAATGAAGGTAAGGGAAATTTTGTAGAAATCTCCCTAGTTCCAGATACATCAAAATTATCTGAGAAGATAGGTGAATCAGTGTCACTAACCGGGGCAGAGTTATCGAACCCTAAGGTTCAACCTTCTACTGCTATGACGGATGCAGTAACAGCAGAGGCACTAATGATGAAATTACCTCCACAAGATCATGATGAGATTGTTTCCTTACCAACAGAAATTAAGAGTGAGATAAATGGGATTGGGAAACTGGAATCTGCAGATTCATCATCCAGTTCTCATGCCATCTCGAAGAGTGTTCTGCTTGATGAAGTTGCTTCTGCCTCAGTTGAGGTTCCAACTAATTCTCCAAATTCAGACAAGGGGCAGAAAGGTAAGTTGTATTATCCTGCTTTACCTGGCTCATGCACTGGCAGTAAGGGAAGCAAATCCTTTTGCAGTAGTCCTCGTTTAATCAAGCCAATCTTCAGGAACAGGAACTTTCTTAAGAATAAAGTAAAAGAGGATTCTGGTTGTGCCTCCTCTAGTTCCAATTTACATGAAGGAAACATTGAGAATGATTTAAATCCTAGCGTGAGTAATTTGGAGAGCCAGGTGCAGAACTCTATCCCTAAGCATGAAACTGAAGAACATGAGAAAACTTCGCCAGTGTCTGGCAGTACCAATCTTAGCATTGAAGTCAACTCTGGTACTGTTGACACAAGTTCAAGCAAACCAGATGTCAGTTTGAATTGCAGCAACGGATCTAAATCTCTAGTGAGGAAAGCTGATGAGAGATCAAGATCAAGGGAAAAGGGGGAGTTCTCACAAAGCTCAAAAAGTAGCATTGGTGACTATAGCAGCTGCACAAGCACTAGTGAAGAAAGCAGTCTGAGTGGATCTAGTCGTAGTGGGAAGAGACCTCACATGTCAAAAGATTTAAGATGGGAAGCCATCCACAGTATTCAGAAGAAACATGGAAGCTTGGGTTTGAGACACTTTAAGTTGCTTAGGAGGCTTGGTTGTGGGGACATTGGGACTGTTTATCTTGCTGAACTAACTGGGACAAACTGCCTATTTGCATTGAAAGTGATGGACAATGAATTTTTGGTAACTAGGAAAAAAATGCTTAGGGCCCAAACTGAAAGAGAGATACTGCAAGTGTTAGATCATCCATTTCTCCCTACACTATATGCACATTTTGTGTCAGATAAGCTCTCATGCTTGGTTATGGAGTATTGTCCAGGTGGAGATCTGCATGTGTTACGGCAAAAGCAACCCACCAGGAGTTTCTCTGAACAAGCCGCCAGGTATCTTGATTTCTCTAAGTTCCAGCTTTTGTCATTGGTGAATGTGTCTTTTGCTTCATACTAACTAAGACTTAAATACTTGCGGACGTCAGCTGAGTGGAGATGTGGTGTGTCTCACTGAAAAATTACTTTATACATGTCTTCACACCCACACACCTATATATACACACACATATATATATGTTCCCTTTGAGTTTGCTACTGTGTAAACACTTGTCCAACATTTAAGGTGGGAAGACCATCTGCTTACATTGACTTTGTGGCCTTCAAGCTATCTCTTGCCTTGGTTTCACAAGCCTTGGTTAATCCACGAAGCTTTCGCACTCGAGCTAGAATCAATTCTTGATGCCAAACCATTTGTATAAGAGGTTTAAGTTGCCCTTCAAAAGTGAAATTATTTTTGTGAATTAAAGCAAACTGAACAATAAAATCTGTGAACTTAATCTTAGGGGATGGAAAAAACTAGGCTGCTATGAAAAAATTGGAGGAAACTCAACCTGCATTATGGAAAGATTGACCAAGCCAATATTCTAGAAACATACTATTTTCTTTGCATGACACAATGCACATAACTGCAGATGACTAGTGGAATCATTGGATTGGTGTCAAGTCTTAACTGCACTGGAGATGGTTTATCTTACTGAAAAGAAAACAATCACCTGGTGGCTCCTCAATATTGTAGGTGATTGATATGCAGTTCAAGAAGAAAATATCATAGGACTGGCCTCAAATATCTTATGTTGTTGCCGGTTTTATCTTGCTAACATCTGTTCTCACCTTATTAGTGTTTGATATTGGTGTGTTAGAATACGTAGACTAATACCATCACTATTATCTCCCAATTGACCAATTGTTTGTGGTTGCTAGTTCTTTCTCTCGGCTGAAATTGGTACATTAAGTTACAACATGACATGCTAAACTCTAGATTGAGCAAAGAAGAAAGCTCCATGAAGTTTCATTAACTTGAAAAAAAAAAGATCAAGTATTATTGATTTTTCCAATCAGATAGTATGCACATCATTCTAATTTATTGCCCCATATCTAAGACTAATTTCCTGCCCATTGTATTTTACAGGTTTTATGTTGCTGAAGTCCTCCTTGCCTTGGAGTATTTACATATGCTAGGAGTTGTGTATCGAGACTTGAAACCAGAAAACATCCTCGTTCGAGAAGATGGGCACATCATGCTCTCAGATTTTGACTTGTCACTCAGATGTGCTGTCAATCCAATGCTAGTTAAATCATCGTCTCCTGTTGCAGAACCTGCAAAAAAGATGTCAAGCCCATGCACAGAGTCTAGCTGCATTGACCCATTCTGCCTCCAACCATCCTGGCAGGTCTCCTGCTTCACTCCCAGACTTTTATCTGCTGCGGCAAAATCGCGGAAGATAAAATCTGAGCTTGCTGCCCAGGTTAATCCACTGCCACAGCTTGTAGTGGAGCCAACCAGTGCCCGGTCTAACTCCTTTGTTGGAACCCATGAATACCTCGCGCCCGAAATCATCAAAGGAGAGGGCCACGGGAATGCTGTTGATTGGTGGACATTTGGGATCTTTCTGTTTGAGCTGTTATATGGAAAAACGCCTTTCAAGGGTTCAGGAAATGATGATACATTAGCCAATGTTGTGTCGAAGTCTCTCAAGTTCCCTAATAGTCCATTAGTTAGTTTTCATGCAAGAGATCTGATCAGAGGGCTGTTAGTAAAGGAGCCTGAAAATCGGTTAGGATCAGTGAAAGGAGCTGCGGAGATCAAGCAGCACTCATTCTTTGAAGGCCTTAATTGGGCGTTGATACGGTGTGCGATACCACCAGAGCTGCCCAAATTTTACGAGCTTGGAACTGGTGCACCATCTTCTTCATCACAGAAACCGGAGAGCATGAAGTGCAAGGACTTGGAAGGTACAGGAGAGAATGTAGAGTTTGAGCTATTTTAGCTAAAATTTAATCTTATTTTTTTCTCTAAGCTTTCTTATCCACGTTTTTAACCGAAAAAATATATAGCTTATAGTGTAAATGTAATTCAGATATTGTTGACTAGTTTATAGAATATGATATATATATATATATATATATGAATACCGAATCAGTAACTGAGAGTTCAATGGGAATCGAAGATAGCATATTTCTTTCTTTTTTTTTGTCTGATAACTCTAAGCTTTATTCTTGATTGCAACACCAGTATAATGTCGCGTTGAGGCCATTTAGAGCTTAAAATTGTTAGCTGTCTTTGACCCAGAAGATCAAATCAACAATTAAATTGTTTTTCTAGGGCAATATCTAATTCTAGTACTACTTAACTACCCAGCTCGGTAATACTTTACACGTCAGAAACTCATAAAAGAATGGTTATTGAGGTCGTTGTAGGCTCAAGGCTATCTTTATTCTATGGCCACTTTCTATTTCCTTGTGCTGTGCTCGGTTAGAAGGAAATAAAGCAAGAAAGTTGTATGGAGTGGAGATAATAAATAGAGATGATATAGAGCATAGAGAACAATTACACGAGAGGAAATAATTTGATTTCTCTCTACTTGATGAATCTATGTAGAAAGAAATAAACAGAGAGAAAATATTTGCTTCTCTACGTCTTGAATATGCTTAGTAATATCAAAAAAGATAAATTTACTAAAATATTTTTAAGAATTAATTTCTCGTATTCTAGTTACAAATTGAATGAGTGCAACAATTTGAACAAAACAAAGAGTTTTCATTGAAAAAGTATTTATACATTAACATTAAAGATGATAATGTTCGGCTGGTTCTGCACAAAATGAATGCAACCGCAAGTCTTTATGTGGGATTTGTTAGAGTTCATGGTCGTGATCAAAATAGTAATTAGAACCGTAATGATCATGTGAAATTTATATATATATATATAAAGATTGTTGGAACGAACAGATCATGTGACAAAATGTCTAATTAGAGAAAAAGGAATGTTGAACACCCAAATATTATTTCCCGAAACGCAAAGCAAAAAATGATTTTTTTTTTTTGGCATTGTTTTTTGAGAATGAAAATTGACTTGTTTAAACTATGTAGTTCCAAGTTTATTTCATTATTTCTTAAAATATATCAAACTCTAATAAAAAACTTAACCGAAAAATACTGATTTGAGATTATATAATAGCTTTTAGATAAAATGACCATTACCAAGCCAAGATAGATTCTCTTTTGTAAATTCCTCAATCTCAGTTTGAACAGCCTATTTTATATTGAATCGAAGAGAAAGATTAGTCGAGATTGGTCCGGCACTCCTTAAAGGAAAAGGACAAAAAAAAAAAAAAAAAAAAGGGAAAAAGAAAGATGTTGAATGATGAATGTTTGTGACCAAATTCAAATTCCAAAGCACCCAAAATGGACGGTTGTATGTGATTTTAATGGTGATGGGCCATAATATGTTTGGTGTTTATCACAAATAATCTGTAGGGTTTTTTGATGCCATATCATATTTGAAATCCATTTGAATTTTTTTGACCAGTTTATTTTAAAATTATTATTTTGGTCAGATTTTGAATGAAAAGTCGAATATACACTTAATTTTTTATGTTTTCTTCGTTTCCGTGTCTTCTTCATCGTCGTCTTCTCATATTCTTTTGCAAGATCTCTTCTTCTAGAATGTTTTTTTTTTTGGGTCTTTTTGTGCAAGTCTTCTTAGTATTCTTCTTCTTTTCCTTCTTCTTAGTTTTTCATTTTTCTTATTCTTCACCTTTTTCGTGTTCTTCTTTTTTGTCTTTTTTTTTTTTTTTCTTTTTTCCTTATTCTTCATCTTCTTCAAGTTCTTCTTCTTTTCGTTCATCTTTTTTTTTTCTTTTTTTATTTATTTTTTTTACGTCTATATATTTAATTCATTAAAAATTCATTAATGATAAAGTGGAATTCATTGCTGACGAAGTGAGCTTTAACGACAAATTTTGTTGCTGATGAAGTAACTTTTAGCGACGAAAGAATTTGTTACTGACGAAGGACTTTATCAGGTTTTAGCGATAAATTTTGTTGCCGATGAAGTGAGTTTTAGCAATGAAAGAATTTGTCATTGATGAAGGACTCCGTCAGCTTTAGTGACGAAGGAATTCTTCGCTGACGAAGGATTTTATCAGGCTTTAGCGACGATTTTTGTGGCTGATGTAGTGACTTTTAGCTACAAAGAAATTCATCACTGATGAAGTACTTCATCAGCTTTAGCGACGAAGTGAACTTTGGTGACGAATTGCGTTGCTGACAAAATGACTTTTAGCGATGATTTTTTTTTTAAAAAAAAATTTAATTTTTATAAATTTTTTAGCATTCATCAAAGCTTATTATGATTTTTTTATTCCAATCTTTTTTTTTTCCCGTATAACTATCTAAATTTTGATGAATTATAAAAAATAAGACTAAAAAAAATAATTCATCATCCAAGGGCATTATTATAAATTTAGGATAAAATAATTATTTTTAAAAAAATGGGTTAAAAAAATTCAATTGTCATTGGGTCTGGATATGGCATCGAAAAACCCTAATCTCTAAACCAAAAACTACTTCGACCCAAAACCATAAAAATTCTCAAACACCTTTTGAATGAAGCCAATTCAATTACAACAAGACTAAACGATCAAAAAATTTTAAAAATAAAGATAAATAAATTAAAAAGACCAACGATTTTAAGTTTCATGATATTGAAGGGGCGGTCAAACTCTCCGCTACATGGGCTTGTAAATAATAATATAAAAAATGCTTTTCGATGCCATGTTAATACTGGAGTGTTTTGAATTTTTTTAATTAGCTTTTGGTTGAATTAAAATTTTAGTTCGGTTTTGTAGTGAAAAATAAAAAATATCCTTGGTTGAAACATTTTCATCTTCGTTTATTCTTCTTCATTCTCTAATCCATCGATGTCGTTCCTTCTTCTTTTTCTTTTTTGTTTATTCTTCTTCATCCTTATCTTATAATATCTTATAATGAACGAGTTATATTTTAGATAATTTTGATAAAATTGGTGAATAATTTAGGGTATATATTAAAAATACAAGCAACAAACACTTTGTTGATGACGAAGAGTTACTGATAAAATATATATTTTACAATGAGATTTAGACTTCTCTAATGACAAACTAGTTCGTTAATACTGAGTATTACCATGAGTATATATTTTACATGGAATAGGTCTTCGTCATTGACAAAGTATATATTTTACAATGAGATTTATATTTCACTAATGATGAACTAGTTTGCTAATGCCGAGTATTAACACGAATATATTTTTTTAAAATAAAAAATACCTTTGGTTGAAACATCTTCTTCTTCGTTCTCTGATCTATTGACTTCGTCTCCTTATTTTTCTTATCTTTTTCTTCTTCGTCCTTATCTTATAATGAGCAAGTTGTATTTAATTTAGAGTATATATTAAAAATACAAGCGATGTACCATTCATTAGTGATGAAGAACTTTGTCACTGATGAAGTATAAATTTAACAGTGAGATTTAGACTTCGCTAATGACGAATTAATTTGCTAATTCCGAGTATTAACATGCATATATATATTTTACATGCAATACAAGCGACGAACACTTTATTAGTGACGAATGATGAAATATATATTTTACAATGAGATTTAAATTCTTTAAGGACGAAATAGTTCACTAATTGTGAGTATTAACACTGTAAATGGAAAATCAAATTTAGTTAGTTGATGAACTAGTTTGCTAGTGACGAAGTTAGACGAAGTATATTTGTTGTACAAAATTTCGAACTGCTTTAGTGATGAAGTTTGATGAAGTACTTCGCTAGTTTCATAATGCTGAATCATGCACAACTTTTTGCAGTAAAATTAGATTGACCAATTCTATAGGAAGAGAAATTCTCCCTATGGAAATGATCAAAATATTTTATTTGCATATGCTGTGAACCCCTGGATCCGGTGTGCACAATGAAGCATAATGAAGCACACTGAAGCATGATGAAGCAACTTCGACAATGCATGACGAAACAAAAGGACAACATTATGCAACAAAACTAGACTGACCAGTTCCATCAGTAGAGAGAGTACCAAGGAAACTGGCCAGCTCATTTTATCTATATATGCTATGAACCTCGATCATCATATGCTTGTTAAATAATAATAAAAAAAACTTAATAGTAGAAAATAAGAAGAAGAGGAACTACAGTTCAATACTTTCATTAAAAAAAAAAACTTCATAAAATTGAGTGGGTATACAAGCTACATATCAATGAATAAGAAATTTAAGGGAAGTGAAGATTTAGGGTTATATATATATATATATATATATAGTTACAGGAATAAAAGGAAGTGGAAAAGGAAGCGAGACGGGATAAAAAAAGTTAATTACAGACATTTCATATTCAGGGGCATGTTAGTCATTTTAGGATAAAATATTAATTATACATTAAATAAGCTAACAAAATTAAAATGCCATTGGACCTGAACATTGTATCAAAAAAATTTTTTTAAAAAATTTATATATGAGTGATTACCTAAAATATCATACCAATCCACCTATCCTCAGACTCCAGCGCACCTTCCATCCCAAATCTATGGCCTATATCCCAATTGCCCAAAACTTCCAACCTTAAAACAATCGGTTCGACTTTTTTTATGCCATGTCCAACCCAATTCTAATTTGAATTTTTTTGACCAACTTTTATCAAAACTAAAATTTTGTCTACTTTTTTTTTTTAATATTTATAAAATATACAACTACCCTTGGCCACTGAAAATGTAAGGAAAACAATAAACCACTCACCCACCCATTCATTGAATCAAACTCGTGAACTAATCTATAAACATTTCAAGCAAATGAATTTACAATCCAATGATTTCAGTGAGATTATATGTCATGAGTTTTGCAATTTACAAAAGATCCCAATGAGATTTGTTCGTAATTTATCAAACCTACTATGTAAAAATGATGTTGAACACTTTGTACAAACTATAATCCAGGCTACATTGGTTCCATTCAAAGACCATCAGACCTACATCGAACACAATCGATGTACCATCAAAACTTAACGAACTATAACTGAACTGTCAAAACAAATTGGTTCCTATCCCAAACCTATTTGTGGAACATCAGTGGCACACAAACTCAATCGAATTTACTGAAAACTAAGATACTAACATGATGCAGCGGAAGGATTGATTAGTTCTTTTAGTAATGCAAAAAATCATTAGCTTTCTTTTCGTAAAAGAATATCTTACATCATCAACTTTACCAACAAAATCACTCAAATCTTACATTTGTAAATGTTATGAACCTTAGGTATAATCGAAGAATGTCATTTCATTATAAAATAGTCTTCTATGTCAATCCGATTTAGTTCGATTGACATCAATTCATATGATATGCGCATTACCATACTTTAATATCCGCTGATATATGTCAATTGATGTTAATCGAAAGGGTTCGGTATAACCCTACTTTCTTATTCTCTATAAGTGAGTTATATTTTTCCATGAAATCATGGATTCCAAGATCTAAAAAATCAAGGAAATATATGATTCACCCAAAGTGAAAATAAGAAAATAATCTAAACTTTAAATTTACATCTTATTATAGTTATGAGAATCTTACTTAAATTCTACGAAACCATGGATAAGCATGATTCACATATAGATGAAGAATAAAAAACAATTTAAACAAAATTATTCAACAACTTAACATACAACTAGAAAACAACAAAAAAAAAAAACCAAAACTTTGATTGTGATTCCTAGATGGCACAGGCGTAATGACCTAGACATGGTGAAGGAAGAAAGAAGGAGGAAGAGGAAGATGATAGAATTCGTATGAAGGAAGGAGGAAGAGGAGAGTTTTATGGAAGAAATTGAGAAATCGAATGAGCTATTTTATTAAATGTGACATTTCAAATTTTGAGGGGTATTATCGGTAATATAGGACAAAATTTTAACTTTTGAGTTAGAAAAATTCAAAATGCATTGGGCATGTCCATGGCATCAGAAAATCGTTATTAAGCTTTCATGCAAAATCTGCAACATATTTTCCTCTTATGCAAAATCAGCAGCCACACGATAGCCCTTAACCCTTAGCCCTTTATTGGCTGCCATCTTTCTCACAGATCTAGATTTTTGATTTGCCATGCTCTCTAGTCTCCCTGCCGTCTATGCACCTGCACCAATTTTTCTTTTGTTTCATTTTAAAAGTAACAAATTTTTTTTACAATTTATGATTTTTTCGTCTTCATTATATCGTTGATTGGTTGAAGCAGAGTTGGCATATGTCTGCCATTTGACTTTTAGACTAATTTGTTTGGCATTAAAAATAGGCTTTGTAATAAGATAGAAAATGAGTTTCTTATTGACTCTATGATCATCCACATAGAAAGAGTTTTAAAATAGTATTGATAGTGAATCAATGATTAATGAATTTTACTCTATGAAGAAATAAAGGGGAAAACTTATTATTTTGTTGTATTTGTCCATATCTGTTTTGTTTTAGTAGTACAATATACCTGTACTATTAAGCTTCATATATTTTTTGAACAGTTTTGATGTATTTTTATTTGTGCAAACATTAAATTCATTTCTTTATGCTAGATTATTTTCAATTGGCAGTCGGCAAATTTGGTAGGAAATTTTAGCCCATTCTATTTTCATTTCTTGGATTCGCCTTAATATTAATGATATCCATAATTTCTCCAACACATTGAATAAATGAAGTCACTGCATAGTACTAGTAGATTGGCAAGTTCTCTTAATTTATGATTTTGCCACTCCTCTCATAATCTCTCTTAAAATTCCTCATTTTTCATTTTTCTTCCAAGAACCTAATTCCCATCTATCCAAAGCTCATTCTCTCATTCAAATTCCTCATAATCCAATTGCTTATTTTTATCTAGGTCAGTGATCAGAGAGCATTAATGATGGCTTCCACTCCAACCTTTAGTACATAAATGAAGATCAAACTCTTCTTTGTTCTCTTTGTGTGCTTGTGTAACATATGTAAAAGTCTAGTTGCTAAAGCAGTTTTCAAGGACTTGGTCAAGAAGAAGGATTTAAATTCTAAATTCTAGATTTACTCTGCTAGCATAATTGATTATCATGAGAAAAATGAAAGCAGTTTTCAAGGACTTGGTCAAGAAGAAGGATTTAAATTCTAAATTCTAGATTTACTCTGCTAGCATAATTGATTACCATGAGAAAAATGAAAGTCAATGTATTATAGCTTGGAAAATTAGAGTTTATATTTTATTTGAACTGATCCATTTTATAATGGTATTTAAAGGAAAACAAGTAGACCCAAGAATGAGGCAAGTATCCACAAGTCGTGACATTGAGATAACATCTATATCTAGGATCATCTAGCTGTTTGATTTTAGAGACTTTGATCTAATTCTTGCCATGGACAAGAAAAATAAAGGTCATTATTTGTATCCAAAAACTTATGTTAAGGATTTGACTTTTTCCATATTTGTTAAATATACATATTTCATATTGACTATGATTATTTAGTGGTTGTTTGCTTTTGGATGTACATGATATATTGGATGCACCTGAAGCAGTATGACATAGAGGAAGGATGCTGATAGGACCCTTACATTTTCTTGCGGAAGTTAAAGTTTGAGTCTTAGTATGCTTCGTATAATACCTCAGGTGTATTCAGTTTTACTAAGTGTCAGGTGAAGGAGGAACTATTAGGGGTGTGAGTATGCTATTTTAGACTCCCACAGAATTATATAGATTGAATAGCAAATAGGCTGTATCCCCTAATTAATTTTTGGCTGATGATTTCCACATTGAAATCCTTTTTCATTCATAAAAAAAGAGATATATATTGGATGCTTTTAACAGATGAAAATTTATAGAACCTCTACTTGATGAAGCTTATAAAAGGTTAGGTCTTATTGAAAGGAAATTTTTATAGTCTAATTTAATTTCAATGGTATAGTCTCATGTTGATGATCACAAATTGGCATTGTAGGTTAAGTTAATGTGTTTTTATTGTAAGAAGCATGATGAAAGTCCTAGATCATTATTGTGGCGGCCCACAAGGTTTTGGGAAGGTAGTATGCCATTTTCTTAAACAAACACTTTGATTGCTGTATCTTATTTATGTTTTAGGAATTAAACAATGTTTGCAAGTATTGTAAGAATGTTGAAGTCTTTACGTGTATTGTGAAATTCAAATAAATTATGATATTGTAATGGCATCCATATGTCAAACACGATATGCTATGGATGCCTTCATAGGAAAAGTATATGGGAGACGTGGGCCACATGTTAAGTAGTTCCAAGAGCAGCAAGTATAACGGTGGGCACCAAGAATAAAGATGGTAAATAGTCTCTCTGTTAGTATTATTTCTAATTAATTTTATCTTAGGAATATTTGCTTTCCTATTATAAGAGAATAAATTGAGTATTTAATCTCTATTTAAAGAGAATAATTAGGAAAAATAAAAATAAGTGTAGTTTCTTTTATAATTATATAAGTTTAAGACTCTCTCTACCTCACGAGTCTAAGGTAAAGAGCTCCCTTAAACGTGTTCCACTCAAAGTTAATCATAGGTTCTTCATGAGGTGGAAATCATAACAATTGAAAGAATAAGTTGGAAGAAGCAAACTTCTTTATACATTGCCCTGTGATGTGATCCAAAAGTTGTGGACATAACAATTTGGTATCAGAGCCATACACTATGGATGAACCCAATCGTAGAAAAGAATTGAGGGCTCTTTTCTAAGATGCACATGCTTTATGGAGGTAAGAATAGTTGATGCTGAATTGCGAATGGAATTAAGAGTTGCACAGAGGGAATCCATGTTCGAGTCTTGGTTGTAGTAGATATTGCAACAACTCGAGGAACTCTTTCATGGTGCCAGTAGAAACTGTGTTAGGAATTAGATGGAGGTACGAGTAGCAGTGATAATTATGAAACTCGTAGTAACAGAATTGATGGCACAGTCGATAAGAGGGCAGGAAATAGAATAGTACCTTAGTATACAAAGCTTGATTTTCTAACCTTTGAAGGGTCAGAAGATTCGTTGGTGTGGTTACATAGATGTGAGACATTCTTCTCTAATCAGGAGGCATATGAAACAGACCAGGTTAGCCTAGCTGCTTTTCACATATTGAGGGAGACACAATTATGGTGTTATCAAATGGGACAAGAAGAACCAACTCTCATTTAATCTTCCATTATGTGGTAATTCTCTAAGTGAATTGGTTAATTTGAAACATATCGGGACTGTGGAAGAACATCGACACCAATTTCAAAAGCTGTTGGCATGTGCAAATACAGGGAGAGTAGATTAACGCGTGGATTTGTTTACTGCAGGGTTATGGTACTCCATTAGGCTTGATGTTGAGATACAAAATCCTTTAAACTTTGTTCAGGCAATGAACTTGGCACGAGATTTTGAGAAAAAACAATAGCTACCAAAGGTCACAGGCATGTGTCAAAATCCTTAACTAAATTCCAGCTCCAATTCTAGAAACATAAGCATAGCATCACCTATTTCCTTAACTATTCATAAAGGCAACTCTAGACAAAAATATGATGACGGCGACAACTCAAGTTCAGGTAGTACAACTTCTTCTGACATTAAGAGGTTAACTAGTGTAAAGATGGTAGAAAGAAGAACTTAGTGGCTGTATTACAATTGTAATGAACTATATCTGCCTGAGCACCAATATAAAAAATTATTTTGGTTAGAAGTAACGGATCATAAGGAAGTTGAGTCAAGCCAAGAAAAGAATGGAGAACAAAAAATCTCTTTGCATGCAATAAGGGGCAAATAAAATGCATATACTATACAATTTAGATCCATACTGTAGAGACAACTTTTATTGAGTTTGGTGGACTCAAGAAGCACGCATAACTTTATCATCTCCACAGCAGCCTAGTACCTCAAATTGGCAGTTGAACCTCAATCTGGTTTAAGTGTATCAGTTGCCAACGGCAATAAAGTCTTCAATAAGGAAGTTTGTCGGGTGGTACAATTTCATGTAGTTGATAATGTTTTTATTGCTGACTTTTTTGTTATTCCTTTAGATGGCTTTGACATTGTTTTAGGTGTAAAATGGCTACAAACATTGGCTCCAATCCTACGGAATTTTGTCTCCTTTATTATGAGCTTTGAGTTGGGAGGGACACTAATTACTCTTTAAGGGCAAAAAACCTCTAATGGAACTCATGCTCAATTATTAAAGGAACCAATAGAGCTGCATTACTAGCTGAACCAACTGTTGGATGAATTCAATATTTTATTTATGGAGCAAAAGGGTTCCACCTCTTTGAATTTATGACCATCGCATCTGTTTACAACCAAGCTTCAGATGTAACACCTATATTTTTTGAAATTGTTAACTTTCGGTCACAGTTAAAGTTTGACCGTCATGTCATCATTTATATTGCAGTGGTATGCTTGAGAGTTTTTCAGGTACTTAAAAAGGTTCTAAAATGTCCAGTTAGGGGTTGAATGATTATTTTTCTTCCCATTTTACCTTTAATCAAAATTTGACTTTTGACTAAGTTGACTTTTGACTTTGATTTTTCTTTTAATTTTTAACTCCTTTTATTTACTTTTACTTTTTAAATTTGGCTTTATTTAACTAAGGCCGTCCACTTGTTCCATTTATTTGGCTTTGGGAAGTTTCTAGAGAGATAAAGAAAAAATCAAGAGGAGGTAACTGACCACCTAGGGGACTCCAAGGCTAGTAAGAAAGTGTGATTTCAAGTGGTGATTGGTGGTTTCAAGCTTCGAAGAGAGGTAGGTGTTCTTACCTTTTTGTGATTTTTGTGAAATTTTGGTATGTAAGTTTCGTAATTGGTAGAAACATGTGAATTCTAAGTTGAATGGTGCTAATTTGTGGTTAATTTGATGTGAATTAGATTGATGAGATTATATGATAAAATTTTCAATTTTTAGGGTTTTCAAATTTGTGGAATTCATGTGTTTTATATGATTTGTTGTGTGAGTTATGTAATTGTGTTGGAGATCTTGTAAAACCCCATGCTTATTGCGTATTTGGTATGAAATTGGATTAGTTTTTGAGGTTTGGAAGGGTTGGCTATGGAGGGGACATGATTGGTATTTTTGAATTTGTGAGGGCATTTAAGTCTTTTCATATGGAGGGGACATGGTTGGTATTTTAAAATTTATAAGGGCCATTTTAATCTTTTCACATTTTTTATTTATTAAGTATATATGTATGAAATTTAAGGTTTTGGTAAATTCATGTGTGTGCGTGAGCATTGTTTGTATATATATATATATATGTGTGTGTGTGTGTGTGTGTGTAATTGTAAATATATATACATATATATGTATGAATATATATATATATATAGGTATGTGTGTGCTTGTGTATTTGTGTGCATATAAATACA
This sequence comes from Rhamnella rubrinervis, assembly GCA_007844105.2. Lineage (NCBI taxonomy): Eukaryota > Viridiplantae > Streptophyta > Magnoliopsida > Rosales > Rhamnaceae > Rhamnella > Rhamnella rubrinervis. Next base: position 17,353,396 of record CM017578.2, read on the forward strand.
TTTATATTTGATGAGAAAATTATATATATAGTTTTGGAGTATTAAAATATTATTTTTATAAATTAAATATATTTTGGGGTAAAAGATGGGCGTTTTGATAATTATTATTACCTTGATGGGTATTTTGATAATTATCAAAATAGATAAAGGTCATTTTGGTAATTATGTGATATAAAGGGTATTTTGGTAATTAATGGGGGTAAGGAAAACTTGAGGGGATATTTTGGTAATTATATGTGATTGTTCTCTGCTTAATTGTGATTATGAGTTAAAGTGCTGTGTGAACATGTGCATATATTTGCATTAGATCATGTTATGGGTCTTAGGTGTTTTTATGTATGAAGAGAATTTTTCCCTTAGGTTTTATATTGCAAAAGTGCACTGGAGAGTGCTGACTTTAGAATCTAATTTTAATAAGCTCCTAGATCTCCAACCACAAATGAGCATGTGGGTCTATTCGGAGACGTGATTTACCTGCTAACCACAAACGGGCATGTGGGCCCCACGTGAACACGAGAATCGGGCAAAAATAATTTATGAAAGAAAAAGGGGAAAATGAAGATTTTGCATTTATTTCACTACATTATAATGCATTAGCATGCGCATATTGAATGTCTACTGGGTATTTATTACTCACCCCTATGTGCTTGTGTGTACTAGAAAAATTCGAAAAAAAGCGACAGTAAAACTTGGCCGGGGTGCAAGCTAGGAGGGCACAACAAAGTACAAGTTGTTCCGTACTTTATTTTGGGCAATGATACTCTGCTTTAGACATACTTTTCTTTACGTTGTGGGTGTAAATACTTTTGAATACCTTAAATAGTATAGTTTTATTTATATTAGTTTAAAAAGGAAAAAAGTTCTAAATAGTAAAGAAAAGTTTTAGCGATATTTTGGCATTATCCGAAGCTTTTTAATGATTTTAAAAATATTAAGTAGTAGCATCTCTTTACTCGGGATTCCGGGCTTGGGTTAAGGGGGTGTTACGTCGGTCTAGTGGTGGTGCAGCCTTATAAATATCCACACCTACAAAAATATGAAATAAAAAAGCAATGTGCACAAATGCTACAGTAAGGAATTATTTGGTCTAGCATATTACCCTTTTCTTCATTAGTATTATTGGTTCATAAGTAAGATGGAACATAGAGGTTTTGTGTTTACTATAAAGAACTTAATGCTAAAATGATTAAGGATAAATTTCCAGTACCAGTTGTAGAAGGGCTGTTAGATGAATTACATGGGGCCAAATACTTTACCAAGTTGGACCTTCGGTCAAGGTACCATCAAGTCCTCATGGACTAACTTGACATTGAGAAGATGGCATTTCGAACTCATCATGGCCACTTTGAGTTTCTTGTGATGCCATTTGGGCTGACCAATAAATTGTCAACCTTCCAAGTGCTTATGAATATGGTATTCCATAAACACTTGTGCTAGTTTATCATTGTCTGCTTCGGTGACATCTTCATTTATAGTAAGACATGAGATAGTTAATTGCTCCATATTAAATCACATGAGATTATGGTTAGATTATAGCTCCCTTGACTAACATGCTTAATTGTAATTCTTTGTAGTGGAATGAGGAGCATTTGCTTCTTTTACTGAATTTAAATGAGCTTTTGTTGCTGCACCAGTCGAACATCTACCAAATTTTGAAAAAGAGTTTGTAGTGGAGTATGATGCTCTAAGAGGTGGTATTGGTACTGTCCTATATCAAAATGGACATCCCATTGCCTTTTTCAGTCAGAAATTGACTATTAGACATTTTCAACGTTCAACTTATGAAAGGGAATTAATTAGGTTGGCGAAGGTAGTACAACATTGGCATCTTTATTTGTTGGGGTGATATTTTCTCATCCGCAATGATCATTACATCTTGATATGTTTGTTGAAGCAGCGATTAACAACATTATCACAACAACATTGGATTAGCGAACTCATGGTATTTGATTTTCGAGTGAAGTACATAACCAAGCATTTGAACAAAGTTGCCGATGCGCTATCTTGACAGGTGATGATGAAGGATTGCTGTTTGTTATTACACAGCCCTAAATGTTTTTGTTGGATGCTATAATGGAGGAAATTAAGGAGTCTAACTTCCTTCAAGTGCTGCAAACAAAAGTGGAGTGCAGAAAATTGGATAATTCTTGGTCATTATGTGATGGTCTCATTCTCTACATAGATTGAATTATTTATTGCCAACCTTTCTATTGATTGCTTATGCATTGTTGGATTTCATGATAACACACATGAAGGTGTTCAAAAAACTTTGCAACAGGTGTGCCGTGATTTTGATTGGAAGAGTATGAAATCAGACATTGGAGAGTATATCATAGCTTGTTCTATGTGCCAGTGCAATAAAGTTGACCATTTAAGCCTAGTAGGTTTACTGCAACCTCTTAAACTAAGCATGCAAGTTTAGGTTGACATATTAATGGATTTCATTGATGGATTGCCTAAATATGGGGTAAGACTGTTTCATTTATTGTTGTTGATAAATATGCTCATTTTATTTCCATGGCACATTCATATTCGACTACTCATGTGGCCCACATTTTTTTTAGTACATGGTGCGTTTACATGGCTTACCTGAATCTATAGTTTGTGATCACAATGTTACATTCACTAGTAATTTTTGGAAGGAGCTTTTTAACTTATGTGAGACTAAAATAGATTTTCCTTTTGCCCACCATCTGCAAATCAATAGTCAAATAGAGATTGTGAATCGGATCATCGAAATGTACTTGCATTGTTTTGTGGGTGATTGACAAATAAAGTAGGTGGATTGAATTCCCTGGACAGAATAATGTTATAACACCTCCTTCCACATGGACCTTTGCACCTCTTGTTTCAAGGTTGTTTACAGTCGTGATCCACCTCACTTGCTATCCTATATTGTTGGTTCCTCTAGAGTGAATATGGTAAATTCGGCTTTACTTGATCGTGATTTGGTTTTATAGGACATTTGGGCTAAACTAGCAATGCATAAAGGAGTACTATGATAAGGGTCATAGAGATGTTGAGTTTACTCTTGGCTTACTCGTTTAGTTACGTTTAGAACCTTATCATCAAAAGTCCCTTGCATGAAAGCTCTGACATAAGCTTGCTCCCAAATTTTATTAGCCATTTCAAGTGTTGCGCAAGATAGGGCAGGTTGTATACCAATTGGAATTACCTCTTGATAGTAAAATCCATGATATGTTTCATGTTTCCCTTCTCAAGGCTTTCAAGGGAAAGTCTCTAGTTGTTTCGCCTATTCTTCCCCCTTAGGAGAATGATGTGTCATCCCTATCCCTTGTTATATTATCCGCTTGTGTCGCAATCATCGTACTTGGAAAATTCAAGTACAATGGTGTGGCTTCCCTTCATCTAATGAAGGACCCTCTATATGAATTAGGGTTTCAGAATCCTAAATGGTATTTAATTGCCATTAAATGATTGATATTTTAAATTATTATTAATTGGTTGATTTTATAATAATTGCTAATTGCCAGTTGAAGAGTTCTTTTTGTAAAATTATTTGATATATTTTATTTATTTAATTATTCATTTATTACAAACTCTAGAGGATTATTTATTTAAAAACAAAACTTTACCTTAAGACAGGTTTTCTGTCTTCTTTCTCTTATACTATTTTGCCGTGTAATGAAGGAGGAAAGAAAAATATTCATCTTTTCTTCTCTTCGTACTTATTCGAAAAATAATTTTACACATACAAATTCAAATGGAGTTTTTTGGATTCTGACTGAGGAGATATTTCAGATTTGTTGAAGAATTCAAGAATTTGAGGTAGGTTTTTCAAATCCAATTTTTATTTGGTGTTGTTTGTGATGGTTCATCAATATATTATATATTATTTTTATTTTACTTTTAAAAAAGATAATTATCAAGAATACCCACTCCATTAATGGAAATTATAGAAATAGACACACGCTCATAAGTTTTATAAAAATGCTCATTAATATTTATAATACCCCTTATTAGTTAACACCTATAACTATCCATATATTATTATGATTTCTTATTTTTTTTTTATCTTTTTTCTCCTTGCTTCTCTACTCCTGTGATTTTTATTTATTTTCTAGAATATTTTTTGTTATAAAACTACATCAAATTGTGAACATTTTGGTTTTTGACCCAAGTCATTTGGATAAGTATTATTTTTTTTGTAAATTTATTTATTTTTCTGAAACATGCTCATTGACTGACAATATGCCTTCTTGCTTGTAATAGCGAGATCTCGCAAGAATTCATATAACGAACCAATATATCTTCTTGCTAATAGTAGCAAGATCTCACAACTATTAGCTAGAAGGCAATCATGTTTTCATAAGAACCAACAAATTTGTAAAAATCATATCTCATTCAATACTTATTCAAATAACTTGATTCAAAAATTAAAATGGTTGCAATTTGATTTAGTTTTTCAGCTGAAAAATAAATAAAAATCATAGAAGTAGAAAAGAAAGGAGAAAGGAGATAAAAAAGGAAGAAATGATAGTGAATATTTTTTGATTAATAAAGGATATTCTAGATATTGTGAAGGTTTAGGTGGATATTTTTATAAAATTTATGAATGCCTGCTTATTATTATAATTTTCATTGTTGGGGTGAGTATTCTTGATAATTACCCTTAAAAAAAGTTTAATCGAAATTTTTACGATTTATACTACTGTTTTAATGGTTGAGGTAGATTTCGAAACCCCAAATAAGTTTAAAAATTTTTGAATTTTTTTTTGGTGAATAGATGTTAACTACAAAAGTTTTCTCTTTCGTTTTGTCTCAATCTGAATTTTGTAAAATTAATTGGAATTTTTTATGTTCATAGTGTTAGTCGTGAAAATCATGTCCAATATGTCTTATCTATGCAAGTTTATTGGGTAAATGGATTTTTTTTCCACTGAAATTTTTTAAACTTATACTTAAGATATTTATAAATGTGTGTGAATTGAAATTTTTATTTTTTGAATTTTTATGAGTGAGATATGAATTTTTAAAAATTAAGATATAGTTGCTGGAATGGTGTGACAGATTCAATTTTTTGTGAAAATTATATTGTTTCCTTATTTGGATTGGCGTGAATAAATTTATACATCTATCTATATCAACGACGGTTATAGTATTACTTGCTTTGACTTAAAGTAATTTTTATGGAATTAATTAAAATTGTTTGATCATCTCTGATTTGCTTGGATTTTATGTGACAATTGACGATTTATTACTGTAATAAAATATTTATTTAATTTAAAAAATTCTGGTTAATAAACGACCCTTGTATGGTTTTAATGCTTTTAAGATTGGGTCAATTAGATAAGAATCATATTTGCTAGTAATTTTTCTATAATCCTGTTGTGTATGGATATAATTTATGCATTGGGATTTAAGACTTAGCGTTATTGTTGGATTTGTAGAGAGAATGATTTTGAGTAATGTGTATGTTATGCATGGTTTAATGTGAACTTGATAGTGTAGTTTCTTGATTAGCTACTGGCTATTGTATGCATAAGCATAACAATGTACGACGAACTATGAACGGTACATTGCACCTTATTGGTATTTTGAAAGCGCGCTATATAAGTATTTGAGTTTGATCATAACAAACTATGCAAGTTACAAGTTAGACTGAAATGCTTATGGTGTTATGCTATAAGTGAGATTGAGATGCATGCATCCCTTTAATATATTAAGAGGTTGAAATGCCTATGATATTATGCTACAAGTAAGATTGAGACGTATGCACCTCTTTGATATGTTAAGAGGCTACAAGTTAAATTGAAATGCCTACTTTGTATGAAAATCCATCCATTTTGTGATAAGCTTATGGATTATACATGCATTGTAAACTCATTTGATCATGCTATAAGATTTCTATGTGCTATGGAATGTGGAAAATTAAAAATAAAAAGGGACATTTATGATTATGCAAGTATGTGATTGTTTGATATTATGATTTTTGCTGGTAGGTGAAGTTCTATGTATGCTATTGATGTTTTGTTTGAATCATTGGAAAGCCTAATAAGTTTTATAAACTTATGTCTTTATTATTTCATTTTTTTCAGGTAAGTAAGTTTAGATTGTTCAGCTAGGTCGAGCTTGTGGGGATGGTAGATACGTGGTAGCTCAAGAGGAGGATTCTTGAGGGTATTTAAATAAAATTACATAGTTGTCTATGTGTCGACATCATTACTTTCTTTGAGATTTAATTTATGTACTATTTCCTAATTAAATTGAAATATTTTAATTTGTTGGAGGTAGTATTTAAGATTAGCTATGATATTTTAAGTTAATTATTTACTTTCTTTAATTATGTTAAAGGATAAGTACTTAAATAATTATTATGGTTTTTTAGATAATTATTTATTTTAATTATTTAAAGCAGTCAAAGTATGAGTTTTGATTGTCTACACATTTATGATTGATAAAGTTTTAAAATTTTTCATAATTTTTATAAGTTTAGTTTTGGTAGCCACCCTAACTTTATTTGACCTAAAGGACTTCGTTAAAATGTGTTACAGTTGATGCTACTTGGAAGATGTGACTCACTTTCACACTACTTATCCATATTTTGAGCTTGAGGACAAGCTCTTTCTTCTGAAGGAGTGTAATGTTACTGATGCTTTAGTAGGAAAAGTATATGGAAGATGTGGGCTATAGGTTAAGTAGTTCCAAGGGTACCAAGTATAAAGATGACAAATAGTTTCTCTATTAGTATTATTCGTAATTAGTAAAATTTGTCTTAGAAATATTAGCTTCCCTATTCTAAGAGAATAACTCGAGTATGTAATCTCTATTTAAAGAGAATAATTAGGGGAAACAAAACTAAACAGTATTTCTTTCATATAACTATAGAGTTTTAAGACTTTCTCTACCCCACAAGTCTAAAGTAAGGAGCTACTTTAAACGAGTTCCACTCAAAATTAATCATAGGTTCTTCACGAGGTAGAAATCGTAATAAAACAAAGAATAAGTTGAAGAAGCAAACTTCTTTATACATCGCCCTGTGACACAATTTATAACTTGTGGACATAACATCATATAAGCACTGAAATTGCTAACAAATTTTAAAATAAATGCATATAGAATTTTGTTCCTGTAATTTTTATAAATATTGGCTTGCTTTGTGTTGCATTTGAAGAGAAATTATCTCAGTGTTCATGCTTGACTCCACTGACGGTGTTATATCAACCTATGATTTCTTCCTTCCAAGATAATGAATTTTCTGTCAAGAAAACAAAGAAAGAGAAAGCTCTCATGATATGTTTTCTGTGTTTCATTTTTTTCTTTACATTCCTTTTTCCTTTATATATTTTCAAGTATAAACTTTTTTTTTTTTTTTGACACAATATAGTTTAAGTTCTTACATCTTTTATATTTATATCCTTTTTTTTTTTTTGGCCCTTTTCCAGCATGCACATGTTGCTCAGCATCGATGATTAAATTAATCAACATATTCTCTTGCTATCTCCTACCTGGTTAGTGTTTACATAAACAAACTGGCACCTGTGTGCATTTTCGAATTATTGAAAAATAATTTCTTAATTGTTTTGACTTTCAGACAGTAAAACAGTCTCACCTAGTAATATTCTGTACTTGTTAGCTCATGCAACCTAATTCTGTGCCAGGTTTTGGATTTACTTGAAGATGCTTGTGAATCACTATTTGATACCATCTTGGCAGAGAACAGAGAGCAAACACATTTTGGATTCATGAAATTAATGGCTGATAAGCATTCTGTCTATGCACAATGCTTCTTACAACGGTGATGGTTATTAAGTCTGTGTACAATGCTTCTTGTTAGTGATGTGAATCTGATTCTTGCTAGTGATGTAATTTTTTATTTATTTTTTTTTAAGAAGAAAAGGACTTTTAGTAAAAATTATCATTCCAAAAATCTATTAAAAATTAGAACCTATTACTATCTAGCAAGTTTTTGCAATCTTTTTAAAAGCCTTAGATAGTATAGTCTTAAATCTATAATAATTTCTCCTCCATCTATAGTTGACAATTAATCCACACCCGTAATAATTCTTCTTCCATCGGTAGTTGACAGGTCAAGACTCAGGCGTGTGATCGAACCCGCAAAATAATAGGAATGGTCACTTCCTTTTATTGAGCACCCTCATGTGTTGCAAGTGATGTATAAATTAATTACTTGATATTTATGTTAGATAATCAGTGGCTTCTAAATGAATATTTTCATATATTGTCTTTCTTAATACAATGACATACATGTCGTCTAAATGATTTTCGTTTATAAATCATTGTTTCTTACTTTAATGTAGTTGGCTAATTAATCTTATATATTAGTTGCAATGCGTCCAAATGGTTACAGCTTGTGTATAATGATTTAATACACAGCTTACAGTATATGCTACTAGAGATATGCTTTAGATCAATTCAACTTTATTTAGGTTGATCCAACAATGACAATTCCAATAATGTTATTAAAAATGTTCACCCAACTATGACCTAAATTTAATGTCAACCTTGTATCGCCTGTCTTTATAAATTGAAGTTATAACAACATAAATTTTCATCCGTGCTCTAAGGAAAATTTGATAAGCTAAGCAGTTTCTTTGAAAATGGTTGAGAACCCAAGAAAAATTGGACAATGTAAATTCCGTGCACCTCGAGATAAGAGATTCAGCCAATTCATAATGGCAGTATACTTACGTATGACACTTTTCATGGGAAGAATAACTCCCTTCCTACTTAGGAGTAATGTACATTATTCGTCTCTCTTACTCAGAGCCGGTATAGGCAGAGCATGCAACTGTATAAGACCCCAATAGTGAGGACCCGATTAATTTTTTTAATATATATAATATATTTATAAAATATATTTAATAAAATAATTAAAATTAAATATTTTAATAATACTTTATGACCCTATATATATTTAAAATTAATATTTTAATAAATTATTTTTTAACTTTCGTTATTTTTCTTTCTTTTTTTTTCATTCGTCCTCTCTGTCATTTCTTTTCTATTCCTGTTTGTTTTTTTTTCCGTATCCGTATTCTATCAAAGAGCACAGATTCTAACTATAAACACAAAGACAGAGTATTGAGAGTGACTTTAGTAAGTTTATTTTTTATTTTAATAGTTAATAGTTTTATATGTGAATTTTATTTTAATATAAAAATACTTTTGCTATTAGGGTTTTATAAGAATAAAGAATTCAATTTTTATTATTTTCTTTGTTTTAGTTGGATAATTTAGAGACTGACTGATTAATTTCTCAAATTTTTAAAATTGTATCAATAATTGAAATATTTTGTTAATATAGACTTTTAAAGAGTTAGGTTTTTATTTTAATAACTTTTTTATATTTTTATTGAATATAAATTATTATTTATATTTATTATATATATAAATACTTTAATTATATATATGGACCCTACGTTTTAGAAAGACCCTCAAAAAGTTAGGGCCGGCCCTGATCAGGATGGCCATTTAAAATATTATTGAAAGAGGTGTAATTTAGTTTGGTTTGCTTAGTTAGATTAGGCTGTTTAGGTTATGGAAATTAGAGTATGTGGTTATGGTTATATATATATATATTTACAAAGATTAGTAGTGGACGTCAAAGATGGAAATTAATGTTGAATGTAAAATCGTTTAGTTTGTGCAGGCCTATGTGAGGTCAACTAATCATGGTAATTCCAAAGTCACTGTTGCTGTTAAGTTGTTTCTCATCAGATGGAGTTTTGGTTTTCATATAAAATTTTGTTTTAAAAATATTACTTCTTGTTACTATTTTGAGTATCAAATTTTAATTGCAATATTTTCCAAAAAAAAAAAAAAAAATTTGAATAACGATACTTTTCGGCTAGCACTAATTAAGTTCACATATTTAAGCTAAGAAACGTTACATAGTTTATTTATGTTTTATTAGCTTGTTAGTCGAACTAATTAATGTACAACCACCTCAATGGCAACAAATTTGATATACAGATTCCTTAATTTGTTATTAACAGGGTTGGTGTTTGACTTAGAAGATAATTACTTTAGGTGGCAAAGCAGGATATCAAAAACTCTACTGCAAGTGGAACTCTACCAAGTATATGAGATTAAATTAAACATGATAAAAATGAAGTTTAATTAAATTATTATGTGATGAAATTATCTTTTTAATTATTTTTATTATTATCTTGGGATATTGAAGCCTATATAAAGGGAGCTGGAGCAGAATGAAGGGACACCAACCATCAACTACATTAACAACTTAATCAAATTCTGCATTTTCTTTATAACATGTCTTAGTCTAGTTTTCCATTTCAACATGTCTTAGTCTGCTTTTTCATTTTCCAAGCTTTCTATTATTTTTTATATTTTACTTCAATTTGTTATTTCAATTGTCTAGTTGAATTTCATTAATAAAGTTCTTTTTCTTTTAAGGCAATAGAATCCAGCATAGAATTCTTTATTGTTCACTATTTTTACTATAATCGTCTGATCAACTTTAATATAGACAAATATATTTTTGGCACACCCGGTAGGACTCTCTCAATAAAATTCAGTTTGCACAATGAGTGACAATGAATGATTATTCAAGAATTTCAAAAGTTGCAAGAAAAGTTGAAAAAGGATATTCAAATCTTGAATCCTAATGTCGATAATTTCAATATTGATGCTCATTATGATGAATTTATAAGCATGTTGAACGCTATTAAAAATCATACATGACCACCAAGAAGGAAAAAAGTTAAGGTTAGGCGGCAAGATCCGGTTGAACTAGCTGAGGTCGTTCCCGAAGTTGTTTCTGAGGACAAGTTTGAGCTTTTAGATGAAAAGATTAATGTTGAGATAGTCTTTTCAAAGACTAAGTTCTGGCCCAAAAAGGCTGAACACAAGCCGAGTTGTAAAGATGACAAACGTCACAAGTTAGATCAAAAGCCTGAAGAATGGCCTAAGGAGCAAGTAGATGGAGATACCCGTGTCTCTACTTTTTGTTACGTTAGGCACTCCAAGATAAGGACTAGTCCAAAACCACCTACTGTAGAGGTTATCAGATGAAAGTAAGTTCAAACATTTATTTATTGTTTTATTTTTTACCGATAGACAGTAAATAAGGAGACAATATTTGAGCCAGAAAATAATAACCTTAGGTGGCAAAGGAGGATATGCAAGAACTCTACTGCAAGTGGAACTCTACCAAACATCTAAGATAAAGATAAACCTGATAAAGATAGAATTTAATTAAATTATTATCCAGTGGAATTATCTTTTTAATTATTTTTATTATTGTCTTAGGATATTGAAGCCTTTTAGGAGAGGATATGCAAGAACTCTATTATAAGTGGAACTCTACCAAGCATATGAAATTAAGATAAACCTGATAAAAATGGAGTTTAATTAAATTATTATCAGGTGAAATTATCTTTTTAATTACTTTTATTATTATCAGGAGCATAAGGAAAGGACACAACCATCAACCATATTAACAACTCATCAGATTTTGCATTTTCTGTATCAACATGTTTTAGTCTAGTTTTCCATTTTCATTTAGATTTCTTCAAGCTTTCAGTTAGTTTTCAATTTTCCTTTAGATTTCAGCTTTCAATTAGTTTTTAAGTTTACTGTCTAATTGAATTTCATTAATAAAAATCATTTTTCTTTTCTTTTAAGGCAATAAAACCTAGTGTAGAATTATTTACTGCTATCTATTTCTACTACAATCGTCTAATCAATTATTTCATTTTCATTCACAGAGACTTTAATAGTTTCATATATGCAAACAGTTGGTAATAAATCTTTTTCCTTCTTTGTTTAAAACTTAATGTTATTTCTCATTTTACAACTAAGTAAATTGAAATATATCCAACTTTGGCATCACAAGTCTAATTGAAATTTAGCAAGAGAAGAAGGATATAATTACCCAAAGATTAATGGGTTTGCCTTGGAAGGATTCTCTGTCTCTCCCAACTATAGAATTCAACAATTCACCACCACACAAAATTTTAACTGACAACATAACTAACACTCAATAATAATAAAGAAAACTAACAAAGTCCAAGAGGTACAAGCTGTAGTAAAACCCCTACACACTCATTTCCAACAAATGCACTCACTTCGTAAACTCTATATTCCTTGTGAGTATGAGTCAATACAATCTAAAGATAGGAATGAGACTACATGTCAGACTATAGGAACCATCAGAGTGATCCACAGAACCAGCAGACACCATTATCGCTGCACAAGTGGAGCAAGCCCCTGCCTTGCCGAAATAAATTAACTAAACCATTGAGGAACTTCTCCATGAATTTTGTTGTAGGAAGGGTCTAAATTTTAAATATATATTCTCAAAAGCATTTAAAACATGGATAAATCATTTTATGTTGCAAGAGGACAGAGCTAGTGTGGCAAGAATGGGAAATAAAAAGTTGGCATTGTTGGTGGTGCTCAATGGAAAACTATTATGTGAAAGATCAAGCAATTCTAGGTAGGAGGGATCAGGAGGGGGAATGATGGAGTGGTGAGAGAAAAGGAGTTGGTAAAAAGATGGGATTCTTCATGTTGGTGTGGTATGATAGGAATGAAAGAGAACAAAAATAATTAAAGTGCAATTAAAAATTTATTAGTTACTCATAAAAGCTCATCTGGATTGATTTGGAGGGGTTGAGATAGATTCACAATCCATTCATTCATCCCACCCATCATTGATCATTTATACCAAACAACCATCTTATGTGCATCCCTCCATTGACCCACTGAGGTTATTAGAAGAAAGCCTTAAATTAGTCATAATATTCTCAAGTTCAAACTATAATGACCTTGGAATACAATAGATCCAGAAAGCCTATTACCACTTAAATCCATCATTTATAATGAATTACTCGTAATTTCACTAAGATTACTGTTTAGTTGGTTATTCTAGAGATATAACAATCGTAGATGTAACGCACTACATACGAAGTGGTAGATGTAACACACTACATATGAAGTTCTACATCGGCCTTAAACAGCGCCAAACAATATTTATAACCAAGTTAAAGACTCTAAAAGCTTTTACATTCAGCTAGTACTTTTGAATGAAGCTTAACCTTGTGGTAGGGTGTGTTTTATTTGACATCAGAGCCATAGTTTGGTAAAAATTATTTGTGGAAGTTGTTGGTGGGTAAGCTCATAGACCGACTGACCACTAAGGTGCATGTGGGTCCTGCGAGGATACGATTCAGCGGAGCGTGGTGGATTGTAACACACCACATACGAAGTCCCACATCGGCCAAGGCTTACCTTCATCTAGCACTCAAACAATCTTTATGACCAAGCTAAAGACTTCAAAATGTTACTTTCATCTAGCACTTTTGGGCGAGGCTTAATCTTATGGTAGGGTGTGTTTCATAAGCTTTTGGGGTCTTTAGCTTTGTTATAAAGATTATTTGGGCACTGTTTATAGCCGATGTGGGACTTCGTATGTGGTGCGTTACAATTCACCACGCTTTGTTGAACATGCATTACACCCTACCACAGAGTTAAGCCTTGCCCAAAAGTACTGGCTGAAGGATAGTTTTTGGGGGGTTCTAGCTTGGTTATAAAGATTGCTTGGGTGTTGTTTGCGGCCAATGTATAACCAAGTTAAAGACCCCAAAAGCTTACCTTTAGCTAGCACTTTTGGGCGGGGGTTCAACCCTATGGTAGGGTGTGTTTCATAAGCTTCAGTCTTTAGTTTGATTATAAAGTTTGTTTGGGTGCTATTTGCGGCCAATGTGGGATTTCGTATATGGTGCGTTACAATCCACCATCTTTCGCTGAACTTGCATTACATACCCTACCATAGGGTTAATGCTTGCCCAAAAGTGCTAGTTGAAGGTAAGCTTTTGGGGTTTTAAACTTAGTTATAAAAATTATTTGGGTGCTATTTATGACCGACGTGGAACTTCATATATGGTGCGTTACAGTAGAGATGGCAAGCTAAAAAGCCAAGGAGGTAATATTGTTCCATTTAAAAGTTAGAAGACAAGTCAAGGTCATTAAGTTTTGAAAAGCCCTTTTGCAAATTTGAAAAAAGAACTTATAAAATGATTGTGTTGAAAAAACATAGAGAAAACAGTAGGTAGATGGAATATTGATGAGGCAAATTGACCTGTGAATTTGTTTCTCACAGGAAATGCATAAACCAATTTACTCATCCTCTCAAATACATTTGAAATTTGACCTTGGAGCTTATTTGAAATACATTATATAAATATGGTGTTCTCACATCATAAAAAATTCTGCATTTGGAATGCTATATATAGTCTATTCATTGAAATTAAAATATATTGGAAACTGACCAATAAACTTGAATAGGGATTTGATTAATTTGGTAGTGGATTTGAGTCTCCAACATGTATTTGTATAGGGGATGAAGGAACAAACCCATATAGAATAGTCTTTATGACTTTATGGTATTATAGAAAATTAATTCAAAGACTTCAGTCACTTTACCCATGTAATAGTCTTTATGGCTTTATGAGTTTGTGAAAATTATTGTGTTTTTTTGGTAAATGGAAAAATGATTATTTTGAAAAAACATAGAGGAAACCAGAGGTAGATGGATTATTATTGGTGAAGGGCAATTGACCCGTGAATTTGTTTCTCACAAGAAATACATACAAGTCAATTTACTCGTCCACTCAAATACATTTGGAATTCAACCTTCCAACTTTTTGAAAATACAATATACAAATGGTGTTCTCACATTTTCAGATGCTCTTTCAATATGTGAGTCAACTTCAATAGGTAAAGGTGCATAAGGAACATACATCTCCAATGAAGACATATGAGGTTTACCATCGTAAACTTTTTCGGTATATTATCAACATTAGCTTGCTCAGCCAACTCCTAAGACCCTCACATTCAAAGCTTTCAAAGATCATATTACTTAGGCTTCCATTTTTTTGTCTTTCTTTTCATTATTAGTATTAAACACAATCGGAACTTCAAATGATGAATTTACTTGGACACTAACCCTAACCTTATCATCAAAATTGTGTATCAAATTATCTTGTTGGTCATTTTCCAATGTCGTATCTATCCATCTTCATTGACAAAATTACAATTTTCAGGTAGGTTGTTAATGCAAGATAAGCATGCAATAGCATATGAAAGTTGCAAGCTAAATGACACCGAAAGGCAGTACATGGTCCAAGAGAAGGAGATGACCGCCATCATACATTGTTTACACACTTGGAGGCATTACTTACTTGGGTCCAAGTTCACTGTGAAGGCCGATAATCTGGCTACGAGCTACTTTCAATCTTAAAAGAAGCTAAGCCCCAAGCAAGCTCATTGGCAAGATTTTCTAGGTAAGTTCGACTATGTGCTCGAGTACAAACTTGGTACGGCCAATGTAGTCACCGACACATTAAGTAGGAAGCCTAAGTTAGTGTTGATAAGTAAGCTCCAAGGGGATCACTCAACTTGATCAAAGAAGTCATGAAGCATGATGTCATAGACAAGCAACTTCTCCAACTTACCATGGAAGGCAAGACCAAGAGGTTTTAGATGGAGGATGGCCAACTCTACACTAAAGGATGATGAGTCTACGTACCAAGGTGGGGCAACTTGAGAAGAAACTTAATCAAGGAGTGCCATGATACGAAATGGATCGGTTACCCGAGGCAAAAGCGTAAAAGAGCTTTATTGGAGTCAATCTACTATTGGACCCAAATGTGGGATGAGGTAGAGATATATGTGAGGACTTGCTTTGTGTGCCAACAAGACAAGGTCGAGTAAAAACATCCCACCGACTTGTTAGAGACACTACCTACTCCCGAAAGACCATAGAAAAGCATCTCTATGGATTTCATCATTGGCTTTCCCAAGTCCAAAGGATGTAGCACGATTATTGTGGTGATGTATTGGCTCTCAAAGTATACCACATTAATCGCATTGAAAGCTTGTCCAGCGGATGTGACCGCAAGATTATTTTTCAAACATGTGGTTAAGTATTAGGGATTGCCACAATCTATCATAAGTGATCAAGATGCATGGTTCATCGAGAGGTTTTGGACTAAATTATTCAAGCTTATGGGCTCGACATTGCAATTTTCAACAAGCTTTCATCTGCAAACCAATGGACAAACAGAGCGAGCAAATGCTTTCTTGGAGCTATATTTGCGGCACTTTGTAAGTGTCAACCAACATGATTGAGCAAAATTACTAGATGCTGTTCAATTCTTATATAATTTACAAATGTGCGAGGCCACAAACAAGAGCTCGTTCGAGCTAGCCATAAGGCAACAACCTCTGATTCCATCAAATCTGCATTCAAAGTTGCCAAGACTTGGCATGAACAAATGGATCTTGCCAAGTTATACCACCATAAGGCAACTAAGAAGATAAATAAGTAGGTGGATACCAAGCGAAGGCATGTGGAGTATTAAGAGGGAGATTTTATGTTTGTCAAAATTCTCGTTTCACAACATAAGTCTACATGTGGCCTATACCAGGGCCTTGTTTGCCAATATAAGGGACCATTTCCTATCATCAAGAATGTGGACAAGGTGTTATACAAGGTGGAGTTGCCACCAAATCTTAATCTTCACTCAGTTTTTCATGTAAGTTGTCTTAAGCTATATCATAAGGATGAGGAAGATTCTACAAGAGGGGAGTCCAAGAGGGTACTGATGAGTATCTACACTGCTTATGACAAGGAAGTGGAATACATCTTGACCGATTGAGTGGTTCGTGCCAAAGATAATCATCCAAGTTATAAGTACTTAGTTAAGTGGAGAGGACAACTTGATAATGAAACAAATTGGGAACTCGTGGTGGCATTATGGTAATTTGAAGATCACATTAAGCAGTTCCAATAATGAAGCTTGACGAGGACGTTGACGAATTAGGTGGGGGAGATTGCCACGGTTAAGGCATTTCATCAAACACTTAGTAGACATTTTCTCTACACAAGTAAGAAGGATATAGAGCTCTCTAGATTTGTGTGGAATCTTCTAGAAGCTTACGGAGAACTCTAGACTTATATAGAGTTCTCTAGATTTGTGTAGATTCTTCTAAAAGTTAATAGAGAACTCTAAACTTATCTTTTAAAAGGTGTACATAGATATTTTTGTAAAGGATTCTAAAACCTTAATATCCATAGTAGGATCAAATGTAATATAGCCGTAGGATCAATACTTGTATGCCTATAAATAGGTAAGGCCCTCATTTGGCTAAATCATCTAATAATTGTAAAGCTCTCTTGAGTAATACACTTTCATTCTCCAAAGCTCTCTCTTGTGTTCAAGCTTTTTTACTTAGCTTTATCTTTTTGTGTGGAAAGTAGGCTTACTTAGTTCCTTTCAAGGATAGAAACGAGCAGCTAAGGCCGTACAGCTTGAAGGGTTCAAAACAAGTCTGTACACCTATCTACCTCCAACATACAATATAAAGAAAAATGAAAAATGAGAAAAGGCGTGAGGCCAAACAATCAAATCTTTTATGAAAAAGCCAAATAAAATATAGGCAAAGAACAACTTCCTTTTCCTTAGGATTTGGATTTCCTTATTCAGTTAAAAGGCTGCTAATACTCATCACCCATTAGTCAAACTCCTTAGCTGAACCCCACATCATCCTTTTTGGAAAAAATTTAATTTTAAAATTTTTATTCTAACTTACTCTTATTACATTAGTCAAATAGAATAATAAATTAAATTATTATTTGACACAAATAGCTAGGAAAAAAATGTTTAGGCCTTTTCATAAACCCACAAATAGCATGTTAATGTGCCTAAACCTGAAATTGTAAGCCTAAGCCTATATACTACTTCGAGTAGCAAGCATACACCAACCTAATTATCCTTATCATGATAGGATTGACACTTCACTGACAAACTCTCGACACCTGCGGGAGCAACATTCCTCTACAGAGCATGATTAGAGACAAGGACTACTCACACCCATTTGAAACCATTGTAATATTTTCCATTAGGTGTTGGCATGTGATATCTTACATGTCTGGAAATCCCATCCAAAGTCCATGAGCATGTGACAATTTATATGGCTGCCAATTCCATCCAAAGACCCTATAGGACTCTGCTCTAGTAAGCCACTTTTACCTTGTGAAAATTATGCCAAACTCTCTTTAGTTTTCTTATCACTAATTTGAGCATTAAAATCTATTTAGCCGATATCACACTAGTGTCAAGGGTTTCTCTTCGATGTTTCTCTTCGATCAATATAACAACTCCTGCATAAATAAGAAGTGTGGTATTAATATAATAATATGAGTATATGGCAAGAAAAGAGAAATCATGCAAGAATATTGTAATAGTTTCATTTAAAATTAATTAACAAATGACTACCTAAACTACTATATTAATAATAAGAGTCCTATAAAATAAAGTATTCCAAAATTTAATCTAATCATAGTGTTATTAGAATTGAACTACAAAGTTAATTGGAAATTAACTCTACAAATACGCACCCACCTGGATTATTAATTAATTGGTATTGAAATTGGTTGGTTGATAATGGAAAGCAAATTACGTAGTATATAGGAGTAAGGAAGAATCACAAAATTCCTCCATTTCAATAATGAAATGGTTGAAATTATGGAGGAATTTTGTGATCACTCCTAGCAATAATTATATTGAAGCAATATATATGGTCCAAAAAAACACCATTTGCTTCTTTATTTCATTTAACTTGTTACTACTGCTTCAAGCTTCCGTCACTGCTGCCATGCATGCAGAGTTGACCCTCACTATAGGTAGGGCATACAACTATATAAAGCACCTAATAGTAAGGGCCCATCAAATTTTTTTTAATATATATAATATATTTATAAATATATTTGATAAAATAAAATAATTAAAATAAAATATTTTAATAATACTTTACGACTTCACATATATTTAAAATTAATATTTTAATAAATTATCTTTTAACTTTTGTTACTTTCCTTCTCTTTTTGTTTTTACTTTCCTCTTTTCTTCTGTTCGTCTTCTCTATCGGTTTCTTTTCCTTTCCTTTCGTGTCTGTCGTTTTTCTTCGTATCTGTATTCCATCAAAGAGCACAGATTCTAACTATAGGCACAGAGACAGAATATTGAGGGTGGCTCTGGTAAATTTGTTTTTTATTTTATTTTTTTTATGATTAATAGTTTTATATGTGAATTTTATTTTAATATAAAAATATTTTTTCTATTAGGGTTTTTCTGTATTATTTTCTTTATTTTTTAGTTGGGCAATTTGGAGGCTGACTGAGTAATTTCTCCAATTCTTAAAATTGTATCAATAATTGAAATATTTTGTTGATCAGGATACTTCCAACCTAAGTCCATCAAATTATTGCATAAATTTTATTTTTTTTTAACTAAAGAAGAAAAATATCAATTTTAATGAATTTTTATTCTTAAAATTTTACAGGTTGAAGAGAATATTTGTCTATCAGTACATTTAAGTGAAAATCTTTTATTAGATTTTACTATTCCCTCAACTAATTTATAGTTGAATCTTAAATTTATTCTAAATTGTTAATTGGTTTAATATGTCTACTAAAAAGTATTTTTCTGGACATGAAAAAAGAAAAAAGAAAAACAAAATAAAGAGTTTATTCGATCTAAGGAGCTATGGAAAAATTTTTGCATGGTAATATTAGTAGTAGAATCAGAAGTTCAAGTAAAAATTTAATTGACAAAGTATTTCGAGATAAGAAGGTTAAAAATAAAGAAAATATAAATGAAGTGCTAAAAGTTTAATGGATCATGAGCAAGCTAATTTTGAAAATGAAGAAAATAGAAATAAATAACGTGAAAATATCAATATAGAATGTGTCTTTATTTCTTTAAATATTACTGATCAAAGAAATTGAAAAACTTAAATTAGATATGAGACTTCAACAAAATTTAAATTGATAGAGCTCTGCGAGATCTAATCAACAAAGATAGAGAACATTTGAGAGAAGTTTTTATAAGAATACTTTCTATTATTTGCTCTTTCTGTAAGAATAATATGACTAATACTTTCTAATGTAATTATTGATTTTTTTATCAAAAAATATTATAATAATAAATTTAATATAGACTTTTAAAAATTTAAATTGTTATTTCTATAATTTTATTGAATATAAATAATTATTTATATTTGTTATATATATATATTAATTATATATATGAACCCAATATTTTAGATAGGCTGACCCTGCTTTTACATCCTATTTTATGAGAAGTGTAAAATTCTTCACTCTAACTTATTAATGTGTAAATTAACAGAACAACAATATACATTAAACCAAACAAAAAGCATAATTTTACCAACTCAATGGTTGGGTTTACAATCTGGTTAACACTTAAAAACTTTCTTTTTCCTTCAGTAACCACATAAGAGTTCTATTTTACACCAACCGGACAGAATAATTATACAGATATGATATTCATTTGCAAGGTAGAACTAGTTGAAAACCGTCTCATGATGAAAAATCCCACTTTGGCTCCGAACATATAATCACATATAGACAGGATAGGGATCTCTCATCCCATAATTTACTAAAGTATTTTTTTTTATAGAACGGAAAAAAAAAATTCATTCAGTTAGTGGGTAGAATCTTTTTGCTATTTCAATTTTACAATCTTAAATTTATACCCTTAGCAGATTTTTTATCTAATATAAAATTAAATATATCTAAAATAATAATAAAATTTGTCAATCAAACCACAAACTCTTAAATTATAACTCTCATAAATAAATACGATCAAATAGGCGATTTCCTTTTCACTCACCACACTCAGGTGCTAAAGTTTACTAAAGTTACATGTTACAAAACATGGCTATTATATATAATATGGCTAGTATTTTTCCTTATCCATGTTAAGATTTTTTCTCATGCAGAGCTAGGCTATATGGGAATAAGTAATATAATAGAATAAACTAATAAAAGAGAGATGGAGATTTGCAGAGAAGAGAGAAACGAACCATCGTAGAAGAGGGCTGGAAGTCATCCTCTTCCCCAGCTCCGGCCAGCAAGGTTTGCTTTTTTCAGGGAATTTTTGCACCCAGGATCGTGGGACTGGTTTGATTGAAGATTCGTGCTCACAAGTCTCTTGAAATTTCCATCTTTCAACGGAAGGATTCAGTGTAATTGACGAGAAGGATTCGACGTAATTGAAGTTTCTGATTTTTCTTTTGGGTCTCATTCCATTGGGTCTTTCTGTAATTGCAGACTCTTGTTGGTATCAACAAGAGGAGGGAGAGAATGTCGGTGACGGTGGACTGAGAGAGAGAGATGAGTGAGAAAAAACAAATTAAATTTCTTATTTAAGTATTTGCATATTATCATCCCTTATATCCTTAGAGAATGAAATCATTGCGATGTATCAGTAGATTGACAAGTCCTCATAATTTACAACCTTGCCACTCCTCTCACAGTCTCTCTCGAAATTCCTCATTTCTCGTTCTGCTTCTGAGAACCCAATTTCCATCTATCCAAACCTCATTATCTCATTCAAATTTCCGGAAACCCGATTCCTCATTTTCATCTGGGCCGGTGATCAGATCATCAATGGCGGCTTCTACTCCAACTACTAGTGCAGAGACGGGGACCAAACTCTTCTCTGTTATCTTTGTGTGCTTGGGCAACATATGCAGAAGTCCAGCTGCTGAAGGGGTTTTCAGGAACTTGGTCAATAAGAGGGGTTTAGATTCGAAGTTTCGGATTGACTCTGCTGGCACCATTGATTACCATGAGGTATGCGTATTGAAAAAACTTCACGAACTGTTTGGTTGCTTGGAAAATAGAAAGTTAATTTATTGAAGTCTGGAAAAATTAGAACTTTTATTTCTTTTTGTTGAAATTTAAGGGAAATCAAGCAGACCCAAGAATGAGGCAAGCGTCCAAAAGGCGTGGCATTGAGATTACATCCATATCTAGGCCGATCCGGCCGTCAGATTTTAAAGACTTTGATCTGATTCTTGCCATGGACAAGCAAAATAAAGGTCATCATTTGTATCCAAAACCTTATGTTAAGGGTTTGACTTTATTCTCTTTTATATGGGTCATTTTTGTAGTTGTTAAATATACATATTTCAACTCTGATTATTTGGTGGTTGTTTGATTTTGATTGTAGATGATATATTGGATGCTTTTAATAGATGGAAATTTAGAGAACCTTTACCTGATGAAGCTCATAAGAAGGTTTGGTCTTGTGAAAGGGAAGTTTTTGTAGTCTAATTTAGTTTCAATGATACAATGTTGATGATGGCAAACTGGCACAGGTTAAATTAATGTGTTCTTATTGTAAGCGACATGATGAAACTGAAGTCCCAGATCCTTATTATGGCGGCCCACAAGGTTTCGAGAAGGTAAGATACCATTTTCTTCGACAACCACAATGATTGCTGTATTTTTATTTATGTGTGTAGGAATCTAAACAATGTTTGCAAGTATTGTAAGAATGTTGAAGAATATTTGTTGAGAAATTCAAAGAAATTGTGATGTTCCATTAGCATTCGATACGTTGGACGCACTGAAATTGCTATAAAGTTTTGAATTAAATGCATGTTAAATTTTGTTCCTGTGGTTTTATAAATATTCGCTTGCTTTGTGTTGCATTTGAAGAAACTGTCTCAGTATTCATGCTTGACTCTACTGATGGTGTTATATCAACCTATGATTTCTTCCTTTGGAGATAAAAGAGTTTTTCATTCAAAACTGAAAAAGAAAAGCTTTCATGGATATGCTTTCTGTATCTCATTCTTTTTACATTCCTTTTTCCTTTGGATATTTTCAAGTGTAAACTTTCTTTCTATAATTTAGTTTAAGTTCTTGCATCTTTTATATTTATATCCTTTTTTGGTCTTTTTCCAGCATGCACATGCTGCTCAGCATCAATGACTAAATAATCAACATAATCTCTTGCCATCTCCTACCTAATTAGTGTTAAACATACCAGCACCTATTTGTTGAGATTTTTAGATTATTAAAAAATTCATTTTAATTTTCTTGATTTTTAGACAGTAAAACAGTCTCACCTAGTAATATTCTGTACTTGTTAGCTCATGAAACCAAATTATCTGCCAGGTTTTGGATTTACTTGAAGATGCTTGTGAATCATTATTGGATACCATCTTGGCAGAGAACAAACACATTTTTGATTCTTGAAATTCATGGTTGAAAGCCAATTGATCTGGTGTCGGGCTTTGATTTGATGAGCATTATGTCTAAGCAGAGTGCTTCTTGGTAGTGATGTAAATTTGATTTTTGCTAGTGACGTAAATTAATTACCTGATATTTACCCTTTTCAATTATGTTAAATAACCAGTGACTTCTAGATGGATATTTTCATATATTGTCTTTCTTAGTACAATAACGTATATATCGTCTAAATGATCTTGGTTCATATATCATTGTTTCTTATTTTAATAAAATTCTCTAATTTAATCTTATATATTGTTTTGCACTGCATCCAATTGGTCACATCTTGTGTATAATTATTTAATACACAATTTGCAGTGTATGCTACTAGAGATATCTTCAGATGAATTCAACTTTATATTAATCCAACTGTGACATATCCACTAGTATTATTAAAAATGTTCATCCAACTATGACCTAAATTGAATCTCAACATCCTATAACTTGTCTTTGCAAATTGAGGTCATAATAACATAAATTTTCATCCATGCTCTGAAGAAAATTAGATAAGTCAAAGATAAGCCAAAGAGTTTCGCAAAAAAATGGTTGATAACCCAAGAAAATTTGGACAATCTAAAATCCTTGCAGCTCAAGGTAAGAGAATTAGCCAATTCATAATGGTAATACATTTATGTATATATGACACTTTTCATGGAGAAAACTCCCTGCTAGAAATAACAAGAGCAAAAGAATTCATCTCTTTTACTGCCTAGTTTATGAGAAATAAGTGCAAAATTCTTCACACTAACCTGTTGATGTGTACCAGGAGATTTATAAACTAAAACCAAGCAAAAAGAATAATTTTACCGACTTACTGATTGGGTACAAAACCTCGTTTACACTTGTACTTTCTTTTTCCTTAAGCAACCACACAAGATTATTTTACACCGATTGTATACAGTAGTTATACAGTTATGATCCTCAATTGCAATGGTAGAACTAGTTGAAAACTGTCTCATCATGAAAATCCCTCTTTGGCTCCAAACATATAATCACACTATAAAGCTCTTTTTCTTCAAACCACGTTTCCTCCTGGGTTTTGTACTGATCATTGTAGAGAATGCATTAACAAGCTCTGAATCTTCATCATTCACAAGGATTTTCGAGGCACTTGGGTTGGCAAGGAGAAGCTTTGCCACAAGATATCCAGCAATGGACCAAGTTTGAAACAGCCGAGACTGCTTTCCAATAAATTTTGCTCTCTTCGTGTCATAGTATTCGGGCCACTTGTCACGTGATATGCGTTTCTCAGCAACCTCGACAGCCTTCAAGGCAATTTCAGGTCTATTCATCTTTATGGATGCTACTGCAAGCTGAAACATTCCCCAAGGTAAATGTTAAACTCATGGATTACATTTCCAATTTTCATACACTGCTGTCTACTGAGGGAAAAAGTAAAATGGATAGTTTTACATTCCTGCTTCAACATCTAAGCAACTTTTATCTAACTCAGTCAATCAGTAATGCTATGGGTACAAAGAGAATTTTCCCAACTGATGTGGCATAATATCATTCGTTAACATATTAATATAACCTAATAAGGGATAAGTAAACCCTAAAAGAAAGCACATAACAAGTTGCCAATCGTAATGCCACCTCAGTTGGGAAACTTCTTTAAATCCTTAGCTTTATTCCTCAGTCAATACCAGTAGGCTTCTATATCGTAGAGTAGGAACCACAACAGAAAATTGGTTTCATACTATCAAGCTTAATTATTGCAATGTAATGTCAAATGGAGAAATACAAAGAGAGTAAAGTCTAACTATTGTACTGAAGGAAAACTGGACTGACCAACTAACACTTTCCTCGCTCTAAGGGTTATGGAAGGATTTGCCAGACTTCTCCTTAAGGATACCTAGTAAGTAAGAAAGCATACATAGCAACCATTATGTTTGTTGTCTCACTACATCGAGACATCTGGCATTTGCAAAGTGCTGTGGACTCATGGCTAGACACTCATTGGTGACCAGTGGCTAAACTTTTCACTGTGTTGACCATGTAACTAGGTGAACCTTCACCAAGGAACAATTTAAACAAGGAAATATATGATTTCATATATTCAACAGAAACTATAACATCTCAGCCTACATTTGGATGAATGGCGCACTCGTAAAGGCATGATTATGAAGTGAAACTCTGAAGAGATAATTCTAGGAGAAGATTTAAACCCTTGATCTCTAGTTAGGAGGACCTAAATGAATGAAAAAGATAAAGACACATCCGATGTTTATAATCATTACAAGGAACCTATGTCCACAAGATACTTCACAATGGAAGGCCAAATGATACAATGGGACAGTGAAGAATTAAACCATCCGACCAAACTAGAAATGTTAAGCCTTAAAATAATGTGAGATCAAGGTCCAAAGATATATTCTTATGTAAATGTAAAAAAGCAAGAAGCATGAATATTCTTAAAATAAATGTAGGTTATTTTGAAAGATATCTAATAATGTTCAGCTATGCTTAAAACAAATAAATGGAGAGCATTGAAGCAGCACCACGAGTGCAAAATATCATGGTGGCAAATTATGTTAACACCACAAAGAAGCTCATTGAGGTCATGTGAATCAATTTTTAAAACCAGTACAAAGATGTGATTTATTAATCGACTTCTGAATCAAGCCTAAGAACAAAAATGGCTATTCAACATGGTTGAAATTCAAAAAACAGCAAAGTTACCTGCCACAGCAATGTTGGCCAAGAACCTCCATTATGGTAAGACCAACGCCTGTAGCAGAAAATGAAGTTAAATAAAGGTGGAATCAACTAGGAATAAAAACATTACAAAGAACAGTAGGGGCAGTACGTGTTCTTGGGATCACTGCCTGTGATAATTTGCCATTCCTGCCCTTCAAGAGCAGGATAACATAATTTGAAAGGCATGTCTGCCACTAGGTCATCCCATTTAGCTTCAATAAGATCCAATATGGCATGTGACTGCTTCACTGTTGCAAGGCTGCTTACAATAGACCATAAGTTCCCTAGAGAAAAGAAACGGAAGTCCATGTGAGCAGGCTGCAGATTTCCAATTAAATAGCCTCCTTTACTGGGCATAAAATCCACCATCCAGGAAGGAATTTGATCAGGGTAGATATTGAACTTGTTTACAGCATCATAAGAGTATTCCTCTGTCTTGTATCGATAAATTTCATTCAGTTTTCTCATATCAACCCAGTAGTATTCTCTTATGTGGAAGGATAATGCAACTAAACGATTGTTAAGTGCCCGTATAAGGTCAGCTGATGCATCTTCAGGAGCAAGCATCTCACGTGCACAAAGTAATGCTGAATAAAATAGTGCCTGTAAGAACAATACACAGTATTTCATGTTTAGACTGCAGGTTTAATTGTAGGGTACATTAATAAGTGTATTTCTATGTTACCAGAAGATTGTTCATAAAAAAGGGAAGAAGCTTCAGCTCCTACACTTTCTCACCACCTCTTCGATAAAGACCATTTTTTAATGCTTGTCCAAAGTGTGACAACAGAATATATATTTGCATTTTTCTATGAACATAATCAACACTTCAAGGTAATTGTCTTTGTTAATTTCAACACATATGATGTCACATAACTTAGTTTCTGGATGATAAATGATAAAGATTTCTTATAATTGATCTTAACACACATTAAATATTTATAGATGACCAACAAAGTCAAGATAATTTCAAAATTAATTGAAGCAGTGATGTAGAAGCGGAAAGCTTTCCTAAATGACTGGAAATACAAGTCTTGCACTCTACTTACCTACTAAAACAACAAACAGCAACATGAAAACAATGGACAAACCATAACGTTTGAAAAAATAATCGAGATTCATGTAAAAAACAGTGAGAATAAAGTTTACTTTTGTAAAGTGTACAAATTAAAGTACTACAATTTTCTAATACAAAGAGCAGACTGTTATGGTTGATACTTGATGGTAAGTCACCAATCCAATATTCTGAAATCTTACGTGGCTTATTACAGGGCCCATGACTTTGCTATCATCTTATGCAGCAAAAACTGTAAACGTCAAACCCAGCTCCAATAGGCACATATTAGTGTTTGTTAGCAATCGGTATGACTTTTCCAATTTCAGAAGCATCATATATGTCTAATTGTATAAAGAAAGAGAGAATTTGGAAGTAGTAACCTGAATCTCCAGAGGATGGCCATGAATTCCCATCCGTCGATCTATCATGCAAGAACCATCAGTGACCAATAAAGTAGGGAACATATCAAAACCATCAGCCAGACACAGCTTTAAAATCATTTTAATCCCTGTTTGCACATCAACTCTCTCCTGGACTGTAAGATCTCCAGAGCATTTTCCATATGCCCGTAACAATATGATCCACCACAACCCTGAGAGAAAGAATATAAGTCGTAAAATCGTTCCTAAAGTCAAAATATTAAACATAAATACACATCTTAAGTTAATTAAATACTCACCAGAATCAACTGGAGCAACACGACCAATTGCAGCTTCACCAAAGTCAGGATCTAAGACATCTTCAGTGGCAGAATCATCACCATCAAGTGGAATGGTTCGAACCTTGAAACTGGCAGGCATCAGTCCTTGACCAGGACTATAACAATCCATGGTTTTCTCCCAGCTCTGCCAATAAAAGCAGCTTTATTCACTAAAATGGAGAAACAATTTAAAACGAGAAACTATATCAAATTCATGCTTTCACTATAGACAATGGTTCCTCCCAAAAATGCAACAGGGAAACAGCAAGAATATTCCTAAGTGTGCAAAAAGAGAACATGCAGATTTCCTAATCAAGGTTTCAGGGAAAACATAAGACTGAAATTGTAGCCTTTAGGAAAAGCTTCCCATCATAGAGTTGAAGGAAAATGAAGCATTCCATGTGTTTGACCAAGTTAAGCAATGTTTAATGGCATTATGAGACATACTTGCAGACAAAAAAGGTAGGCATAATGATTCTCAGATCATAATATAATAACTGACATATGATCATGCAGTTTGAGACTGTACTAATTTCATGACTAAAAGAAAGAATATGTATATGAATTCTTTACATGAAAGCACTCCTAGATGAAACCAATAGTTGCAGTTAGTTTCATAATTATTTTTCAGCTAATTAAGAGAGATATGAAATTACCTGCAATTGAAGGGTGTGAAGAATGAAGTTCCGCACAATATCATACTCCCCCTTTAGAAGGAAAGCTATCCCAGACGGTATGAAGTCACGAATAAATACCTGATCATAATTTAGTACATTGCTGCTGCTTGAGTCATTAGCAGCAATTGTTCCAACAGGATTATTACAATAATAAACGATGGAATCCTGCAGTAAACTCCATGCCTCATCCTCGATTGAATTTGATCTTATATTTTGCAGCTTATCATTAATTGTTCCAGCTTCAGCCGGCTTACCATTTAATGTAATACTTCCATTCTCACTTTTGAGCTGTTCAACTACCTTAAATTCATCAATATCTGGTGAACCAGTTATAGCATTAAGACGGACTGGTGTCTGTCTATTTGGTTCCACGCCAAACCTTGTCCTATTCTTCTCCTCCGCGGTTACCCCACTAACATTTTCAGCCTGTTGGCAATTGCAGCTCATATGCTCCAACTTATTAACACCAGTTTTTCCACGAAAAACACCACCTGCATCTTCTACAGCAATGAACCTCAAGCGGTCATGTAAAGTTCTTCTATTGATATGCACTTGTTCTGACACTGAACTTCTCCTTCTTACATAGTTTACATTAGATTGAACAGAAAGTACTCCATTTACATTGCCAAAGCATGGATTAAAACATGAAATGCTAGGTGATGTGCCAGATATAACTTGCATGGCAGCTTCCAAAGTAGACATTTAGCACAAAGTAGATAAGATTCGGTTATTTCTTAGCAAATCTTACCATAAATATCTCTGAGGATGATCCTTGACTTGGAGATTCAAGTAGCTAAGGGAAACTATATCATTCAAGTGGCTAAGGAAACCTATATCAGCCAAAAAGAGAGTTTAAAAAAATAATGAAAAACTTACCATCAAAATACAAAAAATCAAGTTAAGCAATCCTGACTCTTTCTGCTTAAACTGAAAGCCAAACACAAAAAATCCTCGCTTTCTCTCTCTCTCTCTCTCTTGTGAAACTGAGAAACTAAAATCATGGAAAATATTCTGCAAACTCATAATGACCAAGCTTAAAAGCAGACTTGAAATAATATAACAAAGCTTTGCTCCAACATATTTCAATCGGGAACTACGAAAGGAAGTAATGGGAAAACGACAGCAATCAGTTAAGAAACTTAACCGTAGCTTAAGGCCATGCAAGAGCTTCAAAAGAGTCGTTTGGTCACTGAAAAAATGAGATAGAAAAAAAATGAAGCATAAAGAAAACAAATTTCGATAATATCACAACTGAAGGCCTAAGATTACAGAACATCTCCTCAACAAAATCCATTTGCAATACTAAAAACTGGAGCTTCCCCACTTTTCTCAGCGACCAAACATAAGTTTGCAATGGAAAGTAAAAAGATGCATGGAATTAAAAAGCAAAAAGGTATTAAAAAAAAAAAATTAGAGACCAAATTACTTACCAAAGTATTATCGTTAGGGTTATCAGTTAATTGTCCCCTGCTCTACGATAATTGTCCCCTGCTCTACGATAATTTTCTCGAGAAATAAGAGGGGATACGGACAAACCCCAATATGTACTTTTCCTTCTTGTGACGAACGGGTCTGATACACTCCCGGTAACGGTGTCGTTATGAGGCGGCGAGTAATCGATGAGGTGCAAGATTTTTCGAATTGGGCCTCCACTTTAATGGTCAAGGCCCATTGTATTTTCATTTTTCTTTTATTATTTTTTTTTGTGTGGGAGATTTTATTTTATTTATAGTTCCATTAAATCTGAATTCAACACTGAATTAATTAATTTCTAGGACTATTTGTTGAAAAACTTTGTCTATAGAACAGGCTCCTTAATAATAATTAAACTACAGAAACTTTTCATGTATTTTTTCTCCATGTTTTAATCTAATTTAACTGTACAATAATAAACAAAAAAAGAGAAGAAATTGTTGTGAACTCTATGAAAAGAGGAAATAAACAAATTACTGGAAGCACACATCCAATCATCTGAACACACTTTTCACCTTGTATAAGTCAGACAGGTCTTCGTAATTATATTTTTTTTTCTTTTTAAAATTTTTTTAAAGGAGCGAGCAGACTGTTGATTCTTTATCCTTAAAAAATGATGATAATACATAAAACTATGTGATTTACAATTGCTGAGAAAAAATAAATAAATAAATAAATAAAAGGTCGCGGCTCGATTTTGGTTGGCCAAAAACTACAGGACAATAGGTCCACATTACCCGCTTCAAAAAGCAATCCAATATTACTAAGAAGCTGTTTTCATTAACTATTCCAGATGAGTGTACAGGTGTCACATAATTTGGAATCTAATTCACATCTGTTCCTCCCTAAACTTAGAAGCTGCACTCAAAAAAACTTACAAGTAGTTTTCAGGTCAAATTTATACATCGTCCATGTTCTGATCATTATCATTGTCACCGTCGTAATATTCGTCGTCGCGCTGAATTTGCTTGTCTTGAGTGTGCTCTGGGATGCATTGTCGTAAAAAATTTATTGGAATAAAAAAAAAAGAAATATGTCAGTTGAAACCAAGCTAAAAGATTATTGAAATATCTCAGCTTTTCACCGAGTAGTAAAACTTGAATGTGCGTGTCTATGGCCAAGCAGAATATGTGCACCCACTTAAATAAAACAGTAGTGAAAGTACAATTTTGTTTGGTCAGAATTTTCACTTACGATCCACGCGCTCATCCGGGTTCTGCTCATCTTCATCAAAATCAGGAATATAAAAATCTGGAGGAACCTGTAATACAATTGCTCTTGTTTCACTAATATCACGACCTTTTACCAATAAATAAATAAATATCATAACCACCTTTTACCAATAAATAAATAAATATCATAACCACCATTTTTAAGCCACCACCGTTAGATATGGGAGTGTTCCTTCTCAACACACTTGCTATGAGCATTCATATAACAAATATGATCTGTTTGGATAGACTCATTTGCGTTTTTAACAACTTATCCTTTTCAGGTGCAACAAAAGAATGAAATATTATTTCAATAAACAGCACAAAATCTAGAGAAACTTGTGGTTTTAAAGGTAAGCATTCAAGGAAACTCGACAAAGGCATTAATATTACTTTGTTTCAGAAAAATTGACACTAAGAGTGCAGGTTTGTACTGATCAAACTCAATAACAAATCAACAGGCCAATTGCTTGGATAAATAGGTCTATACTCACTTTCAAGGAAAGAGTGGATTCATCAGATAATAGAGATCGTTTAGATATAAACATGCAAATGCTACTCACCTCTTGCATTTGTACACTAGGAGCATGTTGAATGTAGCGAAGATTTTCCAACACCTGCACTTTGATTGTGCTAAGATATGATTTGCTATTTAAATTCTCCTGCAAAGTGAATCACAACCCACCCCCACCCAAAAGAAGAAAAAGGAAAAAAAAAAAAAAAAGAAAGAAAGAAAAGACAAGCAGAATCAGGAAGAATTTTGCACAGAACCTTTGTTGCAGGATGCAAACCAAAAATACACATTATAACGTATCTGACCATACAAAGCCATCAGAGCATTTCAGGGTGACGCAATAAATTTAGGTACGACAAAAATATCTTCATAATAGGTCTTCACGACAAAAATATCTTGAATGTCATAAACAGCACAAAAGTTCAGAAACTACGTACTATATGACCATTTGGAATCTTCAATGAAAAATCAGGGGCAAAATACTTAATGTACTCATTTTCTGGGATATCTGCAAAAATAATGAAAATAGTATAATAAACTTATGAGTCAGAATAAAATGGAAATAAATTAATACCAATACTCACTGCACAAAATGAGGAAAGAGTAATCCTATATAAACATATAGAATCCTCACTGTATATTTTATTTTCAGGGGCTTAACTATTAAGACATGAATGTAAAAGAAACATCTCAAAATACCAGAGTCAGATTGTAAAATGTCCAGAAGAGCAAACATCTTCAATTTGTAATCATGCCTAAAAACCCTCTCACCCATTGAGGGGGAAAAAGAATAATTTTTTTTTTTCTTTAAAAAAGAAGAAGCAAATAACAATGATAAGAAACAACTCTACCATGATCTTAGATAAACCTACTTCACCAAGTTAAAAAAAAAAATATATATATATATATATATATATAGATATAGATATGTTTCACTTTGCTTTATTGGGTTCGTTTGAAACCATAACCTATCTCACAAAGTCTACAAAGAAATCTGCAACATTGTATGCATCATATTTTATGAATCCCAACAGCACTTGATTGAGCCAATATCACAATTTCAATCAAGGATAACGGTAAAATGCCTTAACATACCATTGGGAAGTTCTGTGTCTAGAAGAACTCCAGTCTCAACTGTCCAACAACGTGCAACATTCTCTTTTGTATAGCCCCCACCTCCAGTAACCTGCAGGCAAAACAATAACCTTCAGTAAGCCAGGTGCAAGACACAGATGATCTACATGTAAATACTAAGTTGAAAGAGAAGTGATACCAGCAAAGGCAAATTGAATTTCTTCACAAACCGAACACATTCAGCATGACCTGTATGAAGCATCAAAGTGCACCAGTTTTAGTAATTTGTAGCTGAACAACAGCAACTAGTTTGAGACTATTAATAAGATCTAATGGGCTAAGCCACAGCTATGTCCATAAGTTTGACCATGATTTCAACTTTCATTTCTTTAGATTCTCAATTAAGTCCCTACATTGTCTCAGATAAGGCAAACACTCTTTCTGTTCATTACAATAATGACTTCATTATTCAACGTGCAGATTTGACAAATTGCATACTGACATTCATGCAAAAAACTAACATGGATGAACACTTGTCAAACACAAAGCCCTTGCATGGTTTCTACCCTTGCCCATTCAGTTGGCAACAAATTAATGAATTAGAACTTTCAACACCACTCACTAGGACATAAATCTATGTTCACTAATGCTTTATTTGCCAAAACCAATCCTATAATGGAAATGTAAATGTAGTAAACATCTCACTTAAAAATTAGAGGAACTGATATGCATTTTCCTTCAACCAAAAAATCAAAAGGTCAAGATTGAATTTCGGTAAAGCTTTTAGTCCAGGACTAAAATTATAATTTAGTCTAGTCAACAGTATTAACCAGAAAACAAAGAGAAAAATCCTTAACATTTGAGAGTAGCATAATGGGGGAGGAAAATAATGTTTAATTACAAGGAGATATGCACCATCAATGGAGAGATTGAAGCAGCCCAAGCGATCTCCAGCAAGCGAATCTGCCCCACATTGGAGAACAATGACACCTGGTAGATATGTTTCAACAACCTTGGAAATAATCTACAAAATTGGATATGCAAGTATAAGGTTTACAATAGAATCATAAACTAGAACAAAGACATTAACCTTGAGCATGCATACTTCTAACCAGAACTTACAGTTTTGAAAAGTCGAGTGAAGCTAGTGTCATCTATTCCATCTTTGAGTGGAACATTAATGGCATAAAACTTGCCTTCTCTCTCTCCTATTTCCTTCAATACAAATATATTAATAAGTACCACAAGTATTTATACATGATACAAGACTAAGAATGGTTTATGCAAGTTTTCATAAGGAAAAAGTATTAAAGGATCTGTAATACAAGCTACATCACCTACTTTGTTTAGATTTGCACTAGAGAGAAAAAGAGAAGGGGGAAAGGAAAATCATGCATTTCCAAAAATAAAAAAGTGGCAAATAGATAGAGGAAGCAAATTGCAGAAAAAAAGTATGAAGATATAATTGGCTGTCTTCATTTAGTTAAAATGCTGAAACAAAAGACTGAAATCTTTTGGACTTATAGTAACAGATGAAGTTTAAACTGTTGGCGGAAGAAAACTTAGGCTTCCAACACAGCAATATGAAACAGTCATATTTTCTCATGAAGGAACAGTAAAATGGAAGTATAGAATTTGAAAATAATTTTCTAAGGTATTATACAATATATAGAAGTGAGGGGAAAAGAGCGAATAGTAGCTGAAAACAAAGATGGGATTGAGGAAAGGTGATAAGAACCAAAAACGTTTTCCTACTATAGAACTTAATATGTTAATAAAAAGGTAAGGATGCAAGCAGAGGATTAGAAAACCTCCATTCATCTGTCTTATATATAAGGTTACAGTTACACAACATTGTTCCATGCAAATCTAAATCCCCTTGGACAAAAATGCTCATAAAAAACAAAGCAATATAGTTTTATCCAATAAAAACCTCACATTTTGAACTTTGTCTTCTAAAAACCTACTATTTTCCC
Organism: Rhamnella rubrinervis; assembly: GCA_007844105.2. Taxonomy (NCBI): domain Eukaryota; kingdom Viridiplantae; phylum Streptophyta; class Magnoliopsida; order Rosales; family Rhamnaceae; genus Rhamnella; species Rhamnella rubrinervis. Next base: position 17,387,897 of record CM017578.2, read on the forward strand.
AACAAAATTGTCTAATAGATAAAGGTATGATGCTCATTTTACTTGGTTTTGAAATCAAGAAAATGGCAAGTACATTTGAAGTTGCAAACCAAACATAGCCAAACTCATGCAGAATCAAAATTGAAATTTTTTTCCTTTAAAGTACTATAAACTATAAAATGATTAAAAAGTCACCTTAACATCACCAGTTCCTGGAAAAAACAAATCCCCAAACTTGTGAAAACTAACTGTCATCACCCTGTAATGTTCAAATTTTGCAGATTCAATTCGAGTTCAAGAAAGCATAAAACAACAATCAGAACTTTGATCATTTTACTTCTAACAACTAATGACTACAGAAATATCCATTCAACTTATAATATTGGGAATAAACCAAATACAATGCTATCCAATGAGTGTTTGCAGAACAACATTGAAACCAAGTAAAATTGATGACAGTTTTTCTATTCTCAGGAATACTAAATTAACAAAGATGCAGTCCAGTGACTGCTCCAAAGAATATCATTATACTCGGAAAGAAGCATATCTGTCTGCTACATGAGTGCAAATTTCTCTTTCCAACCTATGATTCTAAGTATCAGTAATAGCTCTTTAGCTACAATTTTGACTTGTAGCTTTAACATCATAGCTGCAACAGTTCACCAATAACAATTGTCCAGCACACACATCTGACTTTTCAGCATATATCAAGCCTAGTCAATTTTGAAAATAGCAAGCTACAGCTAGTATATATTTTGTCCTTCAAATATTGACAAATTCTATTGACAAATTCTAACTTCCAGTATACCTCATTTCTAAACAAAAGTAATAAGTAAAAAGGTTTCTACCTGTCAGTGAAATAAAACGCTTCTTCAACACCATCACCATGATGAACATCTATATCAATATACAAAACACGGGCATGATGCTTTAGGAGCTCCAAGATTCCCAAGACCAAGTCATTAATATAACAAAATCCAGATGCTTCGCATTTCTTGGCATGGTGCAGCCCTCCAGCCCAATTTATGGCAATGTCACAAAGTTGATTGTTCAGCCTGCGTGCGGCATCTGCTAGCAAATGTCAAACCATTAGATGTGGCCACAAAAGCACAACCCAAATGCTACTAAAAATAGCACCATAATCTGATTTACCTATTGTTCCACCCGCATACATTTGACAAAATTCAAACAAGTTCTCAAAGACAGGACAATCTTCTCCAAGGTTATCTGGTACACGAGGAAAAATGTAGTAAGGAAGGATTGATCTCAACAATCCCAAAAAAATCAGGAAACAGTATCTGTGGACTACCTCGTCAATGTCAATCTAGTCATATTAAACTGCTTGCATATTAAAGTTAGCATACAAATTGAGGGAAAAAAAATGAAGAAGAAAGAAAGAGATAAGCAGTCATATTTAAATAGAAATTAAACTTAAAGATTAATCATAACTGCATTCTTGAAACACTTTGTTCACTCTACAACCAAGCTTACATCCAGTCATCAGTTATAGCTAAAACAAAATTGTCCACAGCCACCTCAACTTGATACTTAAGTATCCTATAGTACAATATCTTCCCTTTTCCTTGTGATTATAGAAGAAAAGGCAACAAAACAAAAAACTTTTCAAAAGACAACAATATTCCACTCCAAGATGATAAGAGACATTCATTTTTAAACAAAATCATCAACCACATGCATGTTACAATGCAATGGCACTCAGAACTGATGATCATTAGGCAATTAAAATGACATGAAAATAAGCATGCATAAATCAGTCGATATTTCTAGATACAGTTATTGACTCCATGCATTTCTTCACGACTAAACCCCATCAGCAAGTGTTTAAAAGGTTTTGACCTCAGAACAATATGAAACTATCTAGAACGTTTTTGCTCTCCAATAATTGATGAAAAACCTTGCCCCATTATTCAAATATGCTTGAAGAGTGGTAATATACATAGTCACTATCTTTACTTCCTTTTATCAAGTCACATATAGCCAGGATAGGAATCTCTCCTGATACAAAGTTTAGAAAAGCTACATGTTACAAAACATGGCTATTATATATTATATGGCTAGGATTTTTTTTTACCCATGCAACAATCATTCTTCTTTAGAAGCTCACGTAAAAAGCTCAAACAAAGAGAAATCAAACAACATGGGGATAAATTATGTCTCACAAAGTCATACATCTTGCCAATTCATTCGAGAACAAGTGCTGCGTATCGGGTGTAATCCGATGTAAAAACTCAACATAGTCAGCCGAATGGAATTGAGCAAGCTCAACTGGATATGCCTTGTGAGGCCGCTGCATCATAGTACAGAAAATAGACATTCAGTTTAAATTTTAAACCTTCACTGAGTCAATGAATCAAACACAGTAACACTGGCACTGAATAATAAAAGAAAAATGAAAACAAAAACTAGGAAAATTAGAGACGAACATAAATTTCCATCTTTTGGTGGAGGTCGTAGGAGAGGACGAGATGGTGGGTCATACATAGCCGGTGGGGTTTCATTGGGTGGTTAGGCCCGAAGTAAACGCTCCCCACGTCTCCTGCAATATCCAGTTTTCGTTAAGTACCCCTAATATCAACCAGCATAGAGGTAATTGACGACACGAATTCAGTTCACATTCCACCAACTAAATAATTTGTAAAATCCGTAAAAACCCCGTTTGGTTGCCGAGAAAAATCAAAGCCTAAAAGAAATAATTACAAAATCCAAAAACCTGAGCTATAATTCTCTTATAAACCAATTTGAACAAAGAAATTAGAAGCAAATAGACTAGGCATCCAAACAGGCACATGGAACCAGAAGCCTAAGCCGAGGCATAGAACCAGAGCTAGGGTTTATGGAAATGCCAATAAAGTAACAAAAGAGAGATGGAGATTTGCAGGAAGAGAGAAGCGAACCATCGTAGAAGTAGGAGATTCTATCTTTGGATCGCATTGCAAAAAAAAAAAAAAAGAATATTTTTCGTAATATTTACTGATTTTTCAAGCCTCCGCCATTGCCAGACCTCCTCAACACCAAGAGAGAGTCAGAGACAGAGGGAGGTAAACGACACCGTCGTATACTCTAATTATAAAATACTCTCTCCCCAGAAAAATATAATAAAATCCTAGTTTTTTTGTAAATATTAAAAATTACAACATTTTAATTACCTATATGATGTTGTTCTAATATAAATTAGGTCATATATATGTGTTTTTTTTTTCATGAATAAAATTAGCTATATGTTATCTAAGGATACAAATATACAATGCACTTTATAATTATGCTAATTATTCAATGGATGAAATAAAGATAAAAATAAATAAATTAAAACCTCACCTTTTTCTTCTTCTTCTTTTTTCTTTTTTTTTTTGTGAATAAAAAAATGGGCCTCCAGTGAAAGTAGGACTCTTGAAGCATGAACTTAAACTGTATTGGGTTACCTTTTTTCTTATATAATCTTTATTTTGTGCATGGTACGTAGTTTATACAAGATTATATTTAAATGGATTGTAAGTTAATTTTCAAATTTAAATGATAATTTTTATTTTAATTAATTGCTAATGAAGTTTAAGTTTTTCTTTTTATATATATATAAATATTACTTTTCTTTTTTTTTTTTGATGAAATATAAATATTACTTCTTGCTACTAATTATAGTTTCCTCTCGTGAAGCCCCTTGGTTACTAGAAAATTTTTTGTTTTCGTATCTTTTTGTTCCTTTTTATTTTAAATCTAAAAGTATCCATTTAACAACTAATGGATATAAAAATGTCACTTCTTTTTATTTTTTTATTTAATTATTATTTTAGCTTAACTAATTAAATATTTATTTTGATTGATCTAGACCATCTAAAATGATAGAAACAAAATCACTAGCTTACGTTTTTTATACCAAAGTCAAATTAACTGTTTTTGCTCATGTGTAACAAACGTTTTTTGTTATTCACCAAAAAAAAAAAAAACAAACGTTTTTTGTTTTTTACTTTAGACAATCAAAATGAAAAATTAAATTAAAAACAAATACTTTCAATTGGTTTTACTACTAACTTTGTTGGCGAATAAAAAAATTCAATATTCACTCTTGCTTCACCAATTTATATTACAAATTTATCCATTAATTAATTAATTAAATCACTGAATAAAAAATATAATGTTGCAAAAAATAACTATTAAGAAGAGAAAATTTATTTTTATCTATCAAAAATCATTTTTTGTAGATTTTTCTCCCATTTTAGGTGGGTTTTATTTTGTTATCTGGATTAGTCAAAATAAATATTTAGCATGTGGTGACATATTCATGACTATTAGATATTAATTAATGAAAGATTGAGATTTAATGCTAAAAAAAAAAAAAAAAAGTATTCTGAGGCGATTGCCGATTGCCATTAGCGTATATGCAACTATTTTTATATTTCTAAAAAAATAATAATAATAAAAACAATTTTACAAAGAAGGCAATTCCAATAGGCAAAATATATCCAAATTAATTTCTACCAAATAAAAAGGGAAGTATAAATTACATCAATATAATTATTTCTATACAACACGTATGCATCTTCGAATTTCTTGATTAAAAATATCTTGTATAAAGGAAGAAAAAAAAAAGTTCATATTTTTCAAATCAAATTTTTAGGTAATATATAAAACTACTACTGTATTTTAAATGAAACTAGCAGCTACAATATTTTCACATTGCATACTTTCGTGTCTTTATAATCTCTCTTCTCAATTATTGTTTATAAGTTAACAAAATCTTAATTAGTATCTTGCCGTACATTCATATTATTATATTAAAATCACAATTCTTATTTATATGGAACTCTATCTGCCCAGTTTTATTAACTATAAGAATATTAAAAAGTCAATTCCTATTCGTTTTGAACTAATATTAGAAACCTATAAAAACCCCTACACAATAATTGATGATTTTTTATTTTTGATAAATAACACAATAATTGATAAATACTGCATAAACTACTTGTTATTTTAAAGCATTGGATGCGTACATATGCCCACTCTAATAGTGTATGATTCGATGCCATATTATCATTGGAATGAAGGTTTCTCATCCATACTATATTTATTTATTGGTAATTTTACTTGATGAGGTATGATAGGATCTTTTAAAACATCATAATTATTTACTAGCATGTATATATTGTTTATGCAAAACTTTGTACAGTCGAAATTGGTATCCGGGTCCAATTGATTAGTCTGTAAGAAAGAAAATGAACTTCAGTGGCTTTAGACCAATGAGACTCTCCGCCAGCCTAAAGACCCTCTGACACTCAAGTTGGTATAGTCTATTAGAGATAATGTAAACTGTGAATGAGATATATACGTACCTTTGTCGGACATTATATTTATAGGACTTAGAGATTGGGGTTTAGGAAATCCTGACTGTCTTTTTAGAGACCCTTAGACGCTCAAGTCAGTCTAATCCATTAGAAATAATGTGGGCTGTGAATGAGATATATGTGTACCGTCTTCATTTATTTGGTAATCCTTAAGACTTTCCCAGTATATCCATTATTCATAATTAACTATATCTCTATAATTAATTATGAATAATTAAATACCATCTAAGGTGTAATTTTTGTCCACACAATTAGCCCCTAGTTTCTAAAGCGAATAATGAGTTTAGTTTAGAAACTAAGCAAAAGTCCTATGTGATTGTGCTATCCGAGCTGTACTAACAACTTGATTACAGGTTGACCAAATCATGTGCTAATGACTTGAATTTGATGTAATCAAATTGTTTATGTAGTTCACTCGATGTATTTATTCCAACTAGCTAAACTTGTTGGTAAGCAATTCAGTTCAAACTCCGAACTGAGAGAATGCCCCCAAAGAGCCAAAAAGGTTGTACTAAGGAGAGTCAATCCGTTGCATAACTCAAATTACTTTGTCCATTAGAAAACCATCTGTTATGCATGATCGGGTAGTTTCAACGGTCGTCCAGAATATTTAACCTTTGTACAGTTGTCCATATCCCAATTATAACTAAATCAAATTGTCTGGGTCAGTACCAATCCTCACTGAACATAATTATAATTTTTTGAGACTTATGAATATTGCCCAAGCATATAGATTGGCTTGTCATCTTTGCTAGTTGTGTGCATGATAAAACCTTGAACAAAATCCTCTGCAATTTGGTTATGGGTACTCAATCCTCCACAGTTTGCCTGTGGGTACTCAATCCTTCACAATAATAATGTGGGCACTCATCATATGATTTGCTTACATTTTATTTCCAACTGCTTGTGGGGTTTAAACATTGAGATCCAGTAGAGAATCCATAAACAGATAATAAATATGTTATAATCTCGTAGAAAATTCAATTCAACATCATCATCTGTATCCAACAATCTATATAACAATGCAGCATCAGGGTAAGACAAACATTAAACACCATTAATATATCTTAGATCACAAAAAGATGTTAGTTCTCTAATATAATTTAACAACATTCTCAAATAATATCTCTCATTATTAAAAGGACTAACACTAATAAGTCTACCAAAAATTATAATATCTGCTTATTTTTTTTGCACAGTTGACTTTTGGTCAAAATCAACTTTAGTCAAAGTCAATGCATGGACCATTGACTGTCCAGTCAAGGTCTGGTATAGGATGTCTGGGACTGAGTAGTATGTGATATTCTGTGTATTATGTGTGTTTGTTTTCTTTTATGGTAAAGTCAAAGTTTTGGTCAAGGTCAAAGTTAACAGTCCACCCTACCACATCATCACTTTGACTGCAGTGTGATGACTGAGACTCTTTTCTTAACTCTTGACTGTGTATGTGGCAAGTTTGAAATTAGTGTGGTCTTACTTTATAAAAAGGGGGACCACATACAAGATCAACTTTGAATTTTGATCAAGCTTGAGTCAAAGTAGCCTAGTTTGGCCCCACCCTTTTTAAAACCCTAAAGCCCTCCTTAAAAGCAATCTTTGAGAAGAAGCAAAGCCCTAGCCACACCCCCTTGCCACCGCCCATCACTAGAGAAAGAGAGATGAAAGGATTCTAAAGAGAGAGAGGAGGAAGAAGAAGGGGAAATCAAGCTAGTTCCAAGTTTTTTTCAAGGAAGAGGGCTGGCCATTTCCAGCTACTAGAGGGAGGTTCTTAGCTTGCATTCTCAAGGGATTTAGTGGGGTTTTAGCTAATCCAAGGTAGGACCCAAACTCTACTTGTATTTGTTAGTGTTTTGGTGGTGTGTTAGTGTTGTTTGTGACCTAGATCTACTTTTTATGTATTTTTTTTCCTTCATGGATCTACTTGGGACCACTTTGAAATTTGTAAGATGGGGTGTTTGAAATGGATTTTTAAAAGTTAATCAAAGCCCTAATCTTGTATAGTGGTAGGTTCCCTTTTTCATTTAGTGTTTTGATTGAAAATGTGTGTGCTGTAAACCAGAAAATCTATGAAATTTTTGTGGAATTTAATTTGATACTGGCATTCAGATATTTGTCCAAAAATTCTGAAATTTTTACTGCATATACTTGGGTGTCTCATGAACATGGTCGTTTTTGAATTTCTGAAATCGGTGTTCAGATGAGGGAGAAAGAATTGTTTCAAAATTACAGGACGGATAAAGGTTTTGGGAGAACCCTGCACCATAACCCATGAGTTTGGTTATATTTTAGGGCCTTCTATTTTTACTAATTTTCAATTCACATTTTTCTCTTTTAATTCATTAAGTTGTGGCTATTTTGGTTTTGAAATTTCCCCATTTAGAGTTAAATTGAGGGTTCTATAATTTTTATAATTTTATCTGTTTTGCTGAAAATTTCTGAAACTTTAACTGTTTATGACCAGCTTTTGTGTATTGATTTTAAGCTAGGATAAATGTTATTTCTTGTTGGAAATTTTGGATTAAAGTGAGCTGTACTTGATCAGCTATTTGTATTGTTTTATTGAACTAAGTAAAATAAAAAATGTGACTAGTTTAGGACTTGAATTTAAATCAAACTCCATGACTACTTTGTCTAAAATCAACATTGATATTTATTTAACTTTTTTAAACTAATAAAATATGAAACTTTATACTTCTTATGTTGGTTAATTTAGTGAGGTTACAATTTTATTTATAAAGTATGATTGCTGGAATTTGATTTAAGTATGATTATATTTGCTTTCCTTTATAATTAAAATATTATTTTGAAATAGTTTCTTTGGAAATAAATAGGTCTATTCACATAGATATATTTGTATGAATATATATATATATATATATGTGTGTGTATATGTATAAATTTGCGTTTAGCAAATAATAACTTGAGTTATTAGAATGAATTTATACCTATGGTTATGCATTATAAGATTATATATATATATATATATATATATAAGTATTTAAATGCATGTGTTGTTTTGCATATGAGAGTTAATTGTATTTAAAGCTATGTATATTGATGACATGAGAATGGTGTCTGCGAGCTATGGCATAAGCATACGCATGCATTGCAACCTATTATGGAAATTTTTGTTATACGCAAGAGAAATTATTTTCTTGTCAACTCATGTTTTAAAAGTTATGCATTATATAGACATGGTCATGCACTCGTAGGCAGTTAAAATTTAAAATGGATAGAGGTTATGTGACTGTGAATATGAATCGTCTAGTAGAGATCCCACTAATTAGTGAGTGGAGAGATTGGATTCTTGCATGCGCGCACATGTGAGTGAATTGGTGTGTGTGTGTGTGGGATGTAACTCCAGCACTTGCATGACGCAAATGCAAGCTTCATACTTACTCATGCCATTTCCTCTAAACGATTAAATGTGTAAGGGTTTTTTTGAAAGTATGAATGTGTGCTGCTTTAGGAAATTAGAGTTGCCGACGGGTAAATAATTCAATCATAATTAAAAACTTACGCAAAGTGAAAAGTCCTACGTATAAGAGTTTTTAAAAGTTATTGCATAGATGGTTACTTTTAAAAGAGAAACGAACAATATTTTTTCATAACTGTTGACATTCCTTCAGCATATTGCACTGCATCATCACATGCATATTGGGAACCTACTGAGTGTTTTTCACTCATTCCTATTTATTTCTTGTGTTTAGGTAATCTTGAATCCTAGTCGAGCAGTTTGGCAATGACGTGGCGGACCGACGAAGGGTGACAAATTAGTTCCGGAGTTTTATTTCCTTTTTAATAATACTAAAACTCTTATAGAGATACAATTAAATTTTTTTATATTGTGGGTCTTGTGTAAAGAACCATGTTTTTCAAGGTTTAGAAATATTTTGATTTTACTATTAATACCAACGGTTTAATTTTATCCTAAAGAGTAAAGAAAATTTTTATTCAGTTTTCCGGTTATGTTTCAAAAGGAAATTTTTTTTATATTATTATTTTGTACCGCCTTTACGAAGTGACATCTCTTTATTTGGATCTTCAGACTCAGGTAAAAGGGTGTTACAATAATAACAAATTATTTTCTCTCATTCCAAGTTTTCCACTGTCTATTCCAAACGTAATGTGCTAACATTTCTCTATACAATAACTTGTTGTTTTTTTATTACATTTATTCATATCAAAAAAATTTGTAAGTATCGATCTACTAAAAAAATTCATTGTCCACAACAAATTGTAAATTATCAGAATCCTTAAAAATTACATTATACTTATTCTTAAGATGCACCTGAAAAGTCATAACATGTGGATACATTTCATTGAAACAAAAATCATATATTCTCCACATTACTTTAGGAGGTGAAATCCATCTACTAGATTGGAAACTTTTTATTTCATCAACTTCTTCAGCATTATTATTCAAACCAATATTCATTGCAACTCTATTATGACCTTTGTACACATATTTATAAAGAAATTTGACTGCTTTAATTGAAGAACAAACTTCAACATTGAAATGGCAATAAAACTTTGCAAGTAAATATGAAATATAGAGAACAACCCAACAATTATCAAGCGCACACATTTTAACAACAACCGAAATACTACTATTTCTTTTTCTATATAATGGGTAATAATCTTTTCCTACAATAGTATTGGACAAGAAATACCTTGGATAATAATTTTTGCATTTACCATTCTTTTTCATACAAATATTCTTAGGATTCAAATTACCACATGGTCCATGCATCATATGGGGATTCTCATTTTCATCAGGAATTTCAGTAGAACTAATTTTGCTTGTGGTAATTCTCTTTTTTGAAATTGAATAACATACACAAAAGCAGCAACCTAACAAAATTTTTTTTTCTTAAACAGTTCATTCTTTAACATTCATACTTTCGCTCTAAAAACATATGCAACAAAATCTGGTTTACTTTGAACTTCTTCATTTTTTCCCAACTAGTGCTTTATTTCTATCCAATTAAGATTACATGTCATTGTAATAAAAATATCTGGCTTCTCATACACTTCAAAACCAATGTCATTGCATCTATATACCTCTTATACATATCCTTAAGACCTCCTATAAAAGAAGCAGTTAAAATTATTCTATGTCCAACATTCACTCCTCGATTTTCACTAATATTTACACTGTCTATTATTTCTTGAAATAACTCTGAACGAATCTCAAATTGTTTGCTACAAAAATAATCAAGTCTAGAAGTCTCCAATTTAATATATATATCTACAATATATTGTTGAAAAAGATGATCAGCTCTTAAAATTATTAACTTATTATTTCCTCTAATCTGTAACTTATAACAATAATATTATCGACACGAAACCATATCTCTCTTTTTACTCATCCCCATGACTGTAAAAAACAAAACAAAAAGAAGCACACAAATATCACAAACTCAAAACAAAAATCCAATCCACCAACAATGAAAAAAAAAAAAACAAATACTAAAATCAGCACACACCTTCATGTTCCTTATCTAACATTTCTACAACAGAAGCCATCTTATTTGGATCAGTCATGAATTGTCCCTCATAATAAAATTGTTTTTTTATTTTTATTTATTTTTCGTATCCTTTGATGCCAACATGTGTCTCCAAAGGGAAATATCAAAGAATACTGTAAAAAATTATAATAACAAAAATAATATTCAACTTTATAACTATAGCCAGAATGACTGTTTACAATTATTTCACAACATGTACCATTAACATTTATACCATCTTCAACCAATACTGCAGCAACTTGGGATGCAACTGGAGCATTATAAACTCTCTAATCTAGACTCGTTTCTGACTTAATATGAATAAACAATTCCACTAAATTTGATATATCTTTAACACTCTGAAAAAATTTTATATATGAATTCACCTTCAATATCTTAATCAATTTATCTAAAAATATTTACATTCATTACGTTTGAACAACAAAGACGATTTTCTAATTCATGTTCAGTATCATAAAAATAAAATTGCAAATAGGAAGGTTGTTTATCATACTGAGGTATTAATTTATGAATATAATTATAGACTTGACCTTGCATTCAAAAAATATAAATCCTTTCATTTCTCTTACATAAATCTTTATCATATTTAACTTCGAAATAAGTAAAACTAAATGTATTATTATAAATTCTAAATTATTTTACTGCTACAATACCATCTATAAAAAGGTCATATTATTGTTTTGACATTTTACTATCAACTAATAATATTTCTCTATCACAGCAACAAAATCCTTTAGTCTCATATTACATTTTCTTAGCATTATAATGTTTATAAAATTTAGGCTTTATTAAAAAATCAACCTCGCTAACTATATTTTCTAAATAATCGATATCTTTTCTTCTATTCTTTTTTCCATAGTTATGATTTTTTATATTTCTTTTGCATACATCAACATTTCAATAATTTCTAATATCAACGGTATTTACAGTTATAATACCAATTGATATATACTATAAACTCTAACATTAACTTGATTTGATGATGATCCTAAGTACAAAATTCTATTTTCCATATTTGTACAACACTCTTGTTCTTTCCCTTTTGATTTCTCAACATATCCTGACATTTTCACATATTTTTTATTTCTTTTTTTACTAATTTCTTCCTTATTTTCTTTTAATATATCATCATTTTTACTTTTTTTGCTTTCTATTAATCTCATCCTTTTTCTTTTACAACATATCATCATATATTTCTTTATTTTTTTTTCACTAATTTAATCTTTTTTCATATGACATACATGCATACTTTTCTTTCCCTTTTCTACTAATCTTTTCCTTATCTTTTAACTTATTTGCATATATTTCTCTAACTTTTTCACTTTTTTTTTTTGACATATTGGCATACCTTTCTCTCTGTTTTCTATTCCTTTATTTTTTTTTATACTTTAATATATCAACAATTATTTGAATACCTTTAATCGATCTATCTATCTACAGGTAACAACAAACAAAAACAAAAATTTAACAAAATCAAAAGAAAAATTTTGTCTATCCATCGCAGAACTACAATAACAAATAACCACATAAACATCCAAAGAAATAAAACATAGTTAAAAAACATAACAATTATATTCTTTGATTTTTAAATTAACACATGTAACAAAACTATAAAATCCATACATAACTACATAAAAGAACTTATAAAAATACCTTCCATCCTTCTACTAAAAATCATCCAACTAATAAAAAATATATATATCAACCGCAACCTATATATAAATTATAACTTTTTAAAAGAAATTAAAAATGAAAATGCATGTTTAATCATCCAAATAATTCATAAAAAAAGTAATACTTACAATTACTACATAACACAACATTAAAAAATTCAATTTTCACACCTTTAAACAATCAATATTCATCTATTCATTAAAATCAAACTTCTAATTTTTTTTATTAATATATATCATCAAAACAAACAAATTGTATAAAACAACATGAATCAACAAAAATAATAATAATAATAATTATGCTTCCCTAATCAAAATTAAAATGTAATTAGATTTAACACCACCATCAAACATATTATTAAACTTGTATTATGCAATTCAAGAGCAATTCCATAACTACATAAAAAAAACTTATAAAAATACCTCTTATCTTTCTACTTAAATCATCCAATGAAAAAATTGACCACAACCTGGATGCACAAATAATTTTTTTTTTTTAAAAATAAAAACACAAATGCATAGCAGATCAACAAAAATAATTAATAAAAAAAATATACTTACAATTACCATATAGCACAACATTTACAAATTAAATTTCCACACATTTAGATAACCAATATTGATCTTTTCATTAAACCAAAATTTTCAATTTTTTTATTAAAAATATATATCATAAAAATAACCAAATTATACAAAACTATACAAAACAACGAACAATAAAAAATAACCAAATAATTACACTCTCCCAATCAAAATCAAAATATAAAAATATAATCAAATTTAACACTAACATGAAATATAATATCAAACTTTTACTCTTCAATTCAGAAGAAATTCACAACTCTTAATTAAAAAACGTTATATCATCTTATTGTTAAATTATAAAGAACTAATTAGATAATAAATTTAAAAAATATTAAAGTTCAAAGTACTAAATAAATCACAAAAAAAAATTTATTAAATGCACTAATTATAGAAGATACTAATGATATAGCAGCACAAAGCACTAATTGAAAAGTCAAAAAGGAAAAAAAATTAATTTCATAAGTAATAATTTGAGGAAAAAAAAGTTAAAATGAAATTGGTGTCCTACCAATGATCTAGTGATGGGGCACCAATGGTTTAGGAGTAGTGATGGAGTTTAGTTGCAATAAAAAAAATAATAAATGAATCGTAAAGAAAGCCCAAGATGTTTTTGAAAACACGAAAGATAAATATGTTATAACTTGAACAACAAGGTCTTGGATTAAAGGTCATTCAAATATGCGAGAATTATCCAACCAATAGAAAATATATATACATATATATATATATATATATCAACAACAACCTATATATAAATTATAATTTTAAAAAATAAATAAATAATAAAAATGCATATTAAATCATCCAAATAATTTATAAAAAAGTAATACTTACAATTACTATTTAACACAATATTAAAATTTTCAATTTACAACATTTAAACAACCAATATTTATCTATTCATAAAAATCAAACTCTAATTTTTTTATTAATATATATAACCAAAACAAACAAATAATTATTTTCTAAGTCAAACACTAACTTTGTTAATAACAAATTAAGGAATTTGTATATCAATTTTGTTGCGATTGAGGTGACTGTACATTAATTAGTTTGACTAACAAGCTAATGAGACATAAATAAACTATGTAAAGTTGCTAAGCTTAAATATGTGAACTTAATTTGTGCTAGCCGAAAAGTATTGTTATTCAAAATTTTTTTTTTATAATTTTTTACTTTGGCAAATATTGCAATTCAAATTTGATACACAAAATAGTAACAAGAAGAAATATTTTTAAAACAAACTTTTATATGAAAACCAAAACGGCGATGAGAAGCAACTTAACAAGAACAGTGGTTTTGGAATTACCATGGTTAGTTGACCTCACATAGGCCTGCACAAACCAAACTATTTTTACATTCAGCATTAATTTCCATCTTTGACGTTCACTACTAGTCTTTGTAACTATATATAACCATAACCACATACTGTCATTTCTACCCAAACAGCCTGATCTAACTAAGCAAACCAAACTTAATTACACCTCTTTCAACAATATTTTCAATGGCCATCCTGATCAAAGTCTTCTCTATAGTCATTTTCTTCATGGTAGTTGTCTGTACGGTGATCGTCGGGGACCCGAACATCCTCACAGACTTCTTAGTCCCCTCCTACTTGAACAAAATATAGATGAAACTTCTTCACATTTTAGGGACACGTGCCTTGGTTAATGCAAACCCACCCATAGCCTTCAAGGTGTTGAAAGTAAGCTTGGTTGAATTCCCAGATCTTAACGGCCAAAGTGTCTCCTACGTTGTACTTCAATTTCCAGATGCTTCTACAAACCCTCCACACACACATACATCCTCGCTCTGCTGAGCTTCTTTTTCTCATTGGTTCTCCAATGGTAGAGGCTAAAAGAAACAGAGGTATTTTTCTGATAGATCTTCTTCTATTATTTTCTTAACTTATCAAACAAAACTTAAAATATTTGTTTCATACAACTTTTGTAGAAGACTTTAGAGATAGAAACATAAACAGAACATTAAATACATAATTGACTTTTAGATTTACTAAACACATGCAAAAATATATTAATTAACTAAATTTGGTTTAGCTTCCCAATAATGCCTCCCCTAAACCAAATTTACTCTTCACTCCCAAAGCTGCAACATTTCTTATAAAAATATGTCCTCCTAGAGCTTTGTGAACACATCTGCAAGTTGTTCTTCACTTCTGCAAAATTCAATGTTGATTTCTCCTTCATTGACAAGCTCTCTCAGAAAATGAAACCGAATACGAATGTGTTTTGTCCTTCTATGTAGAACTGGATCCTTTGAAACAGAGATAGTTGAAATGTTATCACAAAACAATGTTGTAGGACCTTCTTGCTTGAACTTTATGCTCTCTAAAATATCATTCAACCAAATAATCTGACAAGCAGCATAAGAGGTTGCTATGTATTATGCCTTAGTGGTGGAAAGTGCCACAATTGGTTGTTTCTTTGAGCTCCAACAAATTGCTCCACTTCCAAGATTGAAAACATATCCAGAAGCACTCCGAGAGTCATCAATACTTCCTTCCAAATCACTGTCTGTATATCCAACAAGCTGAATGAGAACATTTGTTGTATAAAAAATACTATAGTCAATTGTTTCCTTAACATACCTCCAAATTCTTTTTGTTGCCTCCCAATGGTTTGAAAAAGGTTTTTCCGTAAACCTACTTACCAAACTTACAGCAAACATAATGTCGGGTCTTGTAGCTGTTAAATACATCAAATTCCCAATTAAGCTTTGAAACATGGTTTGATTGACAAGCTTTCCTTCACCTTCCTTGCTTAACTTCAATCTGGTGAGACATGAAGTAGTTACAGGATTTTAATGCTCCATTTTGAACTTTTTTATAATTTCTCTTGCATATCTCTCTTGAGAAATAAAAATTCCAGCTTTTCCTTGATGAACCTCAATGCCCAGAAAATGATGCAATTCATCTAAATCAGTCATATCTAATCCTTTCATCATGGAAATTTTAAAATCACTCAACATCTTCAAATTATTTCTAGTAAATACAAGATCATTAACATAGAGGCTTACAACAATAAAACCATCTTCTGAATTTCTTTTGATATAAAGTGTATGCTCATATGGACATCTCTCAAAACCATACTTTTGAAAATAATCATTAATTCGACTATACCATGCATGTGGTGATTATTTTAGTCCATATAACGCCTTTTTGAGCTTGTACACTTTATCTTCTTCACCCTTTTTGACAAATCCAAGTGGTTGCTCAAGATAAATTTCTTCTTCAAGAAACCCATTGAGAAATGCTGATTTTACATCCATTTGAAATAATTTCCAACTAGTTTGGGCAACAAGAGAAGTAATCAAATGAATTGTGTCAAGTCTAAAACCAGAGCAAATACCTCATTGTAATCTTCACCTTCTCTTTGCTTGTATCCCTTTACAACCAATCTTGCTTTGTATTTGTTGGTGGAGCCATCCGGATTAGTCTTTGTTTTGAACACCCATTTAACACCAACAGGCGACTTATCTTGTGGCAAAACAGTAAGCTCCCATGTTTCATTCTTCTCTATTGCTTTAATTTCTTCATTCATTGCTTGAGTCCACTTTTCATATTTTAATGCTTCCTCATACGAAATTGGATCTTCACCAGCAAAGAAAGCAAAGAATACTGGATTTTCCTCATTGATTTCTTCTGTTATCTCATAAAGATCTCTTAAGCTTCTTGTCTTCCTTCCTTGTGGAGATGGTGTGTGGAGACTCTTCTCTTTGAGTAGTTCCTTCCCTTGGAGCATTTATACCATCTTGAAAAGAATCAAATATAGTATCCTCAAACTTAAAAAACTACAAATTTGATGAGCTTGATAAATCTGAAAAATCATAGGAAGCTTTTTCATCAAAACGAACATCTCTACTAACCACAATTTTCTTTGTCTTCGGATTGTAGAGCTTATACGCCTTGGTCCTCTCACTATACCCAATAAATATGCATTTGTTAGATTTATCATCCAACTTGCTTCTCAAAGTGTTTGAAATATGTGAATAAGCAACACAACCAAATGTTCTCAAATGATGAACACTTGGTTTTTTTTTCAAACCATGCCTCATTTGTAGTAATATTGTCCAAACTTCTTGTTGATGATCTGTTGATCAAGTAAGCTGCACATGAAACTGCTTCTGCCCAAAATTCACCCGGTAAATTTTTCTTCTTCAATATTCATCTTGCCATTTCCATAATTGCCACACCATTTTGTTGTGGTGAATAACGAGCTGTTAATTCGTATCTAATACCATGACTTCGACAAAACTCATCAACCAAAGTAGACAAATATTCTCCTCCTCGATCACTCCTCAAATGTTTAATTTGAAAAGCAGAAAATTTCTCAACTTGGGCTTTGAACTCTTTGAAATGAGAAAAAGTTAAATAAACCCATATTTTTCTAGTATAATCATTCACAAATAATAGAAAATATTGATTACCTCCAAGAGATGGGACTTGAATAGGTCCACACAAATCTATGTGAATAAGCTCCAAAGGATGAAGTGTCTCCCAAGATGATTTTGATGGGAATGGCTCTCTGTGTTGTTTTCCCAGCTGACATTCTTCACAAATTTCTCTTATTATATCAATACTGGACAGTCCTTGCACTATATTCTTGTTGGAGAGAAACTTCAAACTTCGAAAATTTAGATGACCAAATCTGTTATGCCAAAGCTTGGAAATTTCTTCATTGGCAGTAAACAAACAAGGGGCATTTAAAATATCAAGCTTGAGAGGATATAAATTGTTTGATCCCAAAGTAATACTTGCAACCAAATGATTTTTCTTTCTCATGATGCAAATATTATCAACAAAATGAATGTCAAAACCTTTCTTCATAAGATGCCCAACACTAAGTAAATTGGTCTGCAGCCCAGGTACATAATACACTTCAGACATTTTTTCTATTTGTTTAGATTTTTTCTTAAAAGTGATGTCTTCGGTACCATGAATTTTATAAGATTTTGCATCACCAATTGTAACTTGTCCATGGTTAACTTCCACAAGATTTGAAAATAAATTTTTATTTCCAGTCATGTGTCTACTAGCTCCACTGTCTAAATACCAAATATTACCAACATTCCCATCACAAGCAATCAAAAGTGTTTCTTGAAAATTTTCAGATTTATCTTCATGTACCCTGCCAACTTCATTTTTCTTTAATTCTGGATATTTATTCCAACATTCACTAATTTTATGTCCAGGTTTATGACAATGAAAATATTTAATATAACCTTTTTTACCTCTTTGAGAATAAGATCCAAATCCTCTTCCTCTTTGATAAATTATGAGAAGATTGATTTTGCTCTTCTAACTTTGGATTTTCATTGCCTCTGCCTCTACCTCTTACCATGAAAACCTATTTGTCTTCCTCGTCCTCCTCCTTGTCCACAACCTCTTCCACATCCTCTATAAGAACCATGGCTTCCAGTAAATGAAACTTGAGATTTTAAAACTTGATCTTGTGAATAAGAAGCAGATTGAGGATTTCTTTAATTAATTCGAAATTCATGAGCCTCTAATCTTCCTTGTAAATTTTCCAAAGACATGACTGAAGTGTCTTGAGATTCTTCAATTGCAACCACCACATGATCAAATTTTCCTAGTAAACTTCAAGGAATTTTTTCAACAATTTTATTAGTTTCAAGAACCTCACCATTTGAAGCCATCTGTTTTACAATGGAATTAACTCTTGTAAAATATTCTGCAACTTTTTCACTATCTTTCATTTCCAACTTTTCAAATTCAGCCCTCAAAGATTGTAGATGAACTTTCTTTACTTGATCTTATCCTGAGTATGTTGTTGTCAGAAATTTCCACGCTTCCTGGGCATTTTTGGCCTTGGATATCCTCTCATAAATTGAAATTTCAATTGCTTGATATATTTGAAAAAGTGCTTTTTTTATCTTTTTGCTTTCTGTTTTTGAGAAGATTTTTTTACATTTCAGATAATTGATTTTCATTTTCTGGTTGTTGTACACCATCTTCAACAGCACTCCATAAATTTTGAGATCAAGACACATCATCATAAGATTACTCCAATAATCAAACTTTTCTCCATTAAAGCGTGGCATAGCTAAAACAATATTGTTGTTTGACATTTTTCTTTTTCTTCTTCAAGTTCTGATATCAGTTTGACAGAGGCTAAAAGAAACAGATGTATTTTTCTGATAGATGTTCTTCTATTGTTTTCTTAACTTATCAAACAAAACTTAAAATATTTATTTCATACAACTTGTGTAGAAGACTCTAGAGATAGAAACATAAACAGAACATTAAATATATAATTGACTCTTAGATTTACTAAACACATGCAAAAATATATTAATTAATTAAATTTGGTTTAGCTTCCCAACATCCCCAAGTTGGTCCTGTGGACACCACAAACAAGCTCTTCACCCAAACATTGCAAGCTGGTGATCACTTTGTGTTCCCAAAAGGACTTTTTCACTCCCAGTACAATGCTGAATGATAACATAAAGTAATTATTTTAAAGTGTTGAGTACTCATGCAGAAGATGATGAAGATTTTATATATGTAACGAATACGATCTCCATAACATCACGAAATTTCTCCAAACTAACACAGAGCTGGTTCAATTATGTACGAAATTCCTCCAAACTAGCACAAAGCTGGTTCAATTATGTACGGAGGAATTTCCTTGATGGTTATGGAGCCGATATTCATTTTGTAATTAGCATGAGTGCTCCATTAATCAGTTTCCAATTATCAATTTCAAGTTTTAATTAACACCTTCAATCTACACCTCGAGTTAATTTTATTTGTTGTCTTTATTTTTCTTAATTATTATTTATTTATCTTTTTGTTCTATGGTAAATGATTTTTCTCTCTTTATATAATCTAAGTTTATACATGAACAAAATTGACTTATATATTCCTTTCTTGTTTCTTTTTCTTTTACATGACTTACGGCACATGACTAAAGTGTCTTAGAATGACATAAATATATTTACTCGATAATAAATATGCATGATTATATCTATAAGTCTTTTATTTATTTATTTTTAAATATGCATGATTAAATTTATCTGTACCTTTGTTTTATTGCTGATTCAAATATTAGTTTTATTTTTCTCAATGTATAATGAATCTCAGCTTCCGCGAGGCTTTGTTCCATGTGGAAATTGAGAGGGGTGATCATGGGTGTGTATTTATAGACATTTAATTTCCAACTTTTACTTGAATTCTAATTGGAATAAGATTCCAATTAAGGAAAATTATAATTATCCCCTCATTTTAACTTTTATGTCAATTTTCCCATTACATAGAACCTCTACACCAAAAATATTAAAAAGACTATTGTTTTTGATAGGGAGAAACTTTTAAAATAATTTATTTGTCTTAAAAAATTTTAGTTGTCAATTTAAATTTTAAAAAATTTTAGCTATCAAACTTAAATTTATACATAATGCATAATCAATATATTTTATAAACATTTCAAGTATCAGAAAAAACTATTCCCTTTCAATATAATCCAGAAGACATGAATTTTTATTTAAAAAATGTTATTGTTGTACTAAAAGAAGAAGACATAAATTTTTATAAAACACAAGTTTACAAATTTACCCTCCAAGAAACATTAAAAATTTAATAGAATTAATAACGTGGGAGCTTCAGTATTGAATTAAAAGTTTAGGTGATTACAATAGCAAAGTCAAAAGTTCAAGCAACAATGTACCATTTAAGTGATAGCTCAAGAGCATTACCATAAAAAATCCTAATTTTAAAATATATATTTTTTATGGATGGTAAAAAAAAAAATTAATTGTTTTATTGAAATATTATTATTATTTTATTAAAGTACTATATGTGATATCAACAGTACACTTTAAAAGTACACATCGAGCCTTGACGACACAAAATCAATAATTTCTGATATTATATATATAATACAATTTGAAATTATTATTTTAAGTTATGCGCATAATCTCTGAAAAAGTGGAAGGAACCCATTGGACATATATCTGCGGAAAAAAAAAAAAAAAATTAAATATATGATTTCGTGCATCATATAACCCAGGATTTTAAAGTTTTCAGTGAAGATAACTAGAGTGGAGTAGTGCATAGATTACAAATATCCTATGGATAGAAATTTGAATTTACAAGAACTATGGTTATTGTGCCACATACCAAAGCAGTTTATGGAGAAATTTGTCTGAACGATTCTGTTCCAAAATTTTTTTTTGAAGAAAGTGCCACAGATTCTGCAAAATAATAAAAGTAAATTTAGCAACTAATAAGTAGTAATAAAGAACAACTAGACAACTCTTTTTATGTCACGTATTATATATACAATCTTTAAGGGAGTCGTATAAAATTTATTAATCCACCTTTTTCTTTTTTAAATAAATAAATATATATATGTATATTATATAAAATAAAATTCCAGTATCTTTTATTATCTTTTTGGTTTCCAACGGTCACTACCCTCATCAAATATGAATTCTTTTTTTTTTTTTTGTCGGACACAGAAACAATATTTGAATACAAATTTTTAAAAAATAGTCATTTTAATTTAACAGTTTATACTTTATACAGAAACAATATAAGTGACACATCGTGAAGCTCAGATTAATATAAATCTGAGATTTCTTGAAATTAATTAAAAAAAAACAACAAAAAAAAAACGCAGTACCTCCCTGTGAATCCGATTGAAGTTCCGCAAGGAAAGCCTTTTTGATGAGCTGCAGTTCTCGGGTCACAGTCTCCATCTTCAATCTGTTCCCTGGAGATTCCATTGAACAACCAACTCCGATCTTCAGGACTGAAAGTAAGCAACTCTCCACATAATTTCCATTCATTTGGCTCTGGTTCTCGGTGCTAATCCCTCCATTGTTGTTGTGGGTTTCTTCTTGTGTAGCCATTGATGCTGTTTCTCTTACCTTACTTAATGGGACAACATATGGGTCGACAATCTCCAAAAGTCTCTCGGGCAATGCATGCTCAACATAGGCATGCAGATTCAAACCCTCTACAAATATATTGTCGCTTGTTCTTTTTCCAGTGAACATCTCCAGCAATAGGATCCCATAGCTATAAACATCCCCTTGTTTTGATGCCTGACCTCCCATACCGTACTCTGTGATTCATAATTTTGAAATTATAGATATGCTGTAATGATTTCGAGTGCAAAATGTAAAAAAACATGGAACACTTAAAAATCTGTGGAATTTGTCCAGTATTTGACTAAGTGGTTTGTTTATGTTGGTATGATTCTGAGAAAACTTATTCTGCTTAGGAACTCAATTGTTGGACTCATCAATAATTAAGTAATGAGACTTTTTTTTTTTTTGTTTTGCATACCTGATTATTAAACTGCCTTAATTTGTGTAATGAGAACCTGAATATTAAACTGCATACAGTCAAAGAATATATACCATGCTATGCAGAGACTTTTGTTTTAGGCCATCAGTACTTTTTTTCAGCTTTTATCAAAATAACAGATTTAAAGTTGTTGGATCTCTCAAGAGCTATAGATGACTTGAAAAGAAGCAATTTAGGCTCAAAGGGATTCAAGATCATAAAAAACACATAAAAATATAATACATGTTCTAGTTATTAATAACAATCTTACAACTCAATAAGTTTAGTTCTCCACAACAGAGTGTAGGAAGTCGGACGATCAAAGAGTACAAAGTGTGAAATAGCATTCATTATAGTTTAGCATCAATGTTGAGATTTCTTACCTGGGCAAACATAGCCGATGGTTCCCATCATTCCAACTGTGCTAATTTGAGTTTGAGAAGAATTACTGGTGGCCAAGAGCCTTGCTAAACCAAAATCACCCAGATGAGCTACCATGTCACTATCAAGAAGAACATTGCTTGGCTTTATATCACAGTGAAGGATTGTGGTTTCACACTGGTCATGAAGATAATGTACTGCTGAAGCCACATCTATTGCAACATTTAATCTTTCAATTAGGCTCAAATTTCTTAATTGGTTTTCACTTACTGTATCTGGATGCAGCCACTTCTCTAAGCTTCCGTTTGTCATGAATTCGAATACCAGAGCTTTGAATTCATTTTGACTGTAATCAGTGCTGGAGCATGATGTTAAGATCTTAACAAGATTCCGATGGCGGATGTTTCTCAGAGCATTACATTCTGTAATGAAGCTCTTTGAAGCACCTATCTGTTGCAGGTTTAGAACCTTTACAGCAACACTTCGTTCTTGATCAAGAACTCCTTTATATACAGAACCAAAACTACCAGATCCAATTAGATTACTGGGAGAGAAACCTCGAGTAGCTTCATAAAGCCTTCTGTATGAAACCTTTGGAAGACTTTCTATTGTGGAGAGCGCAGAAGTTGAATTGAGCACAGAAGATGAATTATATGCTGATTTTCTCCTCCAATAAACAACAACAAAGGTTGCAAGCATTAGGAAACTCATAGCCGCACTAGCTATTGCAATTATCGTTTTGAAATTGTTTTTCTTTCCCTGTTTTGATACTTTGATGGGGCATGTTGGCAGCTTCAGTATTGCGACACCACCACAAAGCTTAGCGTTCCCAATCAATGATATTGCACTTGAATTTCCAAAAACACCATTTTTAGGCACCTCACCATCAAGGTTATTGTAAGAAAGATTTAAGAATAAAAAAGTTGGAATTTTCTCCAGATCTTTTGGAATTTGACCAGACAACTTGTTTCTTGAAAGATCCAACTTCTGAAGAGAAGTTAATGAAGCTAAAGGTGGAGGTAGAATTCCTTGGAAGGAATTCCCCTGCAGGTAAAGGTATTCCAGGATCTGGCACTGTCCAATGGTAGGTGGAATTTCTCCAGATAAACTGTTTTCCGAGAGATCCATAACGTTAAGATTTTTAAGGTCACCTACTTCCGCTGGCAGAGTTCCGTTTAATGAATTCTTCGATAAGTTCAGCATCTGTGATAAGGAAGACAGACCAAGAACCTGATGAGGTATAGCTCCAAAAAGTTTATTTTGAGAAAGGTCCAAGTACTGCAATCTTTCGCAGTTTCCTAGACTTGGAGGAATGGTCCCTTCTAAATTATTATTTTCCAAAGAGAGTGCAGCCAATTTAGTGAGGTTGCCTAGGGAAGATGGAATTTGTCCAGACAATTTGTTTCTGTTTATAGAAAGCAATTGCATATTTCGAAGCTTACCAAAAGAAGTGGGAATGATGCCAGTGAAAAGATTGCCCTCCAAACCCAATGCAGTCAAGTTGATGAGATTCTCAAATATTTCTCCATCTATGTTTCCAGATACTTGATTATCTCCCAGTATTAAGAAATCGAGTCGGGCTGACAAATTTGCAATGGAGTTAGGTAGGACACCTCCAAGATGGTTCTGATTGAAAGCAAGTTTTTCTAGTTTGCTGCAGTTTCTCAAAGGCCTTACAAAGTCCAAGTCATTGGATGAATTACTTCCAAGATTATTGTGAGCGATATCTAGCCACCGTAACTCTGGTAGATTACCAAAGTTGGTTGGAACTTGTCCCTTAAACTTGTTATGATTAATACTAATTATCTGAAGCTTTGAAGCATTGCATAATGAAGCTGGGATGGACCCAGAGAATTCATTAATACCGAGGCCAAGAGCTTGAAGATTAGGCAGAGTGATGCCTATGTTGTCGGGAAGAGTGCCTCTGAGTTGATAATTATTTGCCATTGTAATTTCTTTGATGGAGGATATATTGTAAAGAGAGATAGGGATCGCACCTGACAACCTATTGTCACCAATACGGAAAACTAACAATCTTTTCAGACGGCCAACATCATCTGGAATATGTCCTACCAAATTATTTTGAGCCGACCGAAAAGTTTCAAGCGAAGAAAGGTTTCCAATAGTAAGAGGAATGCTTCCTGTCAAATTGTTTATCGCAGCATTGATTCCCACAAGCTTCTCCAGAAACCCAATTTCCTTGGGAAGTTTACCAGTGAGTTTATTTCTCGAGATGTCGATCATCTCGAGGTTAGAGCAGTTCATCAACAAGCTTACAGGAATTACCCCTCCTAAGGTGTTGTTAGAGAGATCGAGAACTCGCAATCGATATAAACGACCCATATCTGGTGGAATTTCACCGAAGAAGCTGTTGTTTGAGAGGGTGATGAAGCTGAGAAACGTTAAGTTGGAGATGTAAGGTGATATGAATCCACGCAAGTTACGTTGTGATAGGTCCAAGGCCGTGACTCTTTGATGTCTGAGGCTGCATGTGATTCCAACCCAGTTGCACATGTTTACAGAATCATTCCAGGAGCTCAACACTCTTTGAGGATCACTCTCTATTGCTTGCTTAAATTTGAGCAAAGCCAAGCGGTCGGTTTCGTTACTCGGAACATGCATGGTAGTGATGGAAGCTTGTTGGAGACATAACAAGTTATATGAGATAAAGAGAATCCAATGGTGGTTTTTTTGGAGCTTCATTTGGTTTGGAGTAGTAGCTGGAGGCAGCAAAGTGAATAATTTAGTTCTGGGGAAGTGTTTGAGCTATTATTAAATGGTCAATGACTCAAGTTCACCACGCCAAGTTGTTTCAATACCATTATTAACCACCCACTTTTCAACCACCCAATTTACCTACCTACTAACCAATAATCGAGGTGCGTGTGTAAGAAAATGTTGCCATACACTTATTATATGGATATCATGATTCTTATTCATATGGAACATCTATTAACTATATTAATATAAAAAGTCTATTATTCTTCCTATGGTACTAATACTAGACATAAGTCCGTTATTATACCGTGTCTTTTATTTAAATCGTCGGTGGAGGGATCATGTGAAATTGCCTGACTCCTACAAATGTTATAAAGTTCTGGAAGCAGAACTCTACTCACTAATAGAATCACGAATGATGAGATCCACATCAGCCTTTTTTTATTCATCAAAAAAAAATACTAGACATCAAGTTATTTGTCTTTGTTGTCTTTTATTTATTTATTTTTCTTTTGGTTTTGTAGTCCATGATTTTTCTCTTTGGTTTAGTGAAAATTTGTACATAGACGAGTTTTAGTCCAGGTATACACAGCCCACAAAATTGACTTGTCGTAGAGATGTATTTCATTGATGGCAAAGTATTAGGTGGTGGAGTGAC
The DNA here is from genome assembly GCA_007844105.2 of Rhamnella rubrinervis. Classification (NCBI taxonomy): domain Eukaryota; kingdom Viridiplantae; phylum Streptophyta; class Magnoliopsida; order Rosales; family Rhamnaceae; genus Rhamnella; species Rhamnella rubrinervis. Next base: position 17,414,110 of record CM017578.2, read on the forward strand.
TCCTCTGAACGGGTCAAGTGAATCTCCTCGAATGATGGAACTTTGTGCCTGGATTCTTAACATTAGAAATAAATTATTTTCGGGATGCGATTGTGATTGGAAACTTTCTTGAACTGCTATGCTACGGACTCAAACGAGGATGCTGATAATTTAGCTAAATTTTATCTTTCAAATAAATAGTTTTATTTATTTATTTATTTTACATATGTGGTTTAAGAATCAGATCATGCTTGATGAAACTGGCTGCTTTTCTGAAATTTCCTTGTGAAGTTTTTTTTTGTGCTTAATGCAAGTTTATGTTCTTCTAAAACCAAAATTTTTTTTAACATCAAAGTATGCAAAGCACAATATTTTATTTTACTAAAATTAAGAATACTATGTTTATAGGACTCTTATTGTGCAAAGCGAATTATGATCTGGCAAGCATTTTCTAATTTTTTTTTTTTGTAGTTTTCAAATATTAATGATTTAAATTGATTTCACGCTGGAAGGAATTAATATGCATTTATCATTTCGGTTCACTTTCTCCAAATAGTATTTTCTCCAAACACTTGTCAACTGATTGTAAAAATATTAGGAATTGCTCAGATCATCGGATCCATGTAAAGTACTTAATTTAGATAATAACAACATCTTCTGGCATCGTGCAAGACAAGTCCGTCTCCTATGAGCAGTGTGATGGTTCTTAGTCAATCGGTTGGCACCCCATTCTCTGGCACCTTTCTCTATCGGAGTATGATTGGAGTACTCCAATATATTATTAGCAAAAATTATATGTTTTGAAATTAAATGAATTTAAATTATATATATATATTTAAAATAAATAACTGTTTTTTTAAATTTATATTTTATATACATTATATTAGTTATTCAGAAACAATGCAAGGAAAGATTGCAAATTTTGAGAGGATGCATCCTTATCTATTTATAAAAAACAGAGGTTTACTATAGAACATTAGTAATTGCACTCTGTATATTGGCTGATATAAAAATGAAGAAATACAGTTTAGATAGGATTAAAATTTATGGTGCAAGAACTTTAATTAGAGATAGTTTAATATGAGAGGCAGTCATCCGTAGGACTTCAAGCACTTGTAAGGGGTGAAATGTTATTTTTAGGTCATTGCAATTCTCTACAAGACCCTATCTCCATTGTCAAGTCAGTACATGCAAAGTTTTATTGTTTTGCCAAATAGTGGTTTACTATTTTCAATCTTTCTCTTTCATAAATCGTTTGCAGATTGTTTAATTTTTTTTAGTTTTATTTTATTATTTATTAAGCTTTTATAAAAGTTCTTTACTATTTTACTATTGGTTGTTTATTAATGTGAGGCGTCGTAGCTGGTATCCATCATATAATATCTTTGATGTGTTGTATTAAGGAAATTGATAGGGGTGAGTGTGTATTTATAAGGTTAATTTTCCAATTTTTACTTCAATTCTCGTCGGAATAAAATTAAAATTAGGGAAAATTATAATTACCACCTCACCTTATTTATAATTATAATATTTGTATATCCATGGTAACAAGTTGGTTGGCCCCTAAATTAATTTGGCTAATATATAAACATATTATCACTACAAAATTTTTTTTGTTTAGACACTATCTTAAAATCGTACCTAAATATTAATGAGTAACACAAAACCGTATCGAATTCACATCCAGTGATGAAAATATTTTATAGCTTCATTGTTGCTAAAGGTCCATAGGCCCATGATAGAATATTTTGTAGTTAGAGGCAGCAAAAGTGAATAATTTAGTTCTGGGGAAGAGTATCAGCTATTGTTAAATGGTCAATGACTCGAGTTCACCGCACCAACTTGTCCAAAATTTTCAATACCATTATTAACCACCCAAGTTTCTTCCAATATCAACCACCCCCACCAAATTTACCTACCAAGTAATCAATAATTGGGTGTGTAAGAAAATGTTGCCATTGTTAGGATCTTGGAGTTCCACCAAAAGCCATACAGTAATTAATTATGAATTTTGGGCAAAATAAAATGAATAAAAAAATAAATAATAGGACACCAAATATTCATGTGATTCAGCCAAGATAATTTGACCTACATCTATAGGCGAAGACGACAATCAAATTTCACTAATATTAAAGGAGATTCCAAAAAAGTTTGAAAAAAATCACAAAATCCAAATCCCATTTACACTCCAAAATACTCTCACACACCAAATATAAACCAATAAAACACCGAAGAAAAAGCCATAATATAATATAATACTCTCATAATATAATTTTATTCCTAATCTATATGGGACAAAGAGTTCAACTCCAACTAGGCTATTTGAAGCCATAAACCCAGCAATCATACACTACACAATAGTTCTTAAATAATACAAAATGTAATTAAAGTCAAAACACTACTGGTACTAGTCATACATCTGGTTCAATTATATATGGAGGAATTTCTTGGTATTCATGGTGTAAACCATATAAAATATTATGTGGCCCATTAATTGTATTTTTTAATTATGGTTTTAATAATATTAAATGCTAAATTCTGATTGGTCAATTTAATTAAAAGTCAACTAGGATTTTGCCGTTTGATGGGAACGGTTATTATTTACCTATTTAATAGAAACTGGTCCTCTCTGTCGCCCGACGTGCCTCTCTTACGCTTCCTCCATCAGAAAGCAGGATTACTAAAGGGACAGAGGAGAGAAATCAAGTTTTTTCATAGATAAAGTTTTGTGGGTTATCTAGATCAAGATTTAACTATTCTTATGGATCAAGGTATGTAACCCTATTTTATATTTTGGTAAAATTATAGAATTCTAAGATCTGTATTAAAGAATTATTGCAATTATATTTGTGCAATATATTATGCTTACATGTGGTATCAGAGCACATGGTTTGGAATTCTATGAATTTTCCCATTAAAGATTTTATGTAAATTCCGCATGATTGTTTTGATATTTTACTGGGTTATTCTAAAAGTATTGAAAAGTTTATTTTTCCGCTGTTCCGCACGCATATACACATGCTTGTTGCGATTACGTGCTCTGTCTGCTTGATGTTTACCCATAATATATGTATTGATTATTAAATTAATTAATTTATTGTTTTGTCTCATATAAAGTGCACGCATATCTTTAAAGCTTAAAATTGATTTGTTCAGACTTACATTACGTACATGTATGTAGTTTTATAAAATTGGAAGTAAAACTTGAAGGCATGTAATTATGACTCCACGTGCATTATAACAATTTAGTATATATTGTTGAAAATTTATGGCCGAATTATATTATGTTGTGCATGTTAAGTGATTACTTTTATTTGTTTTAATATATATATATATATCGAGAGTACCTTATGTATGTACATTAAGAATATATGTATTAAATTTTAAGATGGTCATTAAATTGTAGACTATGAATGAATAATTACTATAAATAGTATTTTATTTGTGTAATATTAATATTCATATTTATGATAGTTTGTTAGTCACCAAAGTGGTCAAACTCTAAAGTTTTATGAATATTAAATTATGAAATATTTTATTCACTTATTCATGATTTATGGATGCTTATAAAGGAAAATGATATAATGAATTCATGAATATTTGAAGTTTACAAATTATAAAATATTTAAGGATTGCCCAAAGGTTAATCAGTTAATTTTATAATTTGTGAACATGAAGTGTTAATTTATATACTTAAATGATTGTGTTTAGTATATCCAAAGATAGCTAGCATGTTTGTTTGAGATATATTTAATTAACAATTAAATAATATAAAATTAGCATCATTACTGTAATTATGATATATCTAGAATCACCCAAAGGAGATTTTAGATATACACTAAAGTTTCTTATGTGGAATAATTGTTTATTTGAATATGATTTAAGTGTTAAATTTTATGACTCAAAGCATTAATGTATGAGCATTTTATTATGTTTTGCAGTTTCTGTTCCTATTAACTTTAATTCGCTTGCCTCATCTGTTTCATCCTTTAATGGATTAAACTATTCTGACTGGTGTGAACGAGTCCAATTTCACCTTGGTGTGTTGGATCTCAATTTAGCACTCCAAGTTGAGAAACCAGCTGCTATTACTGTTTCAAGCACTGCTGATGAAAAATCTTTCTATAAAGCTTGGGAAAGATCGAACAGATTGAGCTTAATGTTTATGCGAATGACTGTTGCTACCAACATTAAGACGGCTCTTCCCAAAACTGAAGTTGCTAAAGAATTTATAAAATTTGTGGAAGAGCGTTCACAAACTGCTGATAAGTCACTTGCGGGAACGTTAATGGCTACTTTAACCACCATGAAATTTGATGGTTCTCGTAGCATGCATGAACATGTCATTGAGATGACAAATATAGCAGCAAGATTAGAAACGTTGGGAATGAAAGTTGATGAATTTTTTCTAGTACAGTTCATTCTTAATTCTTTGCCTCCTGAGTAGTATGGGCCATTCCAAATGAATTACAACACTATAAAGGACAAGTGGAATGTGAATGAATTGGCCAGTATGCTTGTTCAAGAGGAGACAAGACTTAAGAATCAAGGGACCCATACCATTAATTTGGTAGGTCATCAAGGAGCTGGAAAGAAGCCCAAAAAGATTTATGGCAAAGGCAAGGGCAAGCAAGGACCATTTAAAGTCAATGAATCTTCTAATCAAGTTCAGAAGAAGGAACATAAGAATGATAGATGTCTTTTCTGTAAGAAAGTCGGGCACTATCAGAAAGATTGCCTAAAACGTAAAGCATGGTTCGAAAAGAAAGGTAAGCCTAATGCTTTAGTATGTTTCGAATCTAATTTGGCTGAAGTTCCTTATAATACTTGGTGGATTGATTCTGGATGTACCACTCATGTTTCGAACACCTTGCAGGGATTCCTTACAACCCAAACCACAAATCCAAATGAACAATTTGTTTTTATGGGGAACCGTGTCAAAGCTCCAGTTGAAGCCATTGGAACTTATCGTCTCATTTTAGATACTGGACACCATTTAGATTTATTTCAGACACTTTATGTACCTTCTGTTTCCCGTAATTTAGTTTCTTTATCTAAACTTGATAGTGTTGGATACACTTTTAAATTTGGGAATGGATGTTTCAGTTTATTTAAAAATAATTGCCTTATTGGTTCTGGTGTTCTTTATGATGGCTTATACAAATTCAATCTTGATAATCTTTTTGCTGAAACCCTATTAACCCTGCATCATAATGTTGGTACTAAACGTGGTTTAATTAATGAAAATTCAGCTTTCTTGTGGCATAAACGTTTAGGTCATATTTCCAAAGGAAGATTACAAAGATTGGTAAAGAATGAAATTTTACCAAATTTAGACTTTACTGATTTTGGTGTATGTGTGGATTGCATTAAGGGAAAGCAAACCAAGCACACAAAGAAAGGAGCCACAAGAAGCACTCAGCTTCTTGAAATTATACACACCGATATATGTGGGCCTTTTGATGTTCCATCTTTTAGTGGAGAAAAGTATTTCATCACATTTATCGATGACTTTTCACGTTATGGATATGTCTATTTATTGCATGAAAAGACTCAAGCAATAAATGCCTTATAGGTGTTTATTCATGAGGTAGAAAGGCAATTAGACAGAAAAGTGAAAATAGTCAGATCTGATCGAGGTGGTGAATTTTATGGCAAATATAATGAATCAGGACAATGCCCAGGTCCATTTGCTAAATTTCTTGAAAAACATGGTATATGTGCTCAATACACTATGCCAGGTACACCACAACAAAATGGTGTAGCAGAAAGACGCAATCGTACATTAATGGATATGGTTAGAAGTATGTTAAGTAATTCGTCTTTACCCTTATCATTGTGGATGCATGCGTTAAGAACCGCCGTTTATTTGTTAAATAGGGTTCCTAGTAAGGCAGTTTCAAAGACTCCTTTTGAACTGTGGACAGGAAGGAAACCTAGTTTAAGGCACCTACATGTTTGGGGTTGCCCGGCGGAAGTAAAAATTTATAATCCACATGAAAAGAAATTGGATGCAAGAACAATCAGTGGTTTTTTCATTGGTTATCCAAAAAAGTCTAAAGGGTATAGATTTTATTGTCCTAATCATAGTACAAGAATTGTTGAAACTGGAAATGCTAGGTTCATTGAAGATGGTGAAACCAGTGGGAGTGTTGAAAAACCACGCAATGTGGCTATTGAAGAAATAAAAATTCAAGTCCCTCTACTTACAACTTCTTCAAATCCTGTTATTCCTGTAGTTGTAGAACAGTTTAGCAATTTACAGGAACAACAAATAAATGATCAAACACTCCATGAAGAGCCTGAGGTTAATGAATCTATTGAACCCGCAATTAACGTTCCAATTGTAGAACAACCACAAGAAACAATATTAAGAAGGTCACAAAGACCTAGAAAGCCAGCTGTTTCTAATGATTATGTGGTATATCTACAAGAGTCGGAATTTGACTTGGGAATTAAGGATGATCCAGTTACGTTTTCACAAGCCGTTAAAAGTGTTAATTCTACTAAATGGATTGATGCCATGAAAGATGAGTTAAAATCTATGGAGCAGAATGAAGTCTGGGACTTAGTTGAATTGCCTGAAGGTTGTAAAAGAGTTGGGTGTAAGTGGGTCTTTAAGACTAAGCGTGACTCTAATGGCAATATTGAAAGGTATAAAGCCAGACTTGTTGCTAAAGGTTATACTCAGAAAGATGGCATTGATTATAAGGAGACCTTCTCACCTGTTTCAAGGAAAGACTCCTTTAGAATTATTTTGGCATTAGTGGCTCATTATGATTTAGAGTTACATCAAATGGATGTGAAAACTGCATTTCTTAATGGTAATTTAGAGGAAGAAGTCTATATGGACCAACCTGAAGGCTTTTCTGATAAAGGGAAGGAAGATATGGTGTGTAAACTTAAGAGATCAATATATGGACTTAAGCAAGCCTCTCAGCAGTGGTATCTCAAGTTCAATGATACTATTATCTCCTTTGGATTTAAGGAAAACATCGTTGATCGATGTATATATCTAAAGATCAGTGGGAGTAAGTTCATATTTTTGATACTTTATGTTGATGATATCTTGTTAGCTACTAATGATCTTGGCTTAATGCATGATACCAAAAAATTTCTCTCTACGAATTTTGAAATGAAAGATATGGGAGAAGCTAGTTATGTGATAGGAATTAAAATATTCCGTGACAGGTCACAAGGACTATTAGGCTTATCTCAGAAAGCTTATATTAATAAGGTCTTGGAGAGATTTGGCATGAAAAATTGTTCTACAAGTGTAGTTCCAATTCAGAAGGGAGATAAGTTTTGTCTTAATCAATGTCCAAAGAATGAATTGGAACATAAGCAAATGGAAAATATTCCTTATGCATCGATTGTTGGAAGCTTAATGTATGCTCAAACTTGCACCAGACCGGACATTAGTTTTGCTGTCAGTATGCTGGGCAAGTATCAAAGTAATCCTGGATTGGATCATTGGAAAGCTGCGAAAAAAGTTTTGAGATACCTACAAGGTACTAAGGATCACATGCTCACCTATAGGAAATCCGATCAACTTGAAGTGATTGGATATTCAGATTCAGATTATGCCGGTTGTATTGATACCAGAAAGTCCACTTTTGGCTATCTTTTCCTATTAGCTGGAGGGGCTATTTCTTGGAAGAGTGCGAAGCAGTCTATCATTGCTGCGTCCACTATGGAAGCTGAATTTGTAGCATGCTTTGAAGCTACAATTCAAGGATTATGGTTGCGGAACTTTATTTCGGGACTTGGAGTTGTCGACAGTATTGCCAAGCCGCTGAAAATTTATTGTGATAATTCTGCAGCAGTTTTCTTTTCAAAGAACGACAAGTATTCTAAGGGTGCTAAACATATGGAATTAAAATACTTGTCTGTTAAAGAAGAAGTTCAGAAACAAACAGTGTCAATTCAACATATTAGCACGAATTACATGGTTGCAGATCCTTTGACGAAAGGATTGGCACCGAAAGTCTTTAATGAACATGTTGAAAGGATGGGTATTATGGGATACCATTATTGATGTTTATGACGTTTGTATATTGACACTGTGAGCTCACTTATATTTATGTTTCTGTTAATCCTATTTTCTATATTGTATACATTTATGAGATAAATTATGTTAAATAGGACCTGTTTTTAAATAAGACATTATTGTTGGACCATTATTGTGTTTCTTATGAATGGATCATATTGAATGAAGTACTAGTATTGTAGTACATGGAAGGAATTATGTCGTTCATAAAGACGTGAAACCGCCATGATTCGTATTAGTATCTTTATTTAATTATGATATATGATGTGATCAACATTTAGAGAATTTAGCAAATTTATGCGCATAATGTTTATTTATTATACCATAATATAATGTTTTAATTAATGAGCCAAGTGGGAGAATGTAAACCATATAAAATATTATGTGGCCCATTAATTGTATTTTTTAATTATGGTTTTAATAATATTAAATGCTAAATTCTGATTGGTCAATTTAATTAAAAGTCAACTAGGGTTTTGCCGTTTGATGGGAACGGTTATTATTTACCTATTTAATAGAAACTGGTCCTCTCTGTCGCCCGACGTGCCTCTCTTACGCTTCCTCCATCAGAAAGCAGGATTACTAAAGGGACAGAGGAGAGAAATCAAGTTTTTTTATAGATAAAGTTTTGTGGGTTATCTAGATCAAGATTTAACTATTCTTATGGATCAAGGTATGTAACCCTATTTTATATTTTGGTAAAATTATAGAATTCTAAGATCTGTATTAAAGAATTATTGCAATTATGTTTGTGCAATATATTATGCTTACACATGGAGCTCATAATCATTATACTATAATACAAAAGCTCCACTAATCAATTCCTAACTTGCCAATCTGGTTTAATGTCTTCAATCTAGACCTTATGTTATTTTTCTTTCGGTTTTGTGGTCCATAATCTAGACCTCAAGTTTTTTTCTTTTCTTTTGGTTTAGTGGTCCATGATTTTTCTCTTTGGTTTAGTGAAAATTTGTATATATACGATTCTAGTCCAAGCATACACAACCTACAAAATTGACTTATATTATAAAATTCATCAGTGGTAGAGATATTTAGTATGTTCAACTGAATCATGAACTAAAGGATGGCAAAGAATTATGTTGTGGAGTGACTCCTCTGAAGAGGTCAAGGAAATCTTGTCTCTAACGGAACCTTGTGTCTGGGATTCTTAACATTAGAAATAAATTATTTTCGGGACGCGATTGTGATTGAAAACTTTCTTCAACTGCTACGGACTCAAACAAGGATGCTGATAATTTAGCTAAAGTTTATCTTCCAAATAATTAGTTTTTTTTTTCTTTTAATATTGTGATTCTATACTGGCTGGAGGTCTTACACATGGGTTTAAGAATCAGATCATGCTTGATGAGACTGGCTGCTTTTCCGTAATTTCCTTGCCAAGTTTCTTTTTGTGCTTAATGCAAGTTCATGATCTTCTAAAACCCAAAAAAAAAAAAAATGATAATAAAGGTATATAAGTACACTATTTTATTATAAAAATAAAGAACACTATGTTTATAGGACCCTTATTATACAAATGAATTATGATCTTACAAGCATTTTCTAACATTTTCGTAGTTTTCAAATATGAATGATCTAAATTGATTTAATGTTGTAAGGAATTAAAACATATTTATCATTTAGTTTTACTTTGTCCAAATAGTGTTTGTTCCAAACACTTGTCAATTGATTATAAAAAATATTAGAAATTATATAAGGAAATTGCTCAGATCATCGGATCCATAAAAAGTACTTATTTAGGTAATAACAATGTTATTTACTTTATCTAAAAATAAAATAACATTGGAATTGCATATTAAATAAGACTTACACAATGTATACGTGTGCACCCCTGTTCATGTACCTTTCATATAAGAAGGGTAGATTTGGGAGCTTGTCCACTAAATGCATTACATGCATTTAATTAAATCCATCATATATAGTGGGTGTGGACCTTTTCTATTTTGTGTAGACCATATTGCTTAAATATATGCTTGTGTAAAATAAGAAAACATCGACCATAATGGCTAGGAAGGTTCGCAAGGACCATAATTTCAACCATTACGTTGTTGAACTGTTTGTTATTTTATTTTGGAGGAATTTCGTACCTACTACCTAATTTTCTTCCAATATCAACCACCCAATTTCACTACCAAGTAATCGAGGTGGGTGTTTATTTATAGAGTTAATTTCCAATTAATTTGAAGTTCAATTCTAACAGGAGCAGGATTATACAATTTTAAGAGTACTATGTCATTATTACAGTAGTTTAGTTAGGTAATATTTAGTTAATTAATTTTAAATCAAACTAATATAATTTTATCTCATTGCATTAAATCTTTTCTTTTCTCTCTTTTTTTAATTATTTATTTATTAGTTTTATGTAACAAAAATCTGAAGTATATATTTTTATTTATGCGGAAGTCTATCTACTCCTATTTTATTAACTATATTAATATAAAAAGTCTATTCCTATCAAATTCTTATTCCTATTCTTATTGAACGGTTTATTATTTTATTTTGGAGTAATTTCGTATGTAGTGCCAAATTTTCTTCCAAAATCAACCACCCAATTTCACTACCAAGTTATTACTAATCGAGGTGAGTGTTTATTTATAGAGTTAATTTCCAGTTAATTTGAAGTTCAATTCTAACAGGAGTAGGATTACCAATTTTAATTGTACTATATGTCATTAATACAGTAGTTTAATTAGGAAATACTTAGTTAATTAATTTTAAATCAAACTAATATAATTTTATCTTATTGCATTGAATCTTTTCTTTTCTCTCTTTTTTTAATTATTTATTTATTAGTTTTATGTTAACAAAAATCTGAAGTATATATTTTGCCATACACTCCTATTACAATTCTTATTTATGCGGAAGCTATCTACTCCTATTTTTATTAACTATATTAATATAAAAAGTCTATTCCTCTCAAATTCCTATTCCTATTTCTATTGAACTAGTATTAGAAACCCTCTAAATACACAAAGTGTTCATGCATAATACAAAAAGGCTCCGAAAGTTGTTATTTTGAAGTGTTGGTGGTGCCTAGAAGATGATGAAGATTTTATGTAATGAATACGAGCTCCATGACATCACGAAATTCCTCCAAATCTCGTTCAACCATGCAAACTAACGCAAAGCTGGTTCAAGTATGCAAGGAATAATTTCTTGATGGTGATGGAGCTGATATTCATTATATAAATAATATAAACGTTCCATTAATCAATTTCCAATTTACCAATCAGGTTTAATATCTTCAACCTACACCTCATGTTATTTTTCTTTTGGTTTTCAGATCCTTGATTTTCTCTTTGGTTTAGTGAAAAATAATACATATACGAGTTTTATTCCCCAACAGAATTGACTTTCCTTTCTTCTTCGTTCTTTTCTTTCACATGACTAAAGATTGAGATAAAGACTGATTTTTTTCCCAATAGTTCAAAATGGCATATTTTTATCTCAGCATAACCAAATACTTTTGGATTTTAATATTATTTTTACTTTTTATTTGACACTAAATTTTGGATTGATCCAAGAATTCAAATTTCATTTAATTAAATATATATATATAGAATTCAAATTTCATTTAATTAAATATATATATATATATATGTTAAGTTTTTAATATTGTGTTAAAGCTGTATTCTGGTATGGAGGTAGTGAAGGTAAAGTAAGGAATTCCACAAGTAATAGGCCCCTCGATATTTAATTCTAAAATAGTTGATCGTAGTTGTCAAACACGAAACATCTGAAGGCAAAGTTAGGAATTCCACAAGTAATAGGCCCCTCAATATTTAATTCTAATACAGTTGAGCATATTAGTCAAAGACAAAAAATCATCATCTCGTAGGGTAATAGGCCCCTCAATGGCCGTGGCCAGTTTTTAATAGCGAATAACGTTCAACCTGCTTATAAATTCATCATAATGAACATTAATATTGAAATTATCGGTAATATGATCCACCAGCATTATGATCCGAGATTTGAATATTTTTCCCAACTTTTCTTGCAACTTTTGAAACTCTTGAATAATCCATAGCAACTTCTAAAACTCTTGAATAATCCATTGGTTGTCAGTCATTGAACAAATTGAATTTTATTGAGGAAGTCCCACCGGACGTGCCAAAAATATGTTTGTGTATATTAAAGTGTCTGTAAATGTACGTGTGTCACCTTCAATATTAATGATAAATTGAAGGAAATAATAAAAATGGGGTTTGCCTTAAAAGAAAAAGGACTTCTACACTGGGTCTTTTGTCTTCAAAGTAAAAGGACTTTATTATTGAAATTCAACTAATCCTTAAAACTCAAAGGACTTTATTAATAAAATTCAACTAGAAATCTAAAGGAAACTGGAAAACTAGACTAAGACATGTAGAGAAAATGCAGAATTTGTATGAGTGGCTGATGGTTGTGTCCCTTCCTTCTACTCCTGCTCCTTTTATATAAACTTCAATATCCAAGATAATAATAAAAATAATTAAAAAGATAATTCCACTAAATAATAACTTAATTAAACTTCATTTTTATCAGGTTTAACTTATAATCTGATGCTTCATAGAGTTTCACTTATAGTAGTTTTTGCATATCTTCCTTTGCCACCTAAAGCAATTATTTTCTGGGTCAAACATCATCTTTGTTAATAACAAATTAAGGAGACTGTATATCAAATTTGTTACCATTGAGGTGGCTGTACGTTAATTAGTTTGACTAACAAGCTAATAGACGTAAATAAAGTAAGTAGCGTTTCTTAGCTTGAATATGTGAACTTAGTGCTAGCCGAAAAGTATTATTCATATATATATATATATATTTTGACAAATATTCAATTCAAATTTGATACACAAAATAGCAACAAGAAGAAATGTTTTTAAAACAAAATTTTATATGAAAACCAAAATGCTGTTTGACGATAAACAAGTTAACACTGATAGTCTAGTCGACTCAGACCAAAATTAGTAACTAAAATTACCAACCTTGTAGTATATGCAAGTCCAACTCGAAACCACATAACTGTATTAATAATAATTCTAAATTTCTTTCTAATTAAAAATTAAATAAAAACTAATAGAAAGACGGAGGTTTTAACAAACTCAATTAATATCAATTTAAGGACAAATTAAATAACACTTTAAACAATTAAAATGAAACAAACTTCGCTTTAGAGTAATTTCGTCTTATCAGTTTGCATGGATCACAGATATAGAGAACTCAATTTCTTATTTAGTTTGGCATCAACAAACGGTACGACCAATTGATTGTAATCTTTTGTTAATATTGAATAACCTAAAAACGTTCATGAGTAATTCTTAACTCCGAAAAGTTTAGAATCAATGTGACCCAGATCAAATCAAAACTGCTTTAGCGATTTATAAAGAAGGCAAAATTAAATAGACTCTACAAACTTTGTAGAATTTTAACCTAACCTATAATCTCCAATTACTACCAATCATTAGAATCAAAGTACAACTTAGATCTAATTAGTATGCATTCAATTCATATATAAGAATCAGCAGTATAATTATATATGATTAAATTTAACTCAGAAGCACAGAAGAAGATAGGCTGAATAATTAATTAAATTGATATTAATTTGTGTGTTCAAGTCTCACACGTACATAACTAATAATTGGAAATACTCCTAGCTGAAGCGAAAGAATTTAACTGCTCATCCTTGAAATTTCATAATCCTCAATATATATATATAAATATATATATATTTGTGTTCTTTAGTCTAAACCCTAAGAAACAAGTCCTATTTATACTAGTCCTAACCCTTCTTGTGTGGCACTTAAAATTCTAAGTTTTTTTAAATTTACACGTCACTACACCGCTTCAAGTCAGGTGCCTGTCATTAGACCTGATATGGTGTCTGATATCCACTAGGTTCCTCACTTCAAGTCGCATTCATAGGTGTGCCTCCTTCATACATGTTAGGCACCTGTCATTGAGCCTAATATTGCACTTAACATGTATTGGGCTTGTAATCTTGAGTCTCCTATTAGTAGCAAGTTAGGCCCTATGATAGGGGCTTTATCTTCGAGCCTGACTTCTATCGATTTTGCCTCCCTCTTCAATATTTTCAGTAATCTGTCGTTCTTTGCTCAATTAAACTTGCATGCAAAATAAATTAACATTAAGTTCAATTCTATAAAATCAAACACACAAGAGTTAATTATTAAATTAAATAAAAACAACTAAATGGAGACCCATCAAATACCCCCACACTTAAAACCTTTGCATGTCCCCGGCAATCAATTATTGTTTTCCTTCTCCCTCTCCAAATACCAAAACCAATGAAGTATTACACTTTATAAACAGAGACATAATCACTCCATCAAACAAAATAACTAAACAAAATCAAAGCCACTTAACGTCCCTTCTTCGTAACAGCAGCTAACATTTATTCTAGTAAAATTACTAGCTCCGTGAACTATTACTGAAACCTCTCTAATCACTCAACTGTTTAAATAGGTCATACAATCACTTAAATTCAATGAAAGAAATTGCTCTACCATATACTTGTCAATCAATTTAATCTCCATTACTCAGTATACATTCCAACAGAAATCCGAAGGCCTTTAATAGGGTTGTAACGGGGCTAAGGCTTCACGTAGAAAAAATAAGATAATGAAAGGCTAACCCCAAAGAATAGATAGGATATTAATAATAAAATTAAAGTGAATAACCTTCAACTATTAAATACACCTCCACCTCCTTAGTTCTTATTAACAAAAGCAAAGCACGTGAACCTTTAGTTATTCTTTCTCATTTTGATTGAACTTCTTTTTTCCCTTTTCTCTTCATACTGTAGTTTGCATATAATTTTTCTTTGTTGTTTTATTTTTCCTTTTTAGCTCAATTTTTGTCACATTTGATTGTTCTCTACTCAAAATTACATAAGACAGTAATATGAATTTTTTTTTTTTTTTTTTGGAACTAAAGGTTCAAATGTCATTTAACTGTCTTAGCACCTCACTTTCTTTAAACTCCACACTTTACCAACCAAACTGAACAAAAATCCCCATACCCCCACACTTATTTCATAAAGGCTATGATACGAAGAAAAACACCATAAAGGCTTAAAAGGGCTAACTAGAGATTAATATAAACGTTGGATATAACAAATGCTTTCATCATCTTACTGCAAGAATGTATTAATGTAATCTCAATCCACACATCAAAACAAGTTTTGGAGTCACAAAATCTAATATGAATATTACTCACAAAAATAGTTAGAAATTTAATAGGCTCAAATGCTCACTTAGGCTTGAGTTTTCCGATCTAGCTTTTCTGGTTGAATTTGGTTAAGTACCATTAAAATTTTAGTTAATTAAGCCGCCTCAACTAAGCAAGTTATTTATTGAATTTCTGCTCTTTAACCTCCATTAATAAAGTAAACTTTTGCATGATCAATGTATTAAAAAAGAGAAAAGAGCAAGCAACAGAATCTGCTCATAATCAGTATAATTAAACTTAATGTAATGAAAAATAATATAAAAGAAACAAAGTAAAAAAAATGCAAAAATAAATTAAATAACTAAAAAAAAAAAAAACTACACCTATTACCTCCCCCAGACTTGAATCGCATTGTCCTCAAGGTGTTGAAAGTATAATTTAACAAAGAAATAAAGGTAAAAGAAAATGAACTCCCCAAGTATAGCAAAAAATTAGGAAGGTGGAGGCTGGAACCAATCGAATGCTGCTCGAAGTTGCTTTCCATAGTCTCTTGTTGTGCCACCATGCTCACACAAATACTCTCTATCTTTTGTAAAATATGATGAACAGAAGATTTGTGAGAAGAACATAGAGGGGTGCTGGTAGATGTGGAAGGTATCATAAAAGCGCTAGGTGCCACTAAATGCTCCTCATCATCATCTAGATCCAAAAGGCCTACTATAGAAGCATCAAGACTATCAGCAACCTCATCCTCATGCAAAGGATGATGAACCAAGTTACACCAAACTCCACATACTCTCACACTAACCGATATAAAGTCCCCTGTGTAAGCACATCCATAGCCCTAGGCATGTCAGCATCCTCTCATGTCACTTCAACTCCAAAGAACTCAAATACTTTGGTAAGCATGAATAGATAGCACAATGATTTTTCCCTTTTCTTAGACCAACAATACCACAGATGCAAAAAGAACACCCTTCACTCCTTACAACCCATGCAACATCTTATCTAGAAAATAAATGCTAGTGCATCTAATGTCATTCAAATTGCTTGCCACAGATAAAATGTTGGAGCTAAATAGATAAAACAGTACTCGCTCCTTGGTGCGAAACACCATATTCTCTATGACCCGGTGCCTTGTTGGATAATAATTAAGTCGAAATAGTGCCTCAGGCATTTTGTACTGCCAACCAGAAGCCATTGCTTCCTTAGAGAACCAAATAGATGAGTCCTCATCAATAACATTCAAAATGCAAGAAAGATTAGCATGGTCAAGCTTAATCCTACGACCCTTAGTAAAACTGACAATATTTTGAGCCGCAGCATCATCCCAATCCTCAAAATTTGTATTAAACTCTTTTACTAATCTCAGATAAAACCAACCCTCAAAATTAAGCATAAGAACCCATCCCAACACAATAAAAGCACTCCGGATGTCAAAAGTACTGTTGATCTCAACATAAACTAGTTTCTTAGCCACAATGGCATTTGTTTTCTTCTCTTCGTACTAGCGGGCATTCTCTTTAGATATAAATCGAGTTCTATTTCAAACCGATCATGTGTTTATCGAAGTAGGAGTGCGAGCTCAAAAGGATCAAGGACCCTGTTCTTGAACCTATACTAAAGTCTTTTTGGAACAACTCATTCTTTCATACACAAAACTCCAATTAATAGAGCACCACCTTTCTATGTCACCACCAACACAAGTGCAAATTCCATAGAAGTCATAATTCCACACTCCAATTTACAAGCAACTGTCCAAAACTACAAAGGCATCACTAAAATTCCCAAAATTCACAATTCTCGAATACCACAATAAAACTAATAATCAATAGCATCAAAACCCAATTTAGAATTCCACTATGAACAACCAATTGTTTAGCAAACAACCTACTACAAAATTGCCAAAGACAGTACTATGCAATGTCCAAAATCAATTCCCCAATCCAAACGAAATCACATTGCCGAATCCAAATTATAGAAGGCATAAAATATTCCAAAAGGACTAACCTTGAATGGACGAACACAAATTGCACTTCTCGTGAGTCACGTGTTCTTGAATTAGTGTAGCCGGTGAAGTTCGATGAGAATCGTGAGGAGAATTGAAGAAATAGCTAAAAAAATTAAACCTTTTAATAATGGGGAAGGAAATACTCATGAGCCCATAGGTGACAATGAACTAATGATGATGATTGTGGATTGGCTTGGTGTGATTTAATTCAAAAAAGGAAAAGAGAATTCAAAATTGGGTGTGGATACTAGAGGTGGATACTAGAGGAGAAAGAAGAGAGAAATAAATAGGAATGAAAAAATAGGAGGAAAAGAAAGGGCGTGGGTATTTAAGATTTTAGGTTGTTTTATTTTTTTTCTTTTCTTCACAAAACGATATTGTTTGAAGTTGCGATGATCATAGGTGCCATATGAGGTGCAATAACAGGCACTTGACATTTAATTTCATGTCCCTCTACAAGTTTCTGAACACCTTTCCATGACCCCAACACAGAGGGTGTCAAGCCCCATGTCAGACCCTATGGCAGGCGCCAACATCCTTTTGTTTCTTTCTTTGATACCCTCTCTCAAAGGTCCCATCCCAAAGAACTTTAGGTGCCATGTCAGGTTCCAAATTAGGCGCCTGACATGCACCCATTTATCATCATCATCATCATCATCATCATCATCATATTAATAATAAAAGTAACACAAAGAAATATTTTGTGGGTTGCCTTCCACACAGTACTATTGTCTAATGTCATTAGCTCGACATGGCCAAGTTCTTAGATGTTTATCCTATGCCCAAACTTTGAATTCCCACTTGTCAAAGCACAACCTTCAATTCATCATCTTCATAGCATTCAAACACTTTTTGCACCACTCTATAATTTATGGTAATGCTAAATAAAGATTGGGTGTCGTAAGGGTACCTCAAAGCCTCCATAATGTTAAATTTAAAATATCCCATCAAACTCCATCGTGAGTGTTCCATCATAGACATTTATTTTAGTTTTAGTAGCCTTTAGAAATGGTCAACCTAAAGTAATTGGTACGGAATTTGAGAACTTGTCATCTTCCATATTTAGAATGTAAAAATCAGCAGAAAACACCATCTCATTCACCTGCACCAAAACGTCTTCTACTACCCCCTTAAGATCGGCTTTAAACCGATCTGCTAATTAAATTATAATCCCAGTTTATTTTAATGGGCCTAATTGTAAAGTTTCATACAAAGAGTTAGGCATTACATTGATAGAATCTACTAAATTTAACATGGCATGCTCAATTTGAGTATTTCCAATAATATAAGGTATAGTAAACGTACCAAGATCTTTACATTTTTTAGGAAGCTTCCTTTATAAAATGGCAGAAATATTCTCATTTACATTCATCTTCTCACCCCCTCTGAGTTTTATTTTGTTAGTACATAATTTCTTAAAAAACTTCACATATCGAGGGACTTGTTTGATTACAACTATTAGTGGAATATTTGCCTCAACCTTCCTAAAAGTTTTAAAAAAAATTTTTCTTGTTATTCTTGCTATTTTTTCTTCAAAATTCTTTGAAAGAGCTATATAAATGTTTGAGTTTGATTATGATAAACCATGTAAGCTATAAGTGGATTGAAATGTTTACGGTATTTTACTAAAGTGAGATTGAGACACATGCACTATTTAGTATGTTGTAAGCTACAAGTTAGACTGAAATATTTACAGTGTTATACTAAAGTGAGACTGAGACGCATGTGCTACAACTAAAAGGTTGCAAACCCAAGTGCAGGTTGTCTTAAGTAATAAATTCTCGGGAGTTTGAGGTTGATCCACAGGGAACTAATGAAGAAAAGTTGTTAGAGATTAAAATAAAATGATTTGTTAACTAAGATTAAACTAATACAAGTTGTTCTCAAATAAAAAATATTTGTTAGGGTTAGGGGATCCACTCTTGGTATATAAAAGAAGGGTAAGATTAATTTGTTTATAACTCAATTGGAATCCATACACAAAAAAGGTTCCAATTGGAAAATATAAAATCCAAAGTTCATTTAAAATTATAAATGTAATTATATTTTGTTCCTAACACCAACACTTGCAAATGGGTTCATGTATTTATATGTCAATTTATTGTCAACAATGAATCAAGATCCCCACTTTGTAAGAAGGGTTCCTAATAACGCCGACACATGTAAGTGGGGTCAAATATTCATTGTGCTAATTTCTTGTCAATAATGAATCAAGATCTCCACATTACAAGGAGGGTTTCTAAGTTGATTGAAACAAATCCAACACATATAATAACAATATGATAATATAAACATTCAAGTTCAAGAAAGAAATTAATCTAACATTATTTCATAACCAAGAGCATCACCCTTTCACCCAAGCAAAATGAGGATTAGTTACTCATAAAAAAGAAGAAATAAATAAAGAAGAACGGAAGAAAGAAGAAAATGAACATAACTTTTACTTAGAACACAAGAAGATTATAACAAGCGAAACAAAAATACAAAATGTATGATCTGATCTCTCCATTTAGAATGCCTAAATGAGTATTCAATGCTGCTATTTATAGACTATTTAGGGTAACAAACTGTCATGAAACTTGTATAAAAATAGATATATGGTTAGGTAAACTTTGAAAATATACATCATACTTGTCTTTCCACTTGCACCGTCCATATCACACCGAATTCGGTGGAATCTTCCATTAGTCAAAACATGACAATTGTAGCTGCATGTCTTAGCTGTCCTGATCATTAAGAATTAAGCTATTTGGGCTAGTATTTTGTGAGATATGGCCCAAATACTGAACGTTATTAGGCTAGTCTCTGAATTCAGAATAATTGTGCTTTAGCCCAAATACGGCACATTAAACTTCTGAACTGGACTTTGTTGATAACTACAATGTTGTGGTACATTAAGTCATCTTTCCATTGCATTAAGAATCATCTTAATAAGCCTTGATTGAGAGATACATCCATTTTATTAAACCTATATAAAAACAAACACACATTTCAATTTATTTTTTACTTTTAAATTTAAATTTAAAAAAATTGTATAAATTAGAGGAATTAATGATACTCTTAAGTGTACAATGATGATTTAAACTTCAATAAATATACACTTTTAAGTGCTCATCACAACCCCCCAACCAGTTTATTACTAGTCCATAGTAATACAAGCGCCACTAATGAGTAGAATTCACAAAGTTGATCACCATTTTCTTCCTTTGATCAATTCAATTAAACAAACTCTGACTAATCTAGTTATTTTTAAGATATTGTTAAAGCTTCTTTTAGTACTCATTTTCATATATATATGAAGCTATTTATGATAAGAGCAAAAATCAGTTTCAATGCTTTGTTGATGTTACTTCCTTGGACAAAGGTTATTTATTTATTTATCAACTTTTTTTTATAAATAAAATATATCTTTAACCTATGTAACGAGTTTTGGGCTAATGACTCCCAGACCAGTTAGTCTTAGGGCATTAGGTGTTAAGACACCCCTACGAGCTTAATACTCGGGTTACAAATGCTTATTTAATTTTGTTTTTTAGACAAGTGCAATGTTTGATTCCCTTAAACTTTCTACTTAACCTTTGTATTGAGCTTTAGACCAATAACTCCTAAACCAGTTGGTTATAGGGTATTAGATGTTGAGACACCCCTGCAAGTTTAATTACTCAGGTTAAGGAGGTTACGAAATCAAACTTTGTACACAAAATTTATTTTTTTAATAATTAAACTACCCTTTTCCTTGGTTGTTCTCTTTTAGCAAAACAAAGGAATAAAATTATTTCAACATTTTATTTTTTTACAACCCACAATAATGTGTATAAGTGTGTGTGTGAAAGAAAGCTTAACAATATTTACTAAAAATAGCTAGCTAAAGACATGAGAGTTTATACTTGAATTTTTCAAAGAGAATTAAATGATAAAACTTTGTTACTTCTACAAATCAAGATAAAATAGTAACCTCCCTCCTTAGATGCATTTCAAGAGTAAAATTACTCCTTACTCTGCCATACTTAATTGGTTTTAGTTACAGCAAGTTAGTTAGTTAGCTATCTAATTTTTTTTTTTTTAGAAACTCTCTCCCCCAACCAGATTTCAACATTGTCCTCAATATTTAAATATAAAAAGATAAGGGTCAGAAGATGTTACCTGATGCAACATTTATTGAAAAGAGAAACCTAACAAGGACTTGAGCAAATATAAAATGCTGTAAGTAAAACAAAGGACAAGGAAGTTATAAAGTGAGTGTAAGATCAAACCTTCGCTTTTTACTACCTCGTTCCGACCAATCTAGCTGAGCTATTACTGGATCAGGTGCATGTATGAAACATTGTAGTTTATCAATTAATTCATCAGCCGTTGAGGCAGAAATAAAGATTTGTCGTGCCGACTAAGAGATAAAATTCTATTCCACAACATGATTAAGAAAAGATAATAAACTATCAAAGAATTTATTGACATTCGATAAACCTATGGGTTTACGATGGATGTTCAGTTGGGACCAAGAGACCAGTTGAAAAATCTCTTCCAAAGTACCATAACCACCAGGTAAAACAATGAATGCATCAGATTTCTCAAGCATTTTAGATATTCGTTCATGCATGGTTGAGTCTTGCATTTCCTTCCCAACTGTCAACCTAAGGATATTTGGTGTAATTAAAGCTTTAGGAGTGATACCTAAAACATTGCTTCCTCCCACTTGTTCAGTTAAAGATACAGGCCCCATTAAGCCAAGACTATCTCCCCCAAATACTAAATGAATCTTTTTCTCAGCGAGCACTCGACCGAGGGTGTGTGTAGCTTTTAGAAACTCTCTATCTTTCCCAGGACTTGATTCACAAAATACACAAATATTTATGAATCAATAAATAGAAGCTCCCTCCATCTCGACCTTTCAATGACTAAGACTTAGATTGTGATGAAGAAAATGAGGTGTTTAAATAAGTAAAAAGACCATGTAATAATAGAAAATGCAATGATGATACCTACATGGGTAGGCCGACGGTGTGCAGACAATGTTGACATTAAAACACAAAAGGTTATGCCAGCTGTGTACAGATAATTAAGACACAAGAGCTCCTTTTTTTTAAAGTTAAAATAATGACATGCATGTAGTTGTGATTGTGGCTCACATCTTCCTCTGGTTTTACGTCCAGTAACGGCTTAAATGCCTTCTATGAGTCGAGGATAAGCTTCCCATATAATTTTCTTATAAATTGGCAAACAGGGTCTTTTAGAGTCAGATGCCCAAAACCGTAGCGTTGTTATTCTTTTGTAAAAAGACTCCACAAATTAAGAATTTTCCGATGTACAACTCCATAAGGATGCGTCTTAAGAATCAATAAGATATCATCCAATGACTCCTTACTCAGTCTATCATTGATAAAGTTTTTTTTATCTTCGCGATTAATGGAAACTATTCCTTTAGAACGATATCGCTTGTTGCAAGTCCACCGTGTACATTTATGACAAACTTGCATTCTTTTTGCTCTTCTCCTTTTAGAATATAAACTCTTACCCATCCTTGGCATGTATGAGGCAAACGAATCTGAAGATTCACCAGCTAATCGGACTTTTGCTTCAATTATCCAGCAAATATCTTAAGGCATCCTCTTGTCCATTAACATTTTCAATTTTGCATACCTGGCTTTGTAAATTTTTTGTTAGAGCATTATGAGGAAGGGAAGGAAAATATTTTCTCAAATTTGTAAGAGTGACATCCATTGCAAGGAGAAAAAGGATTAATTATTATGGAAAACTAAAAAGAAACCGATTTGAAAATCACGGAGTACCGTTATCCACCACTTAACTAGGAAAGAAAATATTCAAACTATAAATATCCTACAATTAAAATAAGAAAAGAAATTAAAAAGAAACACAAATATTTACATCAATTGCCCATTATTATTTTTTATAATAAGGGTCAGAAAGAAAAACAATTTCTTTATCAAAAACATAATTTTGTAAAAATGGTTTGGGTATTTGTCCATTTTTCAATGTTTCTTAGCACATTATCAGCAACATGAAGAATAATTATGCTGTAGCCAATTTCATTCATGTCCTTCTTTTGATGTTCTTAAAAATTTACTGGGTATGATCCATCCAATACTTTAGCCACCTTCAGCTGAATAAAAATGGCTCTCATCTTTTTCTTCATAAAAGAAAATCACCCTTTCCATTGAATGCCTCTAAATCAATTTTTGAGGAAACTATACTGTAGATAATTCCTAAAAAAAAATACTCTTTTATTTATATTTTTATTTCAAACCCAAATATGCTTCAGTCAAAAGAAGGCCCAATAGTTAACCAAAGAAACAGGCCCAATCTCGCAAGCCTAATCTTCCACGGGCTTAAAAAATTAAAGCCCAACTCCACCAATATTTCACACTAGATTACGTGCGTGACCAAGCTTGACCGATTTCTGCAGCAAGACGCGAATGAGGAAGACGACGACGATGCTTTCCACGATCTCAGCGAACCAGACCCAAGACGCCACCAAAGCCACCTTGAAAAACCAGCAACTCACAACGAT
Organism: Rhamnella rubrinervis; assembly: GCA_007844105.2. NCBI lineage: Eukaryota > Viridiplantae > Streptophyta > Magnoliopsida > Rosales > Rhamnaceae > Rhamnella > Rhamnella rubrinervis. The sequence goes on from CM017578.2 coordinate 17,437,864, forward strand.
GCCCAATTCTTTCGCGAACCAAAAATTGAATTCACATCCTCTTCTGTCTCACAAAGAAACCAGAATAAAGAGGACGCCCCCTAAATCGATAGTTAGCTCTTATGAGAATTGAGAATAAAATTAAAGAGAAAATATCAAACACTAACCACATACAAGATTTATAAAGGTTCGGCAAAAAATTGTATCTATGTCCTCTTTAGCTCCAATTAGAGCTGCTACACTATTATTATTATTTGATTACACACTCAATTGTCTCTCTCACATACAACCTAGAAAAAGATCCCCTTACACCCTTCTTCCAGAATATTAGATAATAAAAATATAATATGAATTCACTAAGAATACCAATAATCTGAATTACAGCTCTCATGTATATATATATATATATATATGTTTTTCTCTCTGGATGTGAGTGTATATATAAACTTGAATGAAAACTGAATCCTATTAGGATTTGGATAAACTAAAAAACCTATTAAGAATATATTAGCTTATCACTTTTCTAACTAAGAACTAATAATAAAAACAACCCAAGTCTCATTAAGTTTTGGACTTACGTAAGATAAACAACTATGGTAGAAATACTAATATGTATATAAATGTCAACCATACACTTCAAATCACCATTTTCCCTCTTTACTTTAAACCAAACAGTCCACTCTTTTTCCGCATTTCGTGCACAAAATATTACACCTCTATGGTATGTGGATGAGCCACCGTTCCCGACTACCCATCGCTATGTATGGTCAGTAATTTATAGGGTGACTAAAAACAGGGTTTGAAACTATGCACCTCGTCGTGCAACTATTTTATTTTATTTTTTTAAAACACAATCTCTCATGGAAAAATCTTCCATTTCACATAAAATAATAAATTTCATGAATTGCTCTATGCAAATAAATATTCATGTCACAATGCATAAACACAACCACACAACGTAATAAAATGCATAATTACTAAACCATTTTATTCCAATAGTTGTAATTAACGAAATGCTCCTACTCAATCAACGATTATAAATTGCTCAATCACATTGATGTAATTATCGAAATGTCATTGGCCATATCAAAAATTACCAAGATACCTCTCGAGTACATAAAAAATTACTAAAATACCCCTCAATAGATAATTGGTTAATTGTCATCCTACCCTCGGTAAAACAATAGAAATAATAATAACCAACAAGATACATACAACCATTTCAGTACATAAATATCTGTCCATTCATATACGCATTTATAAACATAAGTATAAACACACATATATGAATAAATACATATATAAAAATACACACATACAAATATATATTCATATACACATATATATATATACAAATACGTATATACACATCCATATATGTATACACATATTTTATACACATACATGCACACAAATACAATTTATACATATACACTCATGTTTGAAAATAACTATTAGTGTATAATAAATTAATTCTCACTTTAATACATAAATAATTATTTATATACATGCACCTTGATAAAATACACTTATATATAGTTAATAAATATATGTATTTTGTAAAATATAACTATATTTATAACTATACAAACACATGCATAAATAAATAATTTAAATAAGATATAAATAGGATATTTGAATATATATATATATATATAAATTAATAATCAAATAGATAATTTGATATTTATATAATAAAATAACTTGAAATTTGATAAAGACCAAAATACCCCTCCAATTTGAAATATTTTTAACTTTACCCCTGTATAGAAAATGTTGAAAATATCCTCAATAATTTCAAAAGTCCTTACATGTCAAATGACCAAAATACCCTTAACCTTTTTAAAAATTCCATTTGTATCCTTACATGCAAAATGATCAAAACACTCATATAATTTCAAAAATGCCATTTGTATCCTTTGCATGCAAATTGACCATTTTACCCTTGAAATTTTCAAAAATACCTAAAATACCCTTTACATGTGAAAAGACCAAAATGTCCATCACATGTGATCCATCAAATGTAAAATTTTTACATAATTGCCCTACAATGGCTGGCCCCTCTACATGTCAAATTCAACCAATTTTCTCACTAATACATGAAATTAACAACGGTTTATGCCATTTCCACAAATCAATTTCTACAAATTATGCATTAATCTATCAAAATCAAATTTGAACATCAATTCCATCAAACCCTAAACCCAACAATTGGAAATTTTATAAGCTTAATACACATGAAATTCAGCTCAAACCATCATCACAACACTTGATTGCAACAATTATCACTTAAAATCACATGCTTATATGGAAAATTCATAAAGTATAGCTGCCTACCTCTCTTCTATGCAAGTAAACACCGAAACCAAGCCTTTAAAAATCACCCAAGCTTTGCCAAATAATTCCCCTTGATGTGCAGCCACTAACCTCCAATTTTCACTTTAAAATTCTCTGTTTTTACAAAATCCCTCACTTTCTCTCTCTATAATTCTCTCTCTGGGATGCAATTGGAAACAATAACAATGGTGAAAGGAAGAGGAAGATTCGGATAATACAAGTAAATTGGCAATTGATCACTTTAAAATAATAATAAATTAAAGTAAAAGTAAAAAAATATTTAACTTTATAATTAAAATAATAAATAGTAAAAGTCAAATTTTTGACCAAGGGTAAAATGGGTAGAAAAAGTTTCTAGATTCCTCATAGAGTACTCTCGGCCCTCATAAAATGTCCGGGAAATTTAAAAACTACTTGTTACGGTAAAAAAAACGAAACTGCGATAAAACCGAAAACACATCCGAAAATTGACAGTTTCGGAAATAATAACTTGGTTATTAGAAAGTTCCATCAGATTTTTGAAAAGCCAAAAGAGCCAATGAGCCAATCATTCCAGTTGAGGTAGGATTGATGGCCTATACAACCCACCTAGGGTTGCTGTTGCTTTCTCCGATTTGCCTGAAAGCAATATCATCTGTGCTCGATGAAGGGTAGTAGTTTCAATGGAGGAATGAGTTGAGTAGGGTCAAATCCTTGCAAACAATGAAGGATTTGACGTCTAGAAACTTGTGGTTCGTGCATGGTAATGGTTTGGAAGTGTCATGAATGAAGCGCACTAAACAAGAAGAAGAATAAACGACAACATCAACAACTTCGCCATACTTGCCTTAAGCAAGAATACTTAGAAGGATGTGTAAGAAGGAGTATTTAGAAGGATGAGTTATAATGAGGGTTATGGGAAGTATTTATAGATGATAAATGGACCGTCCTATTCTAATAGGGGTAGAATTCCTATTAGGATTATTCAAGATTATTAATTTCTTAATTTTATTCTAATTAGGATTGTGGAATGTAGTCTTATTATGTTTTTAATAGGAATTGTACTATACACTCCTATTCCTATTGCTAATACATATTGTTGATTCTACTTCAATTAAGGAACTAAGCAAATTAAGTATAAATAGATATTAGGACAACTCAGAGAGTTTAGTATCCAAGGTTTTAGTTAGGATCAGAAGCATAACTCATTTTTATTTCTAAACAAATTTATTCTAAGCATATTTAAAACAAAAACCATTCATAAAAATATTTATTTACTAATTATAAGAGATAAATATTTATAGATTTTATAATATAAATAAACTGTATCAGAATAAAATATTGTTTTTCCCACAAAAAAAAAATAAAAAGAGAGAAAGAGATAGAGAGGGAAACAGCAACAAAAATCAACAATACACACAAAGACGAAGAACAACATATTTATTATCATAAATAATCTAAAAAGGGAGTTCATGATTATAAATACAAATTTGACATCCCAAAATTTCAGTAAATGTTGGTATCATCGGCAATTAATAATTCTTAAACTAATTTCATATTGACTTCAATTGCTCAAAATTATAGAATTTTCATTTGGATCTATTTGTAACAACGTCATATATGTAAATTTACATGGTTTATAGGTCAATCAAACTACAATGTAAAATAGTTTCATTTGGATAATAACATACACTTTCCATCAAGCAAAGATGATTTAGTCCCTTTGTTTTACTCTGGAGGAAGACACATTTGGAGAAAATATTCTGCAAGGAAAACAAAGTAAAATGGGTAATTTCCATAAGTTTATTCTCATACACTTTTACCTAAACTACTTTTGGTGTCATTTCCATCAATTTTCCTCATGTTTGCAGACCATAAGAACTTCCAAACACAAACATGTTTATGTTTCAAATCAAACTTAATCCTTAGAAAACAAAAACAAAATTGCTAATTGCCAATTTACCATGTCCACCTAGGAAAACGTCAATCATTTAGACTTCTTTCCTTGTTTCTTCTTGATAACTTTGTCGAGATACATTATACCTTAGCCTTTGTAGACCTTAGATGGCTTACAACTGAGGATAGCAGCAGCAAACTACTGCATCCTCTGCTTGTCAATGTTGGTGCAATAAATGACATTGTTTTTGAAGCGGAATGCATTAACCGCTAGAGGGACAGAGGGACATGCAGCTTAACCTCATGATTGTACCCCAGTTTCAGATACACTAATCTCCCTTCAGCTTCAACTCTGGCTTTGCACCCAACTCTCACAAATCTTAAGAAAGCGAAAGAATTTGGCTTTCATTATCCAACAATAACCAAATGATCACCTCAAAGCTTCTGAGATCATTACAATGCCAACAGTTAGGTGAATTGCTATGTGTACTTCCAAATCAGATTCCACATATTCAGTCACTCAGGCATTTCAATAGATTAATTAACAGTCAAAAGAATGCAATTTTTGTTATCTGCATGTAAGAAAGGTTAAAGCCAATAAACTTTATTCAACCAAGCACAACTACCTTAATAAGCCTATGATTCTCATACTCGTAAAAAATGGTAAAGTCTCATTTTAACGAAGAAAATGCGTCGGATACGTCTATAGGCAAATTCCTACCTGATTGGACCTGGTAGGCCCAGGGTGGAGGACCAGGTTGGGTTGTTCAGGCCTAAGTTGGAATAAGGATCAAACTCATTAGCTTAGCTTGGACGAGCCATACCAACTAGAGCGGAGGTCTGAATTCAGTTAGGACTAATAGGATGTCCTCTGGAAAAGATGTTAATTTTTGGCTCGGGAAAGGTTTGGCTCAGACATGAAGAGAGTAGAGCAACGACCCCAGGCTAATGATTCGGAACAATCTCCTTTGACTTGAATGTGGTAAGAGTTAAGGAAAGTTCCAAATAGAAAAGTTTGTTCCGCAATTAATATTTGATACTTTCTCATATTCTACTTTCCAAATTGGGATGAGTAAATTTTGGGGACTTACCTAAAACCAAGACGGCTAGGGTTTCCAACTCCTACTTTGGTGAGGAAGGTAAAACCAAGCCTATAAATACCCTATCATCACATAAAGCAAAGGTACACACTCTTACACTGTATTTGCAATAAAAAACCTAAAGCTAATTCTCATTTTCAGATCAGGACTAACTTGAACATTAGAGGTTCATTGGCCAATACCATATTGGTGCCTTCAAAGCTTCACTTTTTTCCTCTTCATCTTATAGGTCAACGACAGAGTGCTTAATGGTTTGTAGCAAAATACATCCTAGCATAAAAAATTGGGCACTAGAAGGAGGGCTTACGGTTGAGTTTTAGCACAAAGACCATTACAGGCCTATTTTCGGCAATCTTGAACACAGCCATCTATGGCATCAGAACTTATCTTTTGTGGTTGTCATACCTGAACGATAGGAAGACAGAATGACACCCCTATATGGAAACGCCACAGAAACATCAGCTGCTGGTAGTGGTGCCATCGTGAATGACACTCAGATTGAATAGCTCCAAGCATAGATAGAGGAATTGGTTCAATTAACAAAGGTTCAGTAGCAACAGAATGATGCGTAAGAACTGATCAATAGATAACTATTCAAGGCATTCAATATTGTTCAAACACCTACAATACATGTAAGAATCGATCCTTCCCAGAGGATAAAGGGAACCGAGCTGGCCAGCCACGAGAAAGTTTAGGAATAGGCAAAGGAAAGAGATACTGATCGAAGCAGCCGATTGAATAAACGGGACTGTGGAGAGAACGGAGGCCATTCTCGGAGGATTCTACAGGGTCGCAAGTCAAGCGGAGCTTCCTACTTAACAGACGAGCATATCCCAAAAAGATGAAGCGTTGCTGGAGGCCAATACCAACTGAAGACAAGGTATGGGAACAACTATCATAACGGTAGGTCCGAGTAGGTAAACTTGGTTCGATAAGAAGGAAGAGTAACGACCGGTATGACTAAGTACTAGATACACCCTTTACGAACGAGATTACCTCAATCAACACTGCAGTAGGTTTCTCCGCCCTAAAGTTTACATTGTATGAAAGGATTGCTAACCTAAGGGATCATATAATACAATTTAAGCAGGCTATAATCCCAACTAGCATTCTACAGTCAGACAGGGATGCAGTGATGTGTAAGATGTTCGCCCTAAGCCTGAAGGGACCTGCTTTTTTTTTTTTTTGTTTAGTCTCCTGCCATCACGAAGCATCTTCAAATACAGAAAGAATCCAAGCCAAGCCGAGCATACTAGTTCAGTAAAATAAAACGACAGAATACCCATAGTCGGAGGGCGGTTTGGTGGACAAGCGATTTGATCGAGTATACAGAGACTCGGAAAGAAGTGAAGAGGCCCATAATAGGGAGGAACAGGACTGTCCCTTGAGGTACTGGTTGAGGAAATTTGGACCAACCATGTCCCCAATCCAAGTGATAGCACATATGGAATGGATACATGAGGTGCAGTAGCCACAACTTATGAATTCGGACCAAAAGAAGAGAGAAAATTCCCAGTGGTGCACCTTCCATAGGGAATATGGCCACGCCACCGAAGATTGTCGTGAGTTCATAAAGGAGGTAGAGGAGTTGCTTAAGTGCAGATACTTTCAGTAATTTGTCTCAGAGCCAAACATGTGGGGCACAGACGGACAACGGGAGGAATTCCCTAGAAAAAAACCACTCCTAGGTCGAGGTTTGAAAAGTGATCTATTTCGATCATGGATAAGTTGCCTGTGGAGGCAAACACAGAGAAGACAGGAGAGCTTATGCTCGACAACCTATAGCTTAGGTTTTTTCAGCTCAAAATGATGATCCAACTATAACCTTCACAGTCGAGGATGCTGCCGGGGTGCTATGCCTGCATGATGATGCACTAGTGGTCATACTCGATGTAGGAAATTATACTATTGAACAAATATTAGTGGATAATGAAAGCTCAGCGGACATCATATTCTCAAGTACACTGGACAAGATGAGGATCAGCTTTTCAGCTGTGCAGCCCAGCAGAGCAACTTTGGTAGGATATCTTGGGAACGAGAGCCTAGCCAAGGGAAAGATTACCCTCTCAGTTACCACAAAGAGCATAACTCAAATGATAGAGATGATGATACTATATACCCCTTCTGCCTACAACATGATTATGAGTTGACTGTGGCTATATTCTATGAAGGCTATCTCATCTACTTACCATCAAAAGGTTAAATTTCCATCCAATGAAGGGGTAGAAGAAGTGAAAGGCGACCAATCCACAGCTTGGACTTGTTACATAAAAGCTGTGGATGGTAAAAATAAATAGCAATTAAAAAAGTTAGGGGTGCAGGTGGATTAGATGGACGGTTTGGAGGATCTGGAGGACATGCAACTGGATTTGGACCACCCCGATCGTACAACTAAAATTCGCACTCAGATGGACTCTGAGGTTCGACTTCGGTTGATTCAGTTTCTAAGGGACCATCATAGTACCTTTTCCTGGTCTACGAATGATATAGTGGGGATAGATTCAAAAGTCATATCCTACAAGCCAGTTCAGTAGAAGATGAGAAAATTTATACCAGAACGAAACCAGGTCTCAACGATAATATTGATAAGCTAGTAAAAAGCCCCGGGTGTGCATCAACTTTACAGTCTTGAACAAAGCTTGTCCAAAAGACAATTTTCCGTTGCCAAAGATTGATATGATAGTGGATGCTACTATGAGCCACCAGTTACTGAGCTTCATGGACGCCTATTTAGACAATAATCAGATCATGATGCACCCAACTTATCAGGAGAAAATGACATTCGTGATAGAAAGGGGAATGTACTGTTACAAGGTCATGTTATTCGGATTAAAGTATGCAAGAGCCATATACCAATGGCTGGTAAAAAAAAGGTTTGCAGCACATCTTGGCTCAACCATGGAGGTATATATTAATGATATGTTAGTCAAATCCCTTTTTGTGGCAGATCATGTGCAATATTTGTCTCAGGCTTTTGAGGTTTTGGATGCACACTGTATGAAGGTGAATCCCACCAAGTGCACGTTTAGAGTTGGCTCAGGGAAATTTCTAGGTTATTTGGTTATGCAGAGAGGGATTGAGGCTAATCCAAACCAAATTTGAGTTCTGGTTGACATGCCTTCCTCAAAGACCATTAAGGAGGTGTAAAGATTAAACGGAAGAATAGTGGCCTTTAGTCGATTCATCTCGAGGTCATCTGACCATTGTGTTTCGTTCTTCCAAGGCTTGAAGAGGAACAAGAATTTTTAATGGACAGAGGAATGCGAACAGGCATTTCAACGACTAAAAATGTATCTAAATTCTCCCCCTATACTGTACAAACTAAACCTAGGGAATCGTTGTATCTGTATCTCTCAGTCTTAAATCACTCTATCAGCTTTATGCTCGTCTAGACTGAGAGAAGAAAGTAGCAACCTATTTATTACATCAACAGAGAGCTTGTAGATGCTGAAACCCAGTATTCATTCATTGAAAATCTAGCATTGGCTCGGCTCATCTCGGCCAAAATACTAAGGCCATACTTCTAATGCCATAAGGTTGTTGTTGTAACCTCATATCCTTTAAGAGTCGTACTCCATACTCTAGACATAGTAGGAAGGATGATGTAGTGGGCCATAGAATTGAGGGAGTATGGAATAGAATATCAACCCCGATCTACCATGAAGTTCTAGGTGCTGGTAGATTTTACTGCCGAGTTCACAAGGAAAACTGAACCAATATGTAAGGGAAATGAAATAAAATATCTAGAAGAATCGGTCGAGATTATCACTACCGGACATGAGCCCGCTCAGGAGGGGGCATCATGCAGTGGGACAAACTCGAACAGAGAAGGTATGCCAATTTGGAAGTTATTTATGGGGGTCTTCGAATTGGCATGAAGTAGGAGTCAGAGTCATGCTTAAAGAAAAGGATGGTTTGATTATGGAACAGGTTTTTTATTTTGGTTTACCTGTATCAAATAACGAGGCAGAGTATGAAGCATTATTAGTAGGAATAGAGTTTGCTCAAATACCACTGGCAAAGAGAGAGCAACACAGGAAGATACCATTGAGCTTTTGTCTGAACTAAGAGTTGGTAGCATTATCGAAGGAGAAGGCAAAGAAGCTATGAGTATTGACCACGATGAAATGCCAGGATGGATCAACTCGATAGTAGACTTCCTAGTTTTGGAAACGATTCCCTCAGATAAATTGGAGGCTCAGAAACTGAGGATTATCTTAGCTTAGTATTCAATCATAATACAGGAGGTCGTCTATAGGCTCATTGATAATGTGTTTGAATAAAAGAGAGTCAAATCAAGTTTTGGCAGAAATTCATAGGTAAAACTTTAGCATACAAGGCTACAACACAAGGATACCATTGGCCAACCATGTGAAAGGATGCCGTAGAATATTCTCAGTGCTGTAACAAATGCCAACAGTTCGTGTTAAGTCCGCATTTGCTGCCTAAATAGTTGATAAATTTGATAAGCTCATGGTCATTCATGCAGTGCGGACTAGATAGAGTTGGCCCATTACTACTAGCTGTGGCACAAAAACGTTTCATCCTCATGGCAACTAATTACTTAAGTAAATAGGTGGAAGCTGAAACTTACTCATAGATCAAGGACAATGATGTGGTGTGGTTCATATGGAGGAACATTATATGCCAGTACGACATACCTCGAATTTTAGTGGCAAACAATGGGCCTCAATTCATCAACTCGGCTACATAGGAGTTCTGCGTGGAATGGAAGATTACCAAGTGATTCTCTTTGGCTAAGCATCCTCAAGAAAATGGCCAAATCGAGTCTAGGAGTAAAACTATTACAACCAATTTGAAGAAGCAACTGGAAGAAGCCAAGGGAAAATGGTCAGACAAGTTATCAGGTGTGCTTTGGGCAAGCTGAACCATTCTATGTAGCGCAACTGGCGAATCTTCTTTCGCTCTTGTTTATGGAACGAAGGTCATGATTACTGAAGAAGTGGCCATCCAACACTTCGAGTAGCCCTTATTGAACACGAAAAGAATGAAGAGCTAAGATAGAGGTCATTGGACAGCTCAGTCGAATTGAAGAAACAAACCTTAGTGCAGATGGCAGTATATCAACAGCGTATTGCTAAGTACAATAATGCCAAGGTTCATCCTCGCAAGTTTAGAATTGGAGATTTTGTGCTACACAAAGTCTTTCAGAAACCCAAAAGTTGAATGCTGAAAAACTTGGCCCCACTTGGGAAGGTCCTTACCGAGTCACGAACATACACAGACTGAGGGCTTATCACCTACAATCTTTAAACGGTGTATATGTGCCTCGGAGCTAAAGTTTGGCTCACCTGCGCTATTATTACCATTATAGTTGATGAGGAAGAACAATGTACAATGTGAATGCGCTTCTTTTGTTATATTTTTGTTCTGTTCAATAAAATTTTATTTTCATATTAAACAAGTTGTGCATTCTATATTTTGTTTAGGTACAGATGAGTTTGGATTAAAAGAATTAAGGGGAGGATTGGCCCCAGTCTTTAAGCTTTCCTAGCGGACATATACTTACAGTACAACTGAATCATAAGGTAAAGTCATGGTCACTCTGGTGGTGCTGCCTGATCAATTTGACAGATTTAGAATAAATTTTTTGCCCTGAATAGAGTAGGGACAATTGTCCTGAAGGTTAACTACTCTTCTTGGCTTACATCCATTCGGAGGCTGAACAGGGTAGGTCCCAGTAGGTTTTAGACAAACTTGGGGGATAGACACAATAGTTGGTTAGGTCAATCAAGTTCTTAGCACTTGATTTGGTCAGACTTAATTAGACTGTTGGTTCGGCTTGGACTCTAAAGTGCATTTGGACAATTATGTAAGTAATTAAAAATGAAAGCAAAATTAACTATAGTTCATACATTAAATAAAGTTTGTCCAAGACGGTCAAGCCGTCATATAAAAAAAAAACAAAATAAAATCAAGAAACGACATAAACTTGCTTAATCTACCCCTGGTTCGGTTGAACTGCAGAAGACACCTCCTTAGCATTTGTACTTGGACCTGTCCCATTAGTCTTGGCCAATTCCATTGCCTCGATGAAATAATCTTTCGTAAGGGAGGAGGCCCTCTTTGATGCTGGTGTAGGATCCTTGGAAAGGTTGTTGTTCTACTTATCTTTGGAATTCTTTTCATCTTCCTCTGGCTTATCCTCCCAGAGGAGATTTCACTTGATTAGTCGTCATCGCCCTTGTCCTCGCTCAGCTCGGGTGTGGGCCAGTCGATTTCTCTAGCCTTGAACTTGTGGACCATAGACGCTTTTCTTAGTACATGGTCATGCAGAGGCTTTGACCCTCAGCTGGTATAGCTTGGCAGTAGCTTTTGGAAAGTCCAATCTCAAGGTTTCCATTTTCCTATCCCTTTTAACTAGCTTTTGGTCTTTTTCGGGCCACTTCTTTTCAAGTTGCTCGGTTTGAGATTTGGTTCAGTAGCTGCTTGTTTAAGGTGGAGGTCGTCCTCTTTGAGAGTCTTGTTCATCACCATAGTACTGCTGTACGCCTCAACTTTCTTTCTGAAGGCTCTATCAACCCAAGCTTCGTAGAGGAACCTATTGTTTTGGGCTAGATGTGATGGGGTATGGAGGGTTAGTGCTACGTGATGAATTAAATAGCAGAAGAAAAGTGTTTCGATGTGAATATACCTTAAAAGCACACTGTTGGAACTCCTGATCGATCTCATCAAAGCTCATTCCCTTAAGAACAACCTGGTCGTGACGAGTCATCAGGCCATCCTCAATTGAAGTTTCCAAGTTGGGGTCCATGTGGACGGACAAGCCATCGTCAAGCCTTAGCCTACCTTGGGGGCTTTTAGGGCTTTGTCTTTGGTTGTTTGGGGGCTCCAGAGCTTTTACCTCTTTCGAAGGGGCGATTTTTCAGCCAGAATGGCTATGATTAAGTCCTTTGGCTAGACAAGGACTATGCCACCCATAGTTGGTTCGAGATCTTAGGTTCCGGTTGCCAGGCCGGGTTGTTGTACAATCTTTTTCTCGTTCTTCTTCTTTTGGGCCTCAACGAGCTCTGTGTCAGTTGGTACTCTCATATTGAGCTTGCCCATATTAACTGTGGGATACAAAGTCCACAAAGGGTCAGTTGACTGGCCGTACAATAATCTAATTCAACCTTCAAGGACATACAAGTAAGGAATTTTGAGAATAGGAAGAGGGATACCTTCAGAGATTGGCTCAGGTTAGGGTTCTGAAGGGCCTGCTTTGGGGGTTCTATGTTTTAATGGCTAGTACCCAATTAAACAGAATCACTCTTCGGAAAGCAAAAGGTTAAGGCTTTTTGCTTTTGCTATGCGAAGGGCGTCAATTGAATTGTTTTGCTCGGCATTGGTTGAAAGCCTAGTATTAAGGTTTAGGGCTGCACAAGTGGAAAATCAATTCGGCCTTGCGAGATTAAAAGAAAGAAAGTTTTAGCAAAAAAATAACAATCAGATACCTCTTTCAGTCCTTGCCAAGCAAACCTTGGATTCGGATGTGCCAAGTGGATCAAATAAATCCTCCCTTTTGCTGAAGAAATATCTCTCTTTCTAGCCTTTGTCACTGGTTGGCTCGTCATTCAAGAGTCTGATCTGCCTTTGAGCGTAAAAAGCATACTTGTCCTCTTTGTCCAGTTTCAAGTAAAAGAAATAGAGGAAAATGGGCATGTCTATGGGTTACTCATACCCCTCAGAAAAGGACAATAAGCCCTAAGAGGTTTAACCAGCCATTCGGCATAAGTTACACAGGTGTGAGGTTGAAGTAATTTAGCACCATGTTAATAATGCGGTGGAAAGGAAGTCTGAGCTCGATTTTGAAAGCTATTTCATAAAAGCATATCCATCCATCATGGAGGGAATCTTCTCTTTTTTCTTCTCAAGGAGCAGATAGAACGGCATTTTTTGGGAGCTCATACCTCTCCTTGAGGTATCGCATATCGTTAGGTTTGAAAATTGAAGGGATATCGGTCTTGATTATAATCGGGCGCATGGTCACAAGACTAGACTTATTTCCATCCGGCCCATCCCTTCTAACACTAGGTTCTATGTGTGGTGTTGGGTTTTATTCAGCCATTTGGTGTAGATCTACGATCCTAACGGAATAACTAGTTGAAGAGGAGGAATCCGAATAAACTAAGTGACGATTGAGACGTGTACGAGACTCTTCAGAAGACATTTTGGTGGGAAACACAAATTATAGGAATTTAAAAGTGGGAAAAAGATCTATATCTAACCTTCGCACTCACCAGAATTAATGAGTGGGATCGGAGTTGAAGAACCAGAGGGCGATTGAGAGTGGAATTAGAAGATCTTGAGTGATATTGTGCCTAGATTCATCGGAGCTTGTATTGGAATGACCCAAATGGAGTCGTAAGCACAATTCTGAACATAAAGTGATGGTTTCACAGCTGAAAGGTAAATGGAGAAAAGGAAAGTATGCAGAGAGCATTGGAGATACAGAGAATGCGGAGGGCTTCTGAAAAACAAGAGATTAAAACTAAATAGTTTGGGTGAAGATTTAACCCTAGCAATGGACGGTTGTGATCAAAGTATGAAATTTGAATTTAAAGTTATGATTGCACACGTCCTTTCAACTTCAGCACGTCACCCATGTCGCATCATCATTACATCGTGAGACATATTGGCGGCTGGGTGTTACAAAAACGGTTGGATACTCAAAAGTTGAGAAGACGAATGGTAGACAAGTAGTAATCGAGCCACTTAGCTGGGCTGCATTGGTTCAGTAACTAGGGGTGTAACACCCCCTTACCCAAGCCTAGGTTCCCGAGTAAGGTGTAGTTACTACGTAATTTTTTTTTCTTTTATAACTTTGACTGGTTAAAAATACTTTTGGACAATAACACAACAATAATAAAACTTTCCTTTACTCTTTGAGATCGTTTTGCAACCACACCACAACAGTAATACTTTAAAACATATCAAAGTATACACACCCACACTGTAAAGGAAAAAGAGTATTTTAAAAATACACACAGAGTATCTTTGTCCAAAATACCAAAGTCAAAATACGGAAGAACACTGTACTATGCCATGCCTCCCCAGGTCTGCACAGCCACCAAGCCCTACTGCTGAACTTTGGATTTACTTGCCACACATAATAGCAGACAACGGTGAGTGATAAATCACTCAATAGGCAACCAAATGCACATGCCAATGTCATATCATGTAGTGTATCACCATACACATAAAACCATAATTTTTTCCCTCTTTATTTTAATTAAATAGCTCACTCTCTTTCCGCGTCTCGTGCGGCCACACGAAACACCACGCCCTTTGTTGGTATGCGGATGAAACATCATTCGGCGACCCACGTGTGTGTGTCGTGATTCACAGAGCTATTCAAAACAGGGTTTAAAACCATGCACCATCCTTTGTGTGCAACCATTTTGAAAACACAAACCTTCAGGGAAAAATCCTTCATTTCATATAAAATAAGAAACCTCATGAATTGCTCTATGCAAATGAATGTTCATGCTACAATGCATAAGTACAACCAACCAACGCAATAAAACGCATAATTGCCAAACCATCTCTTTTGATAGCTGTAATTATCGAATTGTCCCTGCTCACACCAATGATCACAAATTGCCGAACACACTGATGTAATTATCGAAAAGCCACTGGCCACTTCGATAATTACCAAGATAACCCTCGAGTACATGGATAATTACTAAAGTACCCCTCAATAGGTAATTGGATAATTACCATCCTATCCTCGGCTAAATTAACAGTCAGCAACAACTCTCCAACTTAGACAGGTATATACAATCATTCCAATACACATATACCAATCCATCTATATACATATTTATAAACACAATTATACATATACACATATATAAATATGTATAAATAAATATTCACATACATGTATATGCATACAAATATTTATATATTCATACCCATATATGCACATATATATTCCGTACACATATACATATACACAATCATAAATTTATACACACCTATACATATATATACACACCCCTAATGCATGCATATATATATATAGACACATATATAAAAATGCACATATATAAATACACATTCATAATTATATATGTATACATGTATGAAAATACTCACAAGTATAAATAATAAATTAATAATCATATTTTATACATAGATAATTATTTATATACGTATACTTTCACAAA
The DNA here is from genome assembly GCA_007844105.2 of Rhamnella rubrinervis. Lineage (NCBI taxonomy): Eukaryota > Viridiplantae > Streptophyta > Magnoliopsida > Rosales > Rhamnaceae > Rhamnella > Rhamnella rubrinervis. Next base: position 17,453,327 of record CM017578.2, read on the forward strand.
ATATATTTTTGCATATTTAATAAATACATACATAAAATACATGTATTTTGTAAAATATAATTATATTTATAACTATACAAACCATTATATAAATAAATAATTTAAATAAATTATAAATAGAATATTTGAATAAATACATATAAATCAATAATCAAATAATTGATTTATATATTTATAAAAAAATAACTTAGAATTTGATAAAGACCACAATACCCCTCCAAATTTCAATATTTTCAACTTTACCCCTCATATGAAAAATGACGAAAATACCCTCAATAATTTTAAAATTACCATTTTGTCCCCCACATGTCAAATGACCAAAATGCCCTTGACCTTTTTGGAAATTTCATCTATGTCCTTATATGCAAAATACCAAAATACCCTTGACTATTTTTGAAAGTCCCATTTGTATCCCTTGCATACAAAAGGACCACAATACCCTTGCAATTTTCAGAGATACCCAAAATACCCCTAACATGTGAAAAGACCAAAATGCCCCTCACATGTAAAATTTTGACATAATTACCTCATAAATGGCCAGCCCCTTATACAAGCCTAATCACATTGATTTCTCCATCAATTCATCAAATTAAGCATGCATAACCTCAATTCCATCAATCAATTCCATGAAATCATGCTTTAATCAACCAAAATCATGCTTTAAAACACAATTTCACAAAAAACCCTAAACCCTAACAATTGGGGGTTTTGTCATATGCTCAATACACATCAAATTAATCATCACCAACCATAAATTCATCTATTCCAAACATGAATCCATCCATAAATCATGTAAAAACAACTAATTATATGAAAAATTCAAGAGAGAGAAGTTGCCTACCTCTCTTCCAAGCAAGAAATCACCACTTTCAAGCTTTTAAAACCACCACAAACTATGTCAATGAACTCTCCTTGATGGCCGGAACAAAACCCTAAAGTTTCGTTGAAAAATTCCTTGAATTTCATACTTTCTCTCTCTAAAATTTGGAGTTTCTCTCTCTAGAACAAAAATGGCAATTGAAACTAATGAAGAAGATGGTAATTTGGAAAGGAAGTGGTCGGCTAACAAGGTAAGACAATTCCAAATTGGCAACTTTAAATAAATAATAAAATAAGTAAAAAGTAAAGATATTTAATAAAATATTAAATAATGAATAGTAACCCTATTTGGTCAAACTTTGACCAAGGGCAAAATGGGTAGAAAAAATTTCTCAACTCTCCCTTAAGTACTCTCAGCCCTCACAAAATACTCGGGGAATTCATAATCTACTTGTTTCGGTGAAAAAGGCAAAACCGCGGAAAAACCGAAAACGTGTCCGAAAATCGACAATTTCGAAAATAAAATGCAGTTATTATAAGGGGGCTAACTGTATATACAAGTTCCCACCAGGCTGGACCGGATAGGCCCAAGGTGAAGGACCTAGCTGGGCAGTTTAGGCCTAAGGTGAAAAAACGATCAAACCCATTGGCTTAGCCTGAAAGAGCCGAACCAAAGAAAGTGGAGGTCCGAATGGTGGTTTAGCTAAGAAGAACAGGATGTCCTCTGAAAAAGGCGTCAATGTTTTGCTCAAGAAAGGTTTAGCTTGGACATGAAGAGAGACAAACAATGACCCCATGCTGATGGTTCAGAATGGTCTCCTTTAACTTGAATGTGGTAAGAGTTAAGGAAAGTTTGATCCGTATTTAATACTAGATACTTTTCGATATTCTACTTTCCAAATTAAAATGAGCAGACTTTAGGGACTTACCTTAAATCAAGACGGCTAGGGTTTCTAACTCCTACCTTGGTGAGGAAGGTAAAACTAATCCTTAAAATACCCCATCATTATTTAAAGCGAAGGTACGCACTCTTACGCTGTATTTGCATTCAAGATCAAGACTAACTTGAGCGTCTGAGGTTCTGGTACAACACCGGTGCCCCCAAAGCTTCACACTTTTCCCTTTATTTTGCAGGTCAATGGCAGAGTGCTTAACGGTTTATGGCGGAACAAATTCTACTATAAACAATTCATATATTTGCAAGAGGACATGGTCACTTTAACGAAGAAAACTCAACGGTTTATTTTTGGTAAACAATATGTCTTGTGGCTTTGGCTGAGAAGAGAAGAGATGTGTCGTGGACTTTCATTTGTTAATTAATCCAATTGAAATCAAAAGGGACTGTGGTTGATGTGTCATGTATGTTACAATATTTGAAAGACCAGTCATTCCGATTTTAGAGTTAGAACTTAGTAAGCTACATGTATTTAATTACACCAGAACTCTTAAAGTTCGTATATTTTATTGAGCCTGATTGAAGTTATGAGATAATAACTGGTGTGCCAAAGAAAAAAGGAAGTGATGTGGATATTATATAAATATATATATCTGTCTGATCCTGTAAGCGTTTTTATGTGATTTGACTTTGGGCATAGATGTGTGACAAGTTAGCTCTTACAAAATCCAAATATATATAATTTTCCAAGCTAAAGCTTATGTGAATTAAGTTGGTTGTTGACTGCTTATTGTTGATTATTAGTGCTGATTATTGATTGTTGATTACTAATGCTGATTTTTGATTGTTTCCTTTAACTTTTTTTGCAGTTGATGATTGATGGCTTTTTGTTCAAATGAAATACAAGCTTCCTCAATGAAACAGCGAAAGAAACTTCCAAGACATGTGTGTTGTCCTTGGTTTTGGTTTAAACTTTGTATCAAGTCTAAATTGGATATATGACCATATTTTGTATTACAAATCTTTACAGTATATTTTAATTTGATTAGCTTTGGCCATATTTCGTTGTTACTGCATAAACTTTATTTAATGGCTGATATTTTTGTGTGGAACGAGCTATATATATGTATGTATATATTGAATGCAATATGAATTTAAATTGTTGAGAAAGTAAGATGTAAAAACATAATAATATATAAATTATTTCTAAAAATAAAAAAGGACAACATTCTAGCGAAATGTTGGCAAACATCAAGGCAATATGCAAAAACCTTTGTCGAAAATAAAGGACGACGTATACTATACTGAATATTGCTAAAACTATCCGCATCTCATATTTTAGTTCAACACCGTGACCAACATTGTTAAAACTCTTATGTACGTTGCTTTTTATCTTTGACAATAAAAATTGATTGTTATCATGGCTGTTAACTTTTCAGCAATATCGAAGAATACAACATACGGATGTGCTTTGCTAAAGCCAAATTGTAACATCGCCTATCGGAAAAGAATATTTTTCTTGAAGTGACATCTAATTTTATTATTGCTTGAATTTTATCCACGTAATTTTATATTTTTTTATTAATGTTATTGGTACAATAATATGCCCTAAATGATTCATAAATCATAAATGAAAGTTATTAGTAAATTATCACGTGTAATATCGCATAGTTGTTAAATAAAATTGGAAACTTCTTTTGTTAGATTAGTTTAGTTGAGATTTTTTAAATTGCTAACAAACCAAAATCTGATCTTTCAAAATTTTATAATATTACAATAAATATAATTATTTTTTAAAACAAAAAGAAAGAGAATTTTATTAATTTAATTATATTATTAAATCCGTCTTTATCAGCAACCAAGCCAGCCTGCCAAATGAGAATGACACCATCTAAAAGTTGGAGCATGTTTGGATGTCTGGAAAAAAAGCTAAAAAAAAAAAAAAAAAACAAAAAAGCATTTTACAAATTTGACAAAATATTCATATGCCATTTTTTTCTACTTTTCTCGATAGAACCAGAATATGCTTTTTCTTTGTTTTTTCTTTTTTAAGAAGTACCTAATATGTGTTTTTTCTAAAAAAAATAAAAAAGTGTTTTTTTTATTTTTTAAAATAACATTTAATTCTCTAATTAAATTTTAAAAATATCTCATTTATTTTAAAAGCACCTTTTATAAGAATGGTAACAAAAAAAAATCACTTGTTTTGTTGAAATATTGCTTTTTTTATTAAAATACCATATATATAAAAAGTGATAATAACGATAAAGAACTTAAAAATAATAATAATAAAATAAAATAAGCCTTTAACGCACAAAATCAATAATTTCTAATATTATGTACTGTAACTCTCATGTATCTTAGTCAGTATAATCTCTGAAAAAGTGAAGAACACTCCAATAGACACACACATTAAGTGGGAAAAATGAAAATCAAAGAGATGATTTCATGTACCATACAAGCCGGGGTTTAAAGTTTTCAATCAAGAAGTTCGAGTAGAGTACTGCATAATTACAAATAATCCTATGGAACATAATTTTGATTTTACAAGTAATATGGCTAGTGTGCCACATGCCAAATCACTTCAAGCTGGTAATTCTTCTCTAAGAAAACTTTCTAAAGAAAGTGCGAATGATTCTGCAAATTAATAGAAGTAAATTTTATCAAAACAATTAAGTAGTAAATAAGGACAACTAGACAAGTATTTGTTATGTCACGTATTATATATACTATCTTTAATGGAGTCGTATAAACTTTATTAATCCACTTTTTTATTAAATAATAATAAAATTCCAAGATTTTTTTATTATTTTTTTTGGTTTCAAACGATCACTACCGTCATCAACTATCTGATTTTTCTATTCCTTTTTCTTTTTCATTTTTTAGTCAGACATTTTGTGAATTTTAGGAAAAGTTTATACAGAAACAAGTAAGACATGGTGAGGAAAAGTGTATAAATGTGAAATTTCTTGAAATTAATTAAATAAAAATACGTACTACCTCTTAATCCAATTGGAGTCCCACAAGGAAAGCTTTTTTGATGCGATGCAGTTCTCGGGTCACAACCTCCATCTTCAATCTGTCCTCTGGCGATTCCATTGAACAGCCAACTGCGATCCTCAGGACTGAAAGTAAGCAACTCTGCACATAATTACCATTCATTTGGCTCTGGTTCTCACTGCTAATCTCACCATTGTTGTTGCGGATTTCTTCATCTCTAGTCATTGATGATGATGGGACAACATTTGGGTCAGCAATTTGCAAAAGTCTCTCAGGCAATGCATTCGCAACAAAGCTATGCAGATTCAAACCCTCTACAAATATTATGTCGGTTGTTCTTTTTCCAGTGAACATCTCCAACAATAGCACCCCAAAGCTATAAACATCTCCCTCTTTTGATGCCTGTCCTCCCATACCGTACTCTGTAAATCATAATTTTGGAAATATAGATATGGTGTAACAAAAAAAATGTTGCATGTGCACAATGCAAAAGTAAATTAAAAATAGAAAAAGTTAAAAACCTGTGGAATTTGTACAATATTTGAATAATTAAGTGCTTTGTTTATGTTTGTAACTCACTGGTTGGACTCATCAATAATTAAGTATTCAGACTTTTTTGAATACCTGATTATTAAACTGCATTATTAATTTATGTAATGAGAACCTGAATACTAAACTGCATACAGTCAAAGCATAGTTACCATGCTACGCAGAGACTTTTGTTTTAATCACCGGTACTTTTTTTTAGCACATGAAAATTATTAAAACAATAGTCAAAGCATAGTTGCCATACCATGCTACACAGTCAAAGCATAGTTACCATGCTACGCAGAGACTTTTGAATATGAAGACAATAGATATAAATTGTTGGGTATCAAGTGCTAGAAAGAATTGTGAGAAGAAAAGCTATAGGTGACTTGAAAAGAAGCAATTTAGGCTCAAAGGGATTCAAGATCATATGATGAAGAAACACATCAAAAATATTATAGATGTTCTAGTTATTCATAACAATCTTACAACTCAATAAGTTTAGTTCTACACTAAAAAAGATTGTAGGAAGTCAGATGATAAAAAATACAAAATTAAGATGTGAAATAGTGTTCATGATGGTTCAGTGTCCAAGTTGAGATTTCTTACCTGGGAAAACATACCTGATGGTTCCCATCATTCCAACTTTGAGTTTGAGAAGAATTATCGGCGGCCAAGAGAAGCCTTGCTAAACCAAAATCACCCAGATGAGCTACCATTTCATTATCCAGAAGAACATTGCTTGGCTTTATATCACAATGAAGGATTGTGGTTTCACACTGGTCATGAAGATAATGCAGTGCTGAAGCCACATCTTTAGCAACATTTAATCTTTCGATTAGGCTCAAATTTCTTGGTTGGTTTTCACCTTCTGTATCTGGATGCATCCACTTCTCTAAGCTTCCGTTTGTCATGAATTCGAATACCAGAGCTATGAATTCATTTTGGTTGGAATCAGTGCTGGAGCAACATGTTAAGATCTTAATGAGATTCTGATGGCGGATGTTTCTCAGAGCATTACATTCTGTACTGAAGCTCTTTGAAGCACCTATCTGTTGAAGGTTGAGAACCTTTACAGCGACACTTTGTCCCTGATTAAGAATTCCTTTATATACAGAACCAAAACCACCAGATCCAATTAGATTACTGGGAGAGAAACCTTCAGTAGCTTCATACAGCCTTCTGTATGAAACTTTGGGAAGACTTTCTAATATGGAGTATGTTGATTTTCTCCTCCAATAAACAATAACAAAGGTTGCAAGCACAAGGAAACTCATTGCCACACTAACTATTGCAATTATCATTTTGAAATTGTTCTTCTTTCCCTGTTTTGATAGTTTGATGGGGCATGTTGGCAGCTTCAGTGTTGAAACGCCACCACAAAGCTTAGCATTTCCAGTCAATGATATTGCACTTGCATTTCCAAAAGCACCACTTTTAGGTACCTCACCTTCAAGATTATTGTAAGAAAGATTTAAGTATAAAAAAGTTGAAATTTTCTCCAAATCTTTTGGAATCTGACCAGACAGTTTGTTTCGGGAAAGATCCAACACCTGATGAGATTTTAAAGAAGCCAAAGATGAAGGTAGAATTCCTTGGAAGGAATTCCCCTACAAGAAAAGGTATTCCAGGATCTGGCACTCACCAATGGCAGGTGGAATTTTACCAGAAAAATTGTTTTCAGAGAGATCCATAGCATTAAGATTTTTAAGGTCACCTACTTCTGCAGGAAGAGTTCCATTTAATGAATTTTTCGATAAGTTCAGCATTTGTGATAACGAATACAGACCAAGAACCTGATGAGGTATAGCTCCAAAAAGTTTATTTTTAGAAATGTCCAAGAACTGCAATCTTTGGCAGTTTCCTAGACTTGGAGGAATGGTCCCCTATAAATTATTAATTTCCAAAGAGAGGAAATTAGTTTCTGTTTAGTGAGGGCCTAGGGAAGATGGAATTTGTCCAGAAAATTTGTTTCTGTTTATAGTAATCAATTGCATATTTGGAAACTTACCAAATAAAGTGGGAATGATGCCAGTGAAAAGATTGTCCTCCATAGCGAATTCAATCAAGTTGATGAGATTCTCAAATACTGCTCCATCGACGTTTCCAGATACTTGATTACTTGCCAATAGTAACAAATTGAGTTGTGTTGACAAATTTGCCATGGAGTTGGGTAGGACACCTTCAAGATGGTTGTGATTGAAAGCGAGTATTTTTAGTTTGCTGCAGTTTCTCGAAGACCTTATAAAGTCCAAGTCATTTGAAGAATTTCTTCCAAGATTATTGGAACCCACACCCAGCCACCATAACTCTTGTAGATTACCAAAGTTGGTGGGAACTTGTCCCACAAAATTGTTATAATTAATACTAATTATTTGAAGCTTTGAAGCATTGCATAATGAAGCTGGGATGCTCCCAGAGAATTGATTAGAAGCGAGGCCAAAAGCTTGAAGATTAGGTAGTATGATGCCTATGTTGTCTGGAAGAGTGCCTCTAAGTTGATGATTATATGCCATTGAAATTTCTGTCATGGAGGATATATTGTAAAGAGAGGTGGGGATCGTACCTGACAACCCATTGGCAGCAATGTGGAAAAATAACAATCTTTTCAAATGGCCAACATCATCTGGAATATGTCCTACTAAATTATTGAAAGACACCCGAAAAGTTTCAAGTGAAGAAAGGTTGCCAATGGTAGGAGGAATGTCTCCAGTCAAATTGTTTCCCCCAGCATAAATTCTCACAAGCTTCACTAGAAACCCAATCTCCTTGGGAAGTTTTCCAGTGAGTTTATTTCTCGAGATGTCAATTATCTCGAGGTTAGAGCAGTTCATCACCAAGCTTACAGGAATTACCCCTCCTAGCGTGTTGTTAGAGAGACGGAGAACCCGCAGTCGAAATAAACGACCGATATCTTACGGAATGTCACCGAAGAAGCTGTTGTTTGAGAGGGTGATAGACCTGAGAAATGTCAAGTTGGCCATGTAAGGTGATATGAATCCATGCAAGTTACGTTGTGGTAGGTCCAAGGCCGTGACTCTCTGATGTCTGAGGCTGCTTGTGATTCCAACCCAGTTGCACAAGTTTACAGAATCATTCCAGGAGCTCAACACACTTTCCGGATCACTCTCTATTGCTTGCTTAAATTTGAGCAAAGCCAGGTGGTCGGTTTTGTTACTTGGCACATGCATGGCAATGATGGAAGCTTTGCAGCAGCCATAACATGTAAAAAGAGAAAAAGAGAATCAAATGGTGGGTTTTTTGGAGCTTCATTTGGTTTGGAGTAGTAGCTAGAGCGAGCAAAAGTGAATAATTTAGTTATGGGGAAGAGAATGAACTATTAGAAAATGGTTACGGACCTAATCCAACACACTAAGTTCGAAGAAGGAGAGAATGGTCAAAGCCAAATTGTGTAAAAACTACTAGCCACGTGCCCCTCACTAATTAAAATTGACTAATATTTTGTTTTGCCCTTTTTTTCTATTTTTAATTTAATAAAATTCTTTCATAAAAGATTTTAATGAATAATAAAATTGTTGGACTTCTTCTCTCTCTCCCTCTTTCTGCTGTATATCGTATATTCCTTTTTTGGTTGTTTTTTATCATGAAAGCGAATTCAATTATTTAAAGCTCTTCAACCTATGTTATACGTTAAAGGATTTTTTTCTATTTTGTATATACCATATTCCTTAAATATATTTGTGTAAGAAAAAAAAATGTTTACGTTAAAATTAGGGATGGCAACGTATCGTGTCATGTCATGTTCGTATCGTATGATTTTGTGTTCATATTAAATTTTCTTCACTCGAATCCAATCCGTTAAGCTTTCGTGTTGAAATATATAAACTCAAACTCATTTATTAAATTATCATGTAACCCGTTAATCCGTTAAATAAATTGATCAATTTTAATAATTTTTTAATTGTTCTATGGAAGAAAAAATCACCACAAAGTTAAAACAAAATCATAACAAAGTTAACTTAAAATTAATAAAATAAACATATACCAACTAATCAAATAATATCCATTATCAATAGTGTCATTATTAATAGTATCCATCTGCTTCAAAAGAATCTATATGTACAAATTATATATATGTTTAATGTACACGTATGAAGTGTTTAATATATTTAATACATATACAATTGTACCAATTTTATATTTTTAGATATTATCACATAAACATGTGTAGCATGTGTCACATATATATCATGAGTCAAACATATATCATATAATTGTACGATATATATCATAGATATTTGTTCATAGATATATGTATATATAAATAAAATTATCTCATAATTATCATATATATGTCACATTACATAATTACATATTTGATCATACACATGCATATAAAAAAATTTACTAGATCAATGCATTGTGTCACATATGTCTTACATGTCACATATATATTTAATCATATATATACGTGTGATAAAATATTATACTATTTTATTATATATTTATCAAATAGAAGCATGTGGCAAAATAAATCAAATATAATTATATAAATATATATAACATATTTCCTATATAAATAACAACTACACGTGATTAACAAATAAAAAAATAAAATTATCAATATTTATAATTATTTAAAATTTGAAATATTAAAATTTGACTCAATATTTGTGAAAAATATACTTTGACACAGTTTATAATTTTTAATATTTTATGAGGAGAAAATAATTTTTATTTAATTTTTTATTTTTATGAACAGTAACGGGTTGTTATCGTGCTTTGCGTGTTCACCCATTACCAACCTGTTAAGCTAACGTGTCTTATCGTGTTGACCCGTTAATAATCCGAATCCAAAGCGTGCGGGTTTGTGTTGTGTTAACAGATTGGGTGGAGTTTTGCCATCCCTATTTAAAATCAACCACACAAAGTCAACTTCTGTGGGTGTTGTTAAGGAAAAATAAATAGTTATAGAAAGGTAAAAATGTAAAAAACAACAAATTGTAATAATTATGGCTAGGAAGGATCACATAATTTCAACCATTCCGTAGTAGCACGTTGTTGATTTTTAATTCGGTGGAATTTTGTGATTCTTCCTAGCTTGAATCATTGATACAGTAGTTCTTGCAAAAATTAATTAACTTTAATGAAACTACTACAATATTCTTGCAAAAATTCTTTTTAGTATTTTTCCATACACTCCTATTATTATATTAATATCACAATCCGTATTTATGTAAAATTAATATTCCGTTTCCAATTTGAGAAATAAAAAAATTAAAAAAAAAAAAAACTAAATTGTTCAGACATCATATAAGCTCCCCCTCTAAATGTCGTAGGAAATTGAGAATTAAAATTTGTCTTAATTTTAGGAATAGAAATATCTTGTCCAAAATACAATATTTTGTAATGGAAAGAAGGTAAATAGTCAAATTTTGGATAAAAGCAAAAGATATACAACTAAATTAATTAAAACGAAATTAAAGTTCTTTCTTTGGTCTAATGATGGATTCCAAGATTTAGCTTGTACTTGGTTTGATACCAATAATGGCAGTCGTTTTAGTCTGGCAAGGATGCATATATATCCACAACTGAAAGCAACAACCAACTTATATGCCAGCCGATCACGGAATAGCATCATCATAAAAAAGATATTCTTTTATAAAGGAAAATATTAGAGGGCTTTAAGCAATTTACTATATTTATAGATATGGACCACAGATTAAAATATGTGTGTGTATATATATATATGTGTGTGTGTGTGTAAAAGTTTTCAGCTATGGATGTGATCTTACTGTTTGAGAGACATTCGAAAGTTTAGTGGCCACTCCAATACCATTCCCAATTCCAAAGTTTAGTGGCCACACCATTTGAAGATCTCTCTTCTCTCTTTCTCTCAAGATATTATTCCCTCACTCAAACTTCTCGATTATTGCTCTACCACCAACAATGGCAGTGACTTGGGCATTGGTGTAAGGTTTATGTGGCTTATTTATTGTATATTTAATTATGGTTTAATAAATATAGTAATAGTTAAATTCTGATTGATTAGTTTTATTTTAAAAAGTTAAAAGAGTTTCTTTTATTTAAAATGCATCGATTGATGAGAACAGTTATTATCACATATATTTTAGAAACCGATCCTCTAAAGGAATACTGAATGAAGGGGACAGAGAAAATAAGTTAGGTTCTCTCAGACTTTCTAATTTTATGGACCGGTATTAGTTCAGTTACATGGATCAAGTTACATAAAATCATATTATATATTTTAGTGAAAACCATAGAATTTTAAAAATTTGGGATTAAGTTTTCTACAATTAAGTTTATATAGTAATTGAATGTTTAATGCTTATATGTGGTATCAGAACCGGTGTTTGGAATTTTATGATTTTCCATTAAAGAAATTATGGTTTACGTTATTTCCATATAATTGATTATCAAGATTTTATTTGTTTGATCTGAGCAAGGAAAGAAATCTTGATTTTGCTTTGGACTATGATATATGTGCGTTGATTAATTGAACTTTACATGGCATATACTTTCTCCGGTTTAGTATTCAATGCACATACGAGAATCGATTTGCTTTTGACAACAATATAGACTCTTTCTGCTATTTATGTTTCTGATGCTTAACATGTGCTTTTTAGTAAATTGAATTGAATTTCTCTTTACGATTTCGGCTTATGATTCAATTGCCATGTATTTAGCTATTGAATCTCAAAGTTTATATTCTTATGTGTGTTCGGCAGATCCTTCAATATTTGTGTTTCGGAAGTTTACCAATCCTTTATGTGCATGGTTTATTGAGTTGGGTTGAATTGCTTTATGCTTTTACACATGCTTTTCGTGTATATATTAACGATTATACGTGAGAAACAAGTTGCAATTTATATTTATGACACATGCAATAATGATTTATATATTGCTTGTTATCTAATGGTCGTTTCCATGTGAAACCTTACCGCATTTATTGTTCAAGCAATATTACAATATGTTAATGAAAAAATCAGACATTTTATGTCCCCTCGCATAAACCCATTTTTTGTCACTGTGACAAAAATGCATTGTCACAATGATGACACTAAAGCAGACACAGATTCGTTTTCAGCGACGAACACATAAATTTGCAACTAATATGATAAATATGGTGGCAAACTAAGAGTTCTCACTGATTGAAATAGTTATAGCGGCAATAATATTTGACACAATATGTTTATAAGTTTGTCACTTGATGTACACTATTTGTCACTGTTTGCATACATATCTCCGGTCAAACTTTGACATTCTGTGACAATGGGAATTTCAGTGACAATGTATACTATGGACACAACTATTCAGCTTCAAATTGTGGTGTCACTGAATACATATGTGACAATCCAAGTATTTTTCACAATAAATATTTATGACGATGCTAATTGTCACTAGTACCATCTATGACATTTTAAATTTGTCATAATTAATGTGTGATATTAATAATTGTGACTGAAATTATCTGTCACAATAACTATTTATGTCACATAAACTGTTTGTGACAATAAATTGTCACGGAAATTATCCGTGTCGTGAGTTTGCAATGACACTATTTGTATCCCTTTAGGAGTCCATTTGACATGGATCATTTAGTGACATCGTTTGATTTGTTACTTTGTATATATGATAAATATTGCTTACACTGGATCATTTGGTGACATTGTTTGAATTGTCACTTTTTATTTGTGATAAATATTTTTTACACTATGGATCATTTGGTGACATCGTCCAATTTGCCACTTTGTATTTGTAATAAATATATGTTTAGTTTGCCAATGACACAATTTGTATTGCTTTAAGAGTCCATTTGACACTGGATCATTTAGTGAGATCGTTCATCACTTTGTAATTGTAATATATTTCCACAATGAAAATACAGTTTGACCTTTTTCCATAATATTTTTCCAACGTACATTTACTTGCATCAAATCTCATAGTATCCATCTCTATAGAATCCACTACCTTTGGCAAAACCTCTAAAAGGTTTGCCTCAGGCTGTTTAACATTTGCAATCGGATCTTGTGAAAATCCAAGTTGTTTTTTGGCACAAACACTTGTTTAACATGTTTCTCTTTTACTTTCATATCCATAGCTGATTTTTTTTCTAGAGCTTTATCCAAAAGTCTGCATTTTGTGACTTCATGATCAATATTATGACATGAAGTGCAAAAATTGACAAATTTTCATAGAAAACAGTCACAAAAATGCAAGTATTTTCATCTTCTAAAATAAGAGTCTTTAGTAAATTTTCAATCACATCAATATCCACTAAAACTCTTGCAAAGTGTCCAAAATCCCCATGTATGGTGGAGTAATTGAATTTCAAAGGCATACCAATACCTCGTGCAAGATCAGTCAAAATTTGAGGATGCCAAAAATCTCAAGTAAGGTTATAAAACCGAACCCAGACTTGTGCATTATTTGATTTTTGTTGTTCTAGGTTGAAACCTGAAACTCATTCCTGAAGGCGAAGGATACCAGGTTTTAAGTTCAAGGCTCCTAAAGACCACACCTTTTGTTTGTTAGCATGAGAGAATAAAAGAACCTAAGAACCTGATAAAACCCCCTTCCCAGAGAAATGAGTCTCCAAGAATTTAAGTTTCAATGAGCTTGAAGCTTGTTTTTCAATTCTTGCAATTTTCATGGGGACTCCCCTTTGGACAAATAACCCTGGCAATCAAAGAATTTTGACAGAGAGCTAACCTTTTGTTGTAAGCCGATTTATTCACTTTAACTACTACTGCGACATAAGGGAGGTGCATAACCAGGAGGAATAACCAGAATGGAGTGATGAAGAACTGCTGCATAAGAATGCCATGTCACAATCCATACTATCACTTTGGCAGAAGCCTCCTCCACCATTGTTGCAGTGGGTGGGTTATCAGATACCCCCAACTTCTTGTGTTCAGCAACACCTAAGCCATGAGACGCTGCTTTTACAAATGTGTTCTTGGAAAAATTGCCCCCCGCCAGAAATACCACATGCACCTAATGTCGAAGAAGGAAGGGAACCCCTTGTCTCCTATGCTGGATCAAAGGTCATGCCTTGACAAAAACCAGAGCCAAATCCGTGAGTTTGACCCCACGGGTGCAAGAGTGAAACCACAGCAGAAATCCAAATAGCAGCTAGATAATGCAATTTGTTAAATGAAAATTGCAAAACTTTGTTTAGTTACAATATATTCAAATTAACAAAACACAAAAACTCAATCTTGTAGCATCATTGTCGACAACCAACCACTACAACAACCACCTAACCACTAGAACAAAACAGCAACCACTACAACCATGCACAAGAATACTGTAATCTCGTATAAGCACCAAGCAATTCTACAAGCCTTGATAGCCCAACCCAACGACAATCACGCTATACAACACACGGTCAAGATTCCAGCAAAGAGCCCACACAACCGAAAGCAGCCGCGACTTGCTCAAACCATAACCTCGATCACGTCAACAAGATCCACGACGCCAGTACGGAAGTGAGGAATTTACACTTTCTAGTAACTAATGAAGCTGCCACTTCTACCATGATTGCAACACCGAGCCCATCAGCAAAGCTCGACAACTTCAGCAACCACAATAACCACTATGGCAACAGCAACCACGATGCGGTAAAACCAGAGAGACAACTCAACCTCAACCTAAGATCAACGAGCAGACACAACGATCTCTATCACGGTGACAAGCTACCTCAAACACAGTTCCAGCTGTACAGAGAGTTTGAAGTTACGCAAGTCACAAAAGTGGACTATGCCGACGATGGGTACCAAATCCACGATCCTCAACTTGGAGAGTGCGATGGAAAGTCTGGCGCATCGATAATAAGCCCAGATCCACAATCAATCAACCCGGAGACCAAGTGGGTGAAGCGCGCGGCCAAGATCGCCTTCGATCGCCAGAGAAAAAATCCAATTCGATAATAATCACTAATAATAATAATAATAATAAACTAATAAACTAATCATAATAATAATAATAATAATAGTCGTAATAATAATAATAATAATAATTAGAAGAGGTTACTTGTCGGATAAACAGGTAGAGACATCCCAATTAGGTTGGCACCCCTCCAAACCCTCACCAAGTAAGCAAAAGATTTTATTAAATTAAAAAGTTTACATTAGTTACAATAGTTACAGCAGGTTTGATAACCTAAAAACCAACGACGCGTACATGAATTACAACAAAATTAAGAAACAAAAGTGAATCAACGACTGTCGCCGCCTCATTAAAACCTGAAAAGAGAAAAAACCACAAATGGGGAAAACCTCAATCCAGGAAAAAGAGTGTCGGGACAACAACAGTACTAGCAAGCTACTTTCTAAATCTATAGTTTGCAAAACCATTGACATTCATATAATGCATAGAAATACAAGAGTCTGGAAGACCCCACCATCACTGCGCTTCGGGTGAAGAAACAGCAATTTTCGACAGCGCATCCGCAACTATGTTTCCCTTCCTGAAAATATCAGAAACTCAGAAATGAATGCTGGAAACATAACGGAGACAGTTCACCCATCTTGTTTTGTAGGCTCATGGGACGACGGACTCTCAACGAATGAGTAAGTTGGCGATGTAAGCACAATCGTACTCCAGCCATAAGTGATCCCACCCGAAGTCTCTAGTGTACTCAATGGCACCCAAGAGCTCACTCTCAAAGGCATAATACGAGTTCAGAGGGACAACAACAACAACAACAACAACAACAACAATAATAATAATAATAATAATAATAATAATAATAATAATAATAATAATAATAATCATAATAAAAATAATAAGAAAAAAATTGAATGAAAATTTGTCATAAAATTTTTTCTAATTTTTTATGTTTAATTCGTCATAAAAAGTTTTTTAATTTTCATGTTGTTTCATAATTTTTATATATTTGTGATGGTCAGGATTTTTTTTATTCAACTAAAATAATATGTTCTCATATATATTATATTTCTATTTTTCTTTTCTCTTAAAATAATCATCATGTGGTTTTAGTAGTTTTATTATTTTTTAAATAAAATTTTCAATTAGCCATAAAATTATAATTTTATGATGACAAAACTTTATGAAAAAGAAAAAAAAAATTGAAAATAGATTTATAAGTTTGCTTTAGTCAACAATTGCACAAAAAGATTAAATGAATTGGTCATTATGTCTACTGAAAAACAAATTTTGAAATACATAGATTTATAATAATATAGTTGTTACTCTTTATCAAAGAAATAAATACTAGATTTAATTTACACTTTTGAAAGTTTTAGAATCATTTTTTTGGTAATTTCGAATATTTTAATATACTAGATTTAATTTCTACTTTTGAAAATTTTAGAATCATTTTTCCGTAATTTTGAATATTTTTATTTCATATAAATTATTATTATTATAATTTTTATATTTTTTTTAAGAAAAAAGTTATTTATAGGGCGCCCTCATTTAAATTAGTCTAAAACCGTCAAAATTTGAGGTCTGACCATAATAAATAATAAATAAATTATAAATGGAAGTTAATAATAAATTGTCACCTGTAATACCACATAATTTGGTAAATAAAATTGCAAAACTTATTTTGTAAGTTGTGTTTGATAACATAATTATTTTTTGTTTTAGTTCTTTTTCTCTTAAATTATATGTAATTTGATTAGTTTAGAGATTAATTGGAGTTTGTTATATGTTAGTTAGACAACTTTATTAAGTAAAAATATAAAAACAAAAATTGAAAATGAAAACACTTTGAAAATATTTTCATTTTTTGTTTTGTGTTTTTCATTTTCCTTCACATTTTTAGTCTAACTAACATTTAACAAACTTTAACCAACCTCTAAACTAACCAAATTACACATAATTTAAGAGGAAAAAACTAAAAATAAAAACAAAAAACAGTTGTGTTATCAAACAAGCTCGTAATTGAGCTTTTCTTATTATTAATTTGTAGGACCCTTTAAATTACAAACAAACCAAAATTTGGTCGTTCAAAAATTATGATATTAGAATGAATATAAAAAAAACAAAACAAAAAGGACAGAGTTTTTTAACTGCTGTGCCACACACCCATAAATTAAAAGACAAACAATAACAAACACACAAAATTTACGTGGTTCGGCAATTTGCCTACGTCCACTAGAGGTAGACACTGTATTATTTCTGAGAGAAGTTTACAGAGAGTTTACAAACAGAAACTCTAGCTTCTCTTACTCACTTTCTAATTACATTGAGATCTCAGGCCTATATATAGGCACTTACAGAGTGTGAATTCAAGGTTTACAAAATCAAATTTATCTGCACCGAATACGTACATAATTTGAACTTTCCTAGATCTGTATTTGTTGACTGTTAGAGTTGTCATCTTTGATAGTAGCTTGAGTTGCCATTCTTGAATAGATTTGATTTAAGCTAATTTTTCAACAATCTCCACCTTGGCTAGAATCCACCAGTCAGTGCTGCCTCCGGTATGCCCTTAGTCGCTCTAAGCTTGAGAGATGTTGATCAAGTTCAAACAGTGTTGGAACTTGATCCTTGTAACCACCTTCGTTAGCATATCTGCATGATTATCTGCAGTTCTGATCTTCTATAGTAGAATGTCTTTTTCATCTACTATCTCCCGGATGAAGTGAAAACGAACATCTATATGCTTGGTGTGACCATGATATACTTGGTTCTTTGCTAAACAAATGGCACTCTAACTATCATAGAATACCTCCATGTTTTTTTGAACAATTCCCAAGTCTTCTATCAATCTATGAAGCCAAATAACTTCCTTGAAAACTTCTATTACAGCTATATACTCTGCCTCTGTAGTTGACAAAGCCACTGTTGATTGTAAGGTTGATCTCCAACTTACTAGTCCTCCCGCTTTTGTGAACACATAACTAGTAGTAGATCGGCGCTTGTCAAAATCACCAGCATAGTCTAAATCTACGTATCCAGCCAAATGTTTATCAACATTCTTATCTCTCTCAAACTTCAAACCAACATCCAAAGTACCCTGAATGTACTTTAGAATCTACTTCACTGCTTGCCAGTGGCCTTTTCAGGATTATGCATGTAACGGCTTACCATACTTACAGCGTGTGAAATGTCGGGTCTAGTACTCATCATTGCATATATTAAAGCAACAACTGCATTTGCATATGGAATATGCTTCATCTTCTCCTTCTCAGATTCTATACTTAGTTATATTAATGTACTCAATTTGAAGTGTGGAGCTAACGGTGTACTTACAGGTTTAGTTTTGTCACAAATTTCAAACCTCTAAAGTACTTTCTTCAAATACTAAGTTTGAGTCAAACAGATTGTACCTTTCACCCTGTCTCTTTTGATGTCCATTCCAAGAATCTTCTTAGCTTCTCCAAGATCCTTCATTTCGAACTTTGAACTTAACTGAGCCTTCAGTTTATCGATCTCCTTCTTGTCCTTAAGTGCAATCAGCATATTATCCACATATAGGAGTAACTAAACGAAAGTACCATCTTGGAGTTTACGAAAGTAGACGCAGTGATCAAATTGACTGCGTGTGTACCTCTGATTTATCATAAAGCTGTCAAACCTCTTGTACCACTGTCTAGGTAACTACTTTAAGTCATATAGTGACTGACTTAATTTGCAAGCCCAATTCTCTCGTCCATAAACTTTAAACCCATCTGGCTGAGATATATAGATTTCCTCATCTAAAGTTCCATGGAGGAATGCAGTTTTCATGTCGAGTTGGAATAACTCCAGATTAAATTGTGCCACCAAAGCCAATAATATTCGAATAGGCGCATACTTCACAACCGGTGAGAATATCTCGTTGTAATCTATTCCTTCCTTCTGAGTGAAACTTTTGCTACAAGTCTGGCTTTGTATATAATATTGTCTTTACTAGGAACTCCTTCCTTCTTGGCATAGACCCATTTGCACCCAATTGCTTTCTTATCCTTTGAAAGTGGAACCAACTTCCATGTCTGATTCTGATGAAGTGATGTCATTTTTTCATCCATTGCCTTTTTCCACTTGACATTGTCAGGACTATATACAGCTTCTTTGTAAGTATTCAAAACATCATCATCAATTGCTGAAAGAGCGTATGCCACCATGTCTGAGTAACGGGCAGGTTTTTTAATGATCCTTCTTGGTCTACTGGTAGCTATAGACTCTAACTGTTGTACTGGAGATGAAACCTACACCTCACTCGAGATTTCATCTTGATCATCAGATTCGTAATCAGTATGATCAATAGTCAGAATAGATTCTTTAGGAATGTCAAGTCTGTTAAACTCCACCTGCTGTAGAGAATTCGGATTCTCATTATCAGTCTCTAGAGTTTTCTATTTCAGTATTGCAGATTCATCAAAGGTAACATCTCGGCTTACAATGATCTTCCTTGACTCAGGGTTTCACAATTGGAATGCCTTAACTCCTTCACTAAAGCCCATGAAAACAGCTTTCATGGCTCTAGAATTCAGTTTTGATTTCGTGACATGATAGTATGCTGGACATCCAAAAATATGTAGATAATCATAATCTGAAGCAAATTTTCCAAACCATAGATCTATAGAAGTTTTCCTATCAATTGCAGTAGAAGGTAGTCTGTTGATAATATGAGAGGTATAAATCAAAGCCTCTGCCTAAAATGCTTTACTCAAGCCTGACTGAGATAACATACAACGAACTTTATCAACCAGGGTTCGATTCATCCGTTCTGCTACACCATTTTGTTGTGGAGTGCTAGGAACTGTAAGGTGTCTGATTATTACTTCATTCTGACAAACTTTTAGAAATGGGTCTGATTTGTATTCTCTATCATTATCTGATCTGAGTCGCTTGAGCTTTCTACCGGTTTCAGTTTCAATCATCTTATTCCATTTAAGAAAGATATCTAGAACTTCATCTTTGTGCTTCATAGTATAAACCCAAACATATCTGGAAAAGGCATCAATAAAAGTTACAAAGCAACGTTTACCTCCCAATGAGACATTTGTGGAAGGTCCCTAGACATCAGTGTGAACATAATCCAGTGTTGCCCTGGTACGATGAATTGCGGTACCGAATTTAACTCTCGTTTGCTTGCCTAAGACACAATGCTCACAGTAATGTAGTTTTCCAGTTTTAGCACCTTTCAGTGTGCCTTGTTTTATCAGACTTTGCAAGGCCTTTTCTCTAACATGCCCTAATCGCATGTGCCAAAGTCAAGAAGTATCAAATTCATCATCTTCAGAACTGTTGGATATAGCTGCACTTCCTGTGACTGTTTGCCTATCTAAGAAATATAGATTATTCTTCAAAGTACCCTTCATTGCCAGAAATGCACCTCGAACAACCTTCATGACTCCATTTTTAATGGTCACCTTCTAACCACTAAAGTCTAAATCTCCCAAATATATGAGATTCTTTTTCAAATCTGGAACATATCTAACATCATTAAGTCGTCTGATTGTACCGTCATACATCTTCAAACGAACTGTTCTAATACTTTTTGTATGACAGGTATTATCGTTGCCCATAAGCACAACTCCACCATCAAGCTTTTGGAAGCTTGAGAACCATTGCCTATTTGGACACATATGGTAGGAACATCCGGAATCCAAAATCCATCTATCAAAAGGGTCGTTTGATGATGAAACCAGAAAAGCTTATTCCTCTTCATTTGCTTTTTGTGCAATGTTTGCAGTTGATTTCTCATTATTTGGACAATCCTTTTTCCAGTGCCTTTTCTAGTGACAATAGACACATTCATCGTTTGCAAGATTTCTTCTTGATGATACTCCCCTTGACTTTGAACGGAATCTGTTCAGCCCTCTAGATCCTCCAGATTTTCTATTGCTTGTCCTTCCTATTGCTATAATCAGAGCTTCTGGTGTTGTTTCCCTGTGATCAATTTGATCCTTCTTCAGATACTTATTGTTGACCAAAGCATTGAAACATCTACAAATTTAACATCTTTTCCATATAGCAGAGTAGTGGTTAAATACTCATAGCTTTTAGGCAAGGAATTTAATAATAACAGAGTTTTATCTTCTTCTATAATTTCAACTTCTAAATTCTGTAAATCAGCATGAATTTTATTGAAATTATCTAAATACTCAATCATAGAGGTACCTTTCTTGTACTGGAAACGAAAGAGTTTCTTCTTCAGGTAAAGCCGATTCTCTATGCTTTTTGTCATGTACTTGTTCTCTAACTGTTTCCAGAGACTTGCTGCTATGATCTCCTTCATGAGAAAGTACTTCTGATCCTTAGCTAAACACAGTCGAATTGTGCCACAAACTTAATGATTTATGTAATCCCAATCTTTATAGGACATATCCTTGGGTTTAGCTTCCAAGGCGATTTGTGATCCTTCTCGGAATAGCAGGCCCAAAACCTCATATTGCCACATGCCAAAATTATTAGTGCCATCAAATTTTTCCACCTCAAATCTTACATTACACAATATAGGTCTTTGAATAGTGCCACTTGTGGATGATTCGCTGGTGTTTCTAAACCGGGGTAGCTCAATTTGCTCAGTTTCAACCATTGAAAATACTTCGATTGAATATGAAATAATTCAACTATAAGAAAATAGGTCCAATTTTGTCAGAAATGGACTAAAAATGACTAAGAAATAAATATATGAAATCAGAGAATATTTTATAGGAATATTCTGCAAGTGAACAGTGTCAGATCAACAGTGACGGCTACAACAGTGGACGGCTTCAACAATGCGGCTCCAATAGTAAATGGCACAACAGTGCGGCTTCAACAATAAATGCCTCAATATTGCGGCTCGGTGCAGATGAACAGTGTCATCTTCTTCCTCTAGACGAGCGCGAAAAAAAAATTTCTTCAATTTTTCAGTCTGATTTTAGCAGCTTTTCAACTCAAATTTTACAGAGTTTTTCTCGCATGTACTTGCTCTTTCACCTGGTATACTCAAAACATAATTTTGAGCACTTTCAATTTATGAAACAGTGACAAAGAATTGCTCTATTTTAAGCAAAACTTGAGCTCTGATACCAATTTGTTGTGCCACACGCCTAGAAATTAAAAGACAAATAAAAAAATAATATCAAACACAAAAAATTCATGTGGTTCGGCAATTTTCTATGTCCATGGGAGGCAGTCACTATATTATTTCTAAGAGAAGTTTACAGAAAGTTTACAAACAGAAACTATAGCTTCTCTTGCTCACTTTTTAATTTCATAGAGATCTCAGGCCTATATATAGGCATTTACAGAGTGTGAATTTAAGGTTTACAAAATCAAATTTAACTACACTAAATACGTAGAGAATTTGAACTTTGCTGGAGCTATATTTGTTGATTGATAGAGTTGCCATCTTTGATAGTAGCTTGAGTTGCCATTCTTGAATAGATTTGATTTGAGCCAATTTTTCAACAATCTTCATCAACGACGAGGCCTAACAAAAATTTAATTTTACAAGCGGTATGGTTAGTGTGCCACATACGAAATCACTTTCTGAAGAAATTTGTCTGAGTGATTCTCTTCGGAGAATATTTTCTAAAGAAAGTGCCAAAGATTTTACAAATTAATAAAAGCAAATTTTAGTAACGATTCAACAATTAAGAACAACTGGGCAAGTATTTTTATGTCAGTATGATTTATACAATCTTTAATGAGTCATATAAACTTTATTAATCCACCTTTTTTTTCTTAAAAAAATATAAAATAAAATAAACTTCCAAGATTTTTTGTATTCTTTTTGGTTTCAGCCTACTATCTGATTTTTTTTTTTAAAAAAAAATTTTAGTTACACTTTTGTAAATTTTGGAAAAGTGTATAGAGTTATTTTAACAATGTATACAGAAACAATATATGATAGAAGTCAAGATGCCAGATTAATATATAAATCTGAAATTTCTTGAAATTAATTTAGTAAAAAGCGTATTACCTCTTAATCCGATTCCGATTGAGCTCCATAAGGAAAGCTTTTCTGATGAGATGCAGTTCCCGGGTCACAGCCTCCATCTTCATTCTGTCCTCCGGCGATTCCATTGAACAATCAACTCCGATCTTCAAGACTGAAAGGAAGCAACTTTGCACATAATTACCATTCATTTGGCTCTAGTTCTCAGTGCTAATCTCACCATTGTTGTCGTGGGTTTCTTCTTCTGTAGCCATTGATACTGATGGGATCACACTTGGGTCAACAATCTACAAAAGTCTCTCGGGCAATGCATTGGCAACAAAGGTATGCAGATTCAAACCGTCTACAAATATATTGTCGGTTGTTCTTTTTCCAGCAAACATCTCCAACAATAGGATCCCAAAGCTATAAACATCCCCTAGTTTTGATGCTTGACCTCCTATACCGTACTCTGTGATTCATAATTTTGACTATATAGATATGTTGTAATGAGAAAAGGGTTTCATGTGCAAAATGAAAAAGTAAAATAGAAAAAAATAGAAAAGTTAAAAATCTGCGCAATCTATACAGTATTTGAATAAGTGCTTTGTTCATGTTTGTATGGTTCTGAGAAAACTTATTCTGCTTAGGAACTCGATTGTTGGACTCATCAAGTTTGCAAGCGTGATTATTAAACTGCATTAATTTGTGTAATGAGAACCTGAATCTTAAGAATAGATACCATGGTACACAGAACTTTTGTTCTAGGCCATCTTTTCTTTTTTTCAGCTTTTATAAAAATAACAAATTTAAAGTTGTTGGGTTTCTCAAGAGCTATAGGTGACTTGAAAAGAATCAAATTAGACTCAAAGGGATTCAAGATCATAAGAAGAAGAAACACATCAAAAATATAATATATGTTCTAGTTATTCATAGCAATATTATGACTCAATAAGTTTAGTCACTAAACCATATTGAAGGAAGTGAGACAATAAAAAAAATACAAAATCAAGATGTAAAATAGTATTCATGATGGTTTACTGTCAAAGTTGAGATTTGTTACCCGGGCAAACATAGCCGATGGTTCCCATCATTCCAACGGTGCTACTTTGTGTTTGAGAAGAATTATCGGCGGCCAAGAGAAGCCTTGCTAAACCAAAATCACCCGGATGGGCTACCATTTCATTATGCAGAAGAACATTGCTTGGCTTTATATCACAATCAAGGATTGTGGTTTTACACTGGTCATGAAGATAATGCAGTGCTGAAGCCACATCTTTTGCAACATTTAATCTTTCGATTAGGCTCAAAATTTCTTGGTTGGTTTTCACCTTCTGTATCTGGATACAGCCACTTCTCTAAGCTTCCGTTTGTCATGAATTCGAATACCAGAGCTTTGAATTCATTTTGGTTGTAATCAGTGCTGGAGCAACATGTTATGATCTTAATGAGATTCCGATGGCGGATGTTTCTCAGAGCATTGCTTTCTGTAATGAAGCTCTTTGAAGCACCTATCTGTTGAAGGTTGAGAACCTTTACAACAACACTTTGTCCCTGATCAAGAACTCCTTTATATACAGAACCAAAACCACCAGATCCAATTAGATTACTGGGAGAAAAACCTTCGGTAGCTTCATACAGCCTTCTATATGAAACTTTTGGAAGACTTTCTAATATGGAGAGCATAGAAGTTGACTTGTATGTTGATTTTCTCCTCCAATAAACAATAACAAAGGTTGCAAGCACAAGGAAACTCATTGCCACACTAACTATTGCAATTATCATTTTGAAATTGTTATTCTTTCCCTGTTTTGATGGTTTGATGGGGCATGTTGGCAGCTTCAGTGTTGAAACACCACCACAAAGCTTAGCATTTCAAGTCAATGATATTGCACTTGAATTTCCAAAAGCACCACGTTTAGGTACCTCACCTTCAAGGTTATTGTAAGAAAGATTTAAATATTAAAAAGTTGGAATTTTCTCCAAATCTTTTGGAATTTGACCAGACAGCTTGTTTCGCGAAAGATCCAACACCTAAAGAGATTTTAAAGAAGCCAAAGATGAAGGTAGAATTCCTTGGAAGGAATTCCCCTACAAGAAAAGGTATTCCAGGACCTGGCACTCACCAATGGCAGGTGGAATTTTACCAAAAAAATTGTTTTAAGAGAGATCCATAACATTAAGATTTTGAAGATCACCTAGTTCCGCAGGCAGAGATCCGTTCATTGAATTTTTCGATAAGTTCAACATCTGTGATAGGGAAGACAGATGAAGAACCTGATGAGGTATAGCTCCAAAAAATTTATTTTGAGAAAGGTCCAAGTACTGCAATCTTTGGCAGTTTCCTAGAATGGAGGAATGGTCCCTTCTAAATTATTATTTTCCAAAGTGAGTGTAGCCAATTTAGTGAGGTTGCCTAGGGAAGATGGAATTTGTCCAAAAAATTTGTTTCTGTTTATTAAAAGCAAATGCATATTTCGAAGCTTACCAAAACAAGTGGGAATGATGCCAGTGAGAAGATTGCCCTCCAAACCCAATGCAATCAAGTTGATGAGATTCTCAAATATTGCTCCATCTATGTTTCCAGATACTTGATTATCTCCCAATAGTAAGAAATCGAGTTGGGCTGACAAATTTGCAATGGAGTTGGGTAGGACACCTCCAAGATGGTTCTGATTGAAAGCAAGTTTTTCTAGTTTGCTGCAGTTTCTTAAAGACCTTATAAAGTCCAAGTCATTGGAGGAATTACTTCCAAGATTATTCAAAGCAATGTCTAGCCACCATAACTCTTGTAGATTGCCAAAGTTGGTTGGAACTTGTCCCTCAAAGTTGTTGTTAGGAACACTAATTATTTGAAGCTTTGAAGCATTGCATAATGACGCTGGGATGGATCCAGAAATTCTTTAGAACCGAGGCCAAGAACTTGAAGATTAGGCAGGTTGATGTCTATGTTGTCTGGAAGAGTGCCTCTAAGTTGATTATTATCTGCCATTCCAATTTCTCTGAGGGAGGATATATTGTAAAGAGGGTTAGGGATCATACCTGACAACACATTGGCAATAATATGGAAAAATAACAATCTTTTCAGACGGCCAACATCATCTGGAATTTTTCCTACCAAATTATTATGAGACCCCCAAAAAGTTTCAAGTGAAGAAAGGTTTCCAATGGTAGGAGGAATGTCTCCAGTCAAATTGTTTGTCTCAGCATAGATTCTTACAAGCTTCACCTGAAACCCAATCTCCTTGGGAAGTTTTCCAGTGAGTTTATTTGTCGAGATGTCAATTATCTCGAGGTTAGAGCAGTTCATCACCAAGCTTACTAGAATTACCCCTCCTAACATGTTGTTAGAGAGACAGAATTCGCAGTCGAAATAAACGGTAAATGGTAATCTTAGTGAAATCACAAGTAATTCATTAGAAATGATGGATTTAAGTTGTAATAGGCTTTCTGAATCTATTCTATTCCAAGGTCTTCTAGTTTGAACTTGAGAATATTATGACTGGGCTTTCTTCTAATAACCTCATTGGGTCAATGGAGGGATGCACATAAGATGGTTTTTTTGGTAGAAAAGATCAATGATGAGAGGGGATGAGTGAATGGATTGTGAATCTATCTCCCTTCAAAATTAATCCCTCCAATATTAGATGGATTGGAGAGAGAGTTTTTATGACTAACTAATAAATTTTTAATTACACTTTAATTTCTTGTGCCATCTTTCCTTCATATTATATCAAATAACATGAAGAACCACATCTTTTTACCAACTCCTCTTCTCTCACCATTCCACATACCTATCCCTCCTACCTAGAATTGCTTGATCTTTCACATAATTTTAATAGTCTTTCATTGAGCACCACCAACAATGTCAACTTTACATGTCCCAATCTTGCCCAACTAGCTTTGTCCTCTTGCAACATAAAAGAATTTACCCATGTTTTAAATGCTTTTGAAAATATATATTAAAAATGTAAACCTTTCCCGCACTAAAATTTATGGAGAAGTTTGTCAATGGTTTAGTTTATTTATTCCAGCAGGGCAGAGGCTTGCTCCACTTATGCAGCGATAATGGTGTCTGCTGGTTTTGTGGATGAATTTGATGGTTCATGTATTCTGACTTGTAGTCTAATTCCTTTGTCCAGATTGTGGCGACTCATACTCACAAGGAATATAGACTTTACTAAGTGAGTGAATTTGTTGGAAATGAGTGTGTAGAGATTTACTACTGCTTGTACCTCTTGGACGCGTACTTTGTTTGTTTTCTTTATTGTTATTGAATGTTCATTGTGTTCAGTTAAAATTTTGTGCTGTGGTGAATTGTTGAATTCTATAGTTGGGAGAGATAGAGAATCCTTCCAAGGTAGACCCAATAATCTTTTGGTAATATTTATATCTTCTCTTGTTGAATTTCAATTAGACTTGTGATGCCAAGGTTGGATATATTTCAGTTTACTTAGTTGTAAAATGAGAAATAACTTTCTGTTTTAAATAAAGAAGAAAAAAGATTTATTACCAACTGTTTGCATATATTAAACTATTAAAGGCTCTGTGAATGGAAATGAAATAATTAATTAGACAATTGTAGTAGAAATAGAGAACAATAAATAATTCTACATTGGGTTTTATTGCTTTAAAAAAAAAAAAGAAAAAGGACTTTATTAATAAAATTCAACTAGACAGTAAGCTTAAAAACTAATTGAAAGCCTGAAAAAATCTAAAGGAAAATTAAAAACTAATTAAAACTAGACTAAGACATGTTGATAGAGAAAATGCAAAATCTGATGGGTTGCTAATGTGGTTGATGGTTGTGTCATTTCCTTCTGCTATGCTCATAAAGGCTTCAATATCCCAAGATAATAATAAAAATTAATAATTTAATTGAACTCCATCTTTATTAGGTTTATCTTAATTTCATATGCATGCATGGTAGAGTTTCACTTGCTGTAGAGTTCTTGCATATCCTCTCTCAAAAGGCTTCAATATCCTAAGATAATAATAAAAACAATTAAAAAGATAATTCCACCGGATAATAATTTCATTAAATTCAATCTTTATCAGGTTTATCTTTATCTCAAATGTTTGGTAGAATTCCACTTGCAGTAGAGTTTTTGCATATCCTCCCTTGCCACCTATTGTAATTATTTTCTGGCTCAAATATTGCCTCCTTATTTACTGTCTATCTGCAAAAAATAAATCAGTAAACAAATGCCTGAACTTGCTTCCATCAGATAACTTCTGCAGTAGGTGGTTTTGGACTAGTCCTTATCTTGGAGTGCCTAACACAACAAAAAGTAGATATGGGATTGTCCAGGCAATAGACACAGGTATCTCCATCTACTTGCTCCTTAGGCCGCTCTTATGCCTTTTGGTCTAACTTGGGACGTTTGTCATCTTTACGACTCGACTTATGTTCGGCCTTCTTGGGCCAGAATTTAGTCTTTGAAAAGACTATCTCAACATCAATCTTCTCAGCTACAAGCTCAAACTTGACCTCAAAAACAACTTTAGGAGTGGCCTCAGCTAGTTCGATCGGATCTTGCCGTCGAACCTGAAATTTTTTCCGTCTTGGTGGCCATGACCGGTTTTTAACAGCATTCAACTTGCTTATAAATTCATCATAATGAGCATCAATATTGAAATTATCGGCTTTACGATCCAAGATTTGAATATCTTTTTCCAACTTTTCTTGCAACTTCTGAAACTCTTGAATAATCATTGATTATCAGTCACTGTGCAAACTGAATTTCATTGAGAGAGTCCTGTTGGGTGTGTCAAAAAATATATTTGTCTATATTAAAGTCTCTACGAAATAATAAAAATGAAAATGAAAGAATTGATTAGACGATTATAGTAGAAATAGAGAATAGTAAAGAATTCTATGCTGGATTCTATTGCCTTAAAAGAAAAATGACTTTATTAATGAAATTCAACTAGACAATAGAAATAACAAATTAAAGAAGAATAAATTGAAGTAAACTTAAAAACTAATTAACAGCTTGGAAAATGAAAAGCTAGACTAAGACATGTTGAAACGGAAAACTAGACTAAGACATGTTGATAGAGAAATGCAGAAATTGACTAAGTTGTTAATGTAGTTGATGGTTGTGTCCCTTCATTCTGCTCGGCTCCCCTTATACGGGCTTCAATATCCCAAGATAATAGTAAAAATAGTTAAAAAGATAATTCCATCATATAATAATTTAATTAAACTCCATTTTTATCATGTTTAGCTTAATCTCATATACTTGGTAAAGTTTCACTTGGAGTAGAGTTTTTGCATATCTTGCTTTGCCACCTAAAGTAATTATTTTTTAAGTCAAACACCAACTCTGTTAATAACAAATTAATCTGTATATCAAATTTGTTACCATTGACGTGCATGTACATTATTAGTTCGACTAACAAGCTAATAAGACATAAATAAACTATGTAACGTTTCTTAGCTTAAATATATGAACTTAATTAGTGCTAGCCGAAAAGTATCGTTATTCAAAAAAAAATTATTTTTTATTTTGGCAAATACTGCAATTCAAATTTGATACACAAAATAGTAACAAGAAAAAATATTTTTAAAACAAAAATTTATATGAAAACCAAAACGCCGTCTGATGAGAAACAACTTAACAACAGTAACTTTGGAATTACCATGATTAGTTGACCTCACATAGGCCTGCACAAACTAAACAATTTTACATTCAGTATTAATTTCCATCTTCGACATCCACTACTAGTCTTTGTATCTATATATATATATATATATATATATAGAAAAGCTCTTATGCACATTTAACCGGCAAATGAGATATTATAAATTTAAAAAAAAAATAAAAAAAATATATTTAAAATACATGCTATAGTATTTGTGTTTAACATCTATAAGTGATATTGTACATGGTTATTTAATGTCATGTCATCCTTGACATCCAATTGAATTTTTTTGACCAGTTTTGCTTATACTTATTATTTTGTCCAATTTTTTTTAATAAAAAGTCAAATATAATCTTAGGTTTTTTTAATTGACGTCTCTTCGTCTCGTTCTTATTATTTTCTTCATTCCTTTTGTCGTCTCTTCATCATCATCTTCTTCTGCAACATCTTCTTTTTTTGTAATTTTTTTTCTTCTTGGTATTCTTCTTCTTCTACATCACTTTTTTTTTTTTTCTTATTCTTCATCTTCTTTGTATTCTTCTTCTTTTTCTTTTTTTTTAAGTTTATGAAACCTTCAATTCTGTAAAAACAAAGCACAAAATATCTTTTCTAACATCTCCTTCGTCGTAATCTTCGGGGTATTTATCTCCTAAGTCTTTTTCTCCAGGGTATTTTTCTCTTGGGTCTTTTTCTTCCCATGTCCTTTGTCTTTTTTTTTTTTTTCATATCTATGCAATTAATTTGTGAGGAATTAATTCGTTAGTAACAAATTCTAACAAAGTTTTGATGGATATTGAAGAGTCATAAAAACTGAAATTTTGTAAACAAAGTTGAAAAAAAAAAATTCGTCAGGGACGAATTAATTTGTCACTGACGAAGTGAGCTTTAAGGACGGGTAAACATTTGACCGTCTTAAAGCCCACTTCGTCAGTGACGAAGTAAGGGTTTTAAAGACGAGCAAATATTTGACCGATGTTAAAGCTCACTTCGTTAATTACTTCGACAGTTTGACGAAGTGAGTTTTAACAACGGTTAAATATTTGCCCATCATTAAAGCTCACTTCCTCAATTACTTCGTCAGTTTGACTAAGTGAGTTTTAACGACGGTCACATATTTGTCTATTCTTAAAGCTCTTACTTCGTCAAACTAATGAAATAGACTTTAACGACACTCAAATATTTATCCGTCCTTAAAGCTCACTTTGTTAATGATGAATTAATTCGTCCCTGACAAATTTTTTTAAAAAAAAATTTCAGTTTTTTTTTTATAAATCTTCAATATCCATCAAAGCTTATTATAATTTTTTTAATCCTAATATATTTTTTCTTTTATTTTTTTATAATTTTATTTAAAAATTTTAAATATGTAGCTAAAAAATAGTTTATGACAAACTTTAAAAGAATAGGTTAAAAAAATAATTCATCATTTAAAGATATTATTATAATTTTAGAATAAAATAATTATTATAAAGAAAATGGACTAAAAAAATTCAATTAGTATTGAGTCTGAATATTAAGTCAAAAAATCCTATTGTACATTAGACTATGGTTAGGTCGTCCACTGAATGCTCAAGGAAGAACCGGGATTCCCGACTATAAATCTGATTGAAGAAATGAGTTGGGTTTTTAGTGGTACATTTGAATTCCTAGCAGACAATAAACAATAAAACAAAGTTCTCATCTGCATTCAGTAATTTATTTTTTTTTATATAAATAAAAACGAAAGAACAACAGTAGAGAATTAACACACATTTATACTAAAACCCCCTAGAAACACAGTCAATCAACCACGAATGGTGAACATTAGCTAGAAGCAGCAATAAACAACAGAGCACCTACAGAAAAAAAAAACCAAGAAAGGCAATGAGAAAACAATGCCCCATTCACAATCGTAGAGCCCCATTAAAACAACAGCACTTGGGTAAACACAAAACTTACAGTCCTTGAGAACGAAGACAGTGAAGTGGCCAGCTGTATGTCGAAGTTTCAAGAGCTATTGGTGTCGAATCTCAGCAGGTAGAGACGATGATAGTTAATATATGGAGAACAAGGAAGCTGATTGGAGACCAAAGTGATGGAGAAGCCCTAATTTTTCTTGTTCTTCGTGCCGCAGCTTCTCACCGGTTCGGCCCTAGCTTTCTCTGCAATAATATTCGTGCATGAAGGGAAGAAGAAGACGACAACCTAACCACAGTTCACGCGAAAAAAAAAAGAAAAAAAAACGTAAAAGCTATTGGGCTAGCCCAAATGGGTTTCCGTTAAAACCTGTGTATTCACGTAGGAGGTAACGGGATTTTTTACACAGATAACCTAAATTTATTTGGTTGTTTTAAAAATATCATACTTTAATAAAATATACAAAAATAGCCCAAAAGTAAAAATTTGTCATTTAAAATTACTTTTTTACCCTACTTTTAATTTTTTTCTTCTTAGTTCTTGGTTTTTTTTTGCTCCCCGTTCCTGGTTTTTTTCTGTTTCTCGTTTTATTTATTCTTCATCTTTATTTTTTGATAAAATTTTCTTCTCCATCTTCGTCTTCTTCTAGTTCACCATGGGTATCCATTGTAAATCTGTAACATCGTCTTCATATTATTACTACCATTCTCTTCTCGTCGTCTTCCTCTGCTTTTCTTCTTTTCTTTTCTCATTGTCTTCCTCTGCTTCCGTTCTGCTATTTGATTATTTTTCTATAATTCGTCTATAGTTTTCTATAGTTTTTCTATGGTTTTTCCATAGTTGTTCGATCGTGGTGAAGAGAAGTGTACCTTAAGCGCCTGTCTATGGCCTAAGGTAGAGCCTGAGGCTCTCGGGTTTGAAAAGTTAGACGACCTTATTGGAATTGGAATTTAGGCCATGTCAGGCACCTGACATGGCGCCTGTCATTGTCGAAGCTCTAGATGAAACCATTTAGTTACAATATTTAAAAAAAAAAAAGATTTAAAACACAATGGAAACAACCATAACCCATTTACACAGTCGTATAAAACCATACAAAAAATCTAAAACATTATAAGAAACTGTATAAAACCATAGAAAAATCATAGATTACCATAGAAACACAGTCATTAAATCATGAAAACATAGAAAATCATAGAAAAATCATAGAGAAGTTATAGAAAATCAAAGAATACATAGAACAACTAGAAAATTATGCTGTATCAAATGATGGGAAGTTCAGAGACTCCAAAACAGTAGTTAAAAGTTATCATAGACACCTTTTTGATAAGTTAGAAAGAATTATGATTACAGAGAAGGATTTGGCAGCCTGTAACATAGGAGAACTATTTGACATGTTTGTTGGTCTAGCTACAAAGCTAAGAGGAGCTTCAGTGATGTCTAAAAATACCAACGTGATGGGAAACACATGATTTGATGTTAAAAGTTAGAGTCTTTAAGGATCTGTTGGTCTTGCACTGTGATTCATTTTCGGCGTTTGGGTTTACAGTCATTAATGGTGGTTGTCAAGTCGCCGGATCTATTAGAATGGCAGCTGGGTTTTGCAACAGGGGGTTCACATTTCTGGATTCATTTTTCATCGTCTAGCCGGTAATCGATCTGGGTTTGAGCATTTATTCTATCGTTGTTCGCATTTGAGAGTGCCAAATTCAGTCGGTCATCGATGTCGTCGTCGTCGTTCATAGTAGTGGCGTTGTCCGTGAGTGCCGCATCGTCGGTGTGAATTTGCAGACGTTTAGGCTGCTGTTTTCGTGTGTGTTTTGGAGTGACATAACTTGCTATGGTTTTATATGATTTTCTATGGTTTCTCTATGGTTCTTTAATTTTATATAGTTTTCTATTTTTTTCTATAGTTTCTATGGTTTCTACGTTTTTATATAGGTTTTTTCTAGGTGCTCTATGTCTTCTATAGTTTTCTATAACTTCTATGATTTCTATGGTTTTCTATATTTCCACGATTTAATAATGTTTTCTATGGTTTTCGATTGTTTATCTATGATTTTTCTATGGTAATCTATGATTTTTCTATGGTTTTATACAGTTTCTTATAATGTCTTAGATTTTTTGTATGGTTTTATACGACTGTGTAAATGGGTTATGGTTGTTTCCATTGTGTTTTAAATCTATTTTTTTAAAAAAAAAAAATATTGTAACTAAATGGTTTCATCTAGAGCTTCGACAGTGACAGGCGCCATGTCAGGTGCCTGACATGGCCTAAATTCCAACTCCAACAAGGTCGTCTAACTTTTCAAACCCGAGAGCCTCAGCATCTACCTCAGGCCTATAGACAGGCGCCTAAGGTGCACTTCTCTTCACCACGATCGAACAACTATGGAAAACCATAGAAAAACTATAGAAAAAGCATAAAAAAAACCATAGAAAAATCATAGATGAATTATAGAAAAATAATCAAATAGCAGAACGGAAGCAGAGGAAGACAATGAGAAGAGAAAAGAAGAAAAGCAGAGGAAGACGATGAGAAGAGAATGGCAGTAATAATATGAAGACGATGTTACAGATCTACAATGGATACCCATGGTGAACTAGAAGAAGACGAAGATGGAGAAGAAAATTTTATCAAAAAATAAAGATAGAGAACAAACAAAACGAGAAGCAAAAAAAAAACTAGGAACGGGGAGCAAAAAAAAATCAAGAACTGGGAAGAAAAAAAATTAAAAGTAGGGTAAAAAAAGTAATTTTAAATGACAAATTTTGACTTTTGGGCTATTTTTGTATATTTTATTAAAGTCTTATATTTTTAAAAAAACCAAATAAATTTGGATTATCTGTGTAAAAAACCCGGAGTTAACGAGTAGTTGCATCAACCCTATATATATATATATATATAACCATAACTAGTACTCTCATTTCCACCATTCAAACATCCTGCTAATTTGATTCTTTGATCTATTTCTATACTAGCTATTTGAGTTTGGTCGTGATCATAAAATTTACTATCATATAAATATAAATGTACTTTTGTATCTAATCCTTCTCTTGCTTGGCTGATTACACCTATAATTATTACACCTACATAAATATCTGTAAAATTTTGTCTTTTAAAGAATCTTTTTTTATTTTACTAATTAGATTTATTTCTTTCTTAGTATTTACCGCTACTATTTTTAATTCATCTGTGTAAATATACAAACTACTTTTAATTTTGTCTAGTACTCCTTCTCTATATAAATTTTTCTTATTAACCTTTTTAAAACCTTTTTATAATAATATATTTGCATCTTCGTCATCTATTATTTCTTCTGTTCTTTCTATTATTTCTTTGCCTTTATTAGAAAATTTTAAAAAGTTTCTAATTCTTTGCATTAAATTAATATCTACTTCAATTTTTCTTACTAATTTCATTTTTCTATATATTTTTTTTGGTCCTAATATATCTTTTATAGGTTGTCTATTAATCTGATTAATTTATTTTTGCTATCTATTATATCTTTTTGAAAATCTAAATTTTTTACTCTATTTCTTAATTTATCTATTTCTTTATCTATATTATTTATAGTTGTTTCAATATTTAAGTTTTCAATATTGGTTTTTATATTATTATTGTTTTCTATTTGTTCTAGTCTTTTTTTTTCTATATTATCTAATTTATTTAAGGTTTTTAATAATGACTTAATTATTGTATTTGCTTGAGCTTGTTGTATTCTGTTACTTTCTTTATTAAAATGTTTAGCACTAAATCCTATAGATATAACTGGTAATTCTTGTTTTAATTCTTCTAGTATTTCTACTAACTTATCTTTATTCATTAACTATTTTAATAATATTATTTAATTGAGCTTGTAAACTATTTTGTGTCTGTTTAATATATTCTACCTCTTTACTAAGCGTTTCTATTAATTGTCTAATTTCTAATTCTACTGGCTTTGGAGTTTTAGTATTTATTACAATTTCTAATATTTCTTTTTTATTTAGAAATCTTTTAATTTGGATAGTAAAATCTATTAAGGTTTCTTTAATATAATCCAGATTTTTTTCTTAAAGTATTTAAGTAACTAATTTCAAAATGATCTACTAATGCTGAAACGTTTTTATTTATTCTATCTAAATCAACTTGTAAATTTTTACCTAAATTTATTAATAAGTCTACTATGAAATTTTGCTAACAATCACTAGTATATAGTATATGCTTGTATTGACTGTCTAAATGTTCTATATTACATAAAACTTTAAACTGACCAGAAATTATTTTAATTATTTTATGAAGAAGAAATTAATATTAATATGGTGTAAGTAGAAATTCTATTAATATATAGAAAAAAGACATTAGATGTAAATAGAGAAAAAATAATAGATATAATTTTTAATAATCCTTGTCAATACTTAGAGGAAGAAATATTTGAAAACCTTTGTAATAATATAAAATTAACAAACAAAGATGTAGATAAAATGCTAATAGAAAAATTAAATTTCGAACAGTTAGAGCTAAATGAGATTTTTTAAGATATGTGTTGTCTAGATTAATTTGCATCTGTCTACATGCATCTTCTAACTGTCTTTCTAAATCATGCTTTTTCTCATTTAGCTTTTTTACTGTTCGTGCTAATGTTTCACAATGATCACACAATTGTATGGATGATGATGATGTTGATGCTGATGCTGATGATATGGAATGTGGTGTTAAATATTTAATTCTATCTTCTCAGCCAATGATTTCACTAATATAGTAATTAGGTCCTAAATATTTTCTAGCTTCTTCTATTATCTTTACCATTTATATATTCAAATTTTGCTCTGTACCCCTTACATGTAATTGTTTCTAAAAATAAAATCCATCTCTTTTTTGCAAATGAATTTTTTTAAAAAAATTTTTCTTTTAAGACTTGTTATAAAATTCAATTATATTTTTACAATCTGTCCTAATAGTAAAAGTATCATTTTGTATAATACAAATGAAAAGAATTTAAAGCATTTACAATTTCTAAAATTTATAATTTTGTACTTGACTTTCTACTTTCTAACTCAGTAAATTTTTCACTTGTAAACATTGCTATTTCCTCTTCTGTTTTTGGACTTTCTTCTTTGGGCTTTTGTAATAATACTCCGGTCCATCCTAAACTACTTGCATCAATTTGTATAATTTTATAATAACTATCTATAGGCAATGTTAGTGGTTTAATATTTTTAACTATCTGTTTAATTTTTTGTACTAATTTTATATCTTCACTATTAAAATATTTTTGTCCATGCTTACTTAATTTATTATATAACGGTCTAACTAAAATACTTAAATTTGGAATAAATTTTCTATAGTAAGTTAATAATCCGAACATTTTTTGTAATTCTTTGGTTTCTTCTATTTTATCTGAAAAATCCAATATTTTTGTTACTATATAGGATTGTAAAATTATTTTTCCTTTATCTATGGTTAATCCCAAAAATTCTATTTTTTGTGTAAATAATTCTACCTTTTTTTTAGAAATTACAATATTATTATTCTTAAAACAATCTAATATTTTATGTAAGTCAACTGTATGCATGAATTTATTATAACTGTATACCATAATATCATCTATATATACTATACAAAAATCTGAATATGATTTTAATATTTTATCCATATTAGTTTGAAATACTTGTGGCGCATTTTTTAATCCAAATAGCATTACTAACCACTCAAAGTGTCATTCAGAGCAACTAAAAGCTGTCCAAGAGATTGACTTCTCGTGTAACCTAATTCGCCAAAATCCACTTTTACAATGAAATTTGTCGAGTTTTTGGAGAATTGAAAAATACAGAAGCATTTGGTAATCAGAAAAACCTCTAGTAAACTTTTCCTTCTAAGTTTGTAATACCTCTCTGTATATTTCTTAGTTTCCAACCTAGACCCATATTTTTGTAAAAGTTTTAGAAACATAATTTAACTTAAACAGACCTTCTTCACCTAACAAAAGTAAGTGTCTTACTTTATTTTTATTAATTTACTTTATGTGTTAGCAAATTAAAATTAATATTAAACAAATTTTTACTTTATACAGTAGAAAGTTAACTTAAAATTACAAAGACAATCTATTTATGTCTTAGAAAGTTAACTTAACTTTAGAAAGACAATTTATTTTACTATGCTATAGACAGTTAATTTAAAATTAGACAGAACATTTAATTTATTTTATCTTAATTACTGTCTCACTTACTTTTATTTATTCTATACTGTTATAATTAGATAGATTTTTTAGAAATTAATTTAAATATAGACAGATTATTTAAAATGTTTATATTCTAAATCTGTTTGAAGCCAAACCTTGCTAACAAAAATATAACACATATTTAAAATAATTTCTAAAAAGGGGATCCGTTGGAAAATTACTAGCACAAGGGAGTTTTGAGAAAGAAATTTTATTAAAACAGTAAGAACCCAATAGGGATTTGATTTTTCTGACAATTTCTTTAAAAAGGACTCCGTTGGCCCGGTTAGCCATTGATTTTTGTGAAGGCGTTTATAGAGCAATGATTAGGAGTTTTGATTGTTTTTCGAACGTGACTGTTGGAAAAATTATTTTCCGACCCCGAAAGGCCGGTTTTACTAAAAACCTTCCTCTCTGTCCAGTGTGTTAGAAAATGATATCAGAGCTTTCCTTTTTAAAGATTATTTTAATTATTGTTATATGCTAGCTTTATTTACTTGTGAACAAAAGTCTTTTTCTTTTATGAACTTTAATAAATTAGAATATCTAGGCTTAGAAATTCAAAATCATAAAATAATTAAAATCAATTCTGATAAGTTTAAAATTTTGTGTAATATAGAATATTTAGACAATCAATATAAGTATATACCACGTACCAGTGATAGTCAGCAAAATTTAATAGTAGACTTATTAATAAATTCAGGTAAAAATTTACAAGTTGATTTAGATAGAATAAATAAAAAGTTTCAGCATTAGTAGATCATTTTGGAATTAGTGACTTAAATACTTTAAGAAAAAATCTAGATTATATTAAAGCTTAATAAATTTTACTAAGCAAATTAAAAGATTTCCAAATAAAAAAGAAATGTTAGAATTAATTCCTATAATAAATACTAAAACTCATATGCCAATAGAATTAGAAAATAGACAATTAACAGAAACACTTAAAGAGGCAGAATAAATTAAACAGACATAAAACAGTTTACGAACTCAATTAAATAATATTATTAAAATAGTTAGTGAATGAAGATAAATTATTAGAAATACTAGAAGAATTAAAACAAGAATTACCAGTTATACCTATAGGATTCAGTGCTAAACATTTTAATAAAGAAAGTAAAACATTTTAATAAAGAAAGTACTAGTATACAGTAAGCTCAAGCGAATGTAAATAATTAAGTTATTATTAAAAACGTTAAATAAATTAGATAATATAGAAAAAAAAAAGACTAGAATAAATAAAAAAACAATAATAATATAAAAACCAATACTGAAAACAACTATAAATAATATAGATAAAGAAACAGATAAATTAAGTAATAGAGTAAAAAATTTAGATTTCCAAAAAGAATTAGATATAATAGATAGTAAATATAAAATTAATCAAATTAATAGACAACCTATAAAAGATATATTAGGACCAAAAATAATATTTAAAAATGGAATTAGAAAGAAAAAATAAAGTAGATATTTAGTAATTATAGAAGGATAGAAAACCCTGAAGAAGAAGAAGAAATTAATATTAATACGACGTATGTAAAAATTCCATTAATAGATAAAAATAAATAAATAAGACATTAGATGTAAATAGAGAAAAAATAATAGATATAATTTTTAATAGTCCTTGTCAATACTTAAAGAAAGAAATATTTAAAAATCTTTGTAATAATATAGAATTAACAGACAAAGATGTAGATAAAATACTAATAGAAAATTTTAATTCTGAACAGTTAGACTTAAATGAGATTTTTTACTTAGAAAATGAAATTTGTGTAAATGAAGAAGATTACAAAGAAAATATAGATTTAGGTCAAAGTAGTAATACGCAATTATTGACAAATCCAACAAATGTAGAAAAATATTTTTAAAAAAAGAGGAATGTGACGCAGCAAGAAGCTAGAACCAAGCCAAATCCATGGCTGAAGATAGAAGAAAGAGCTACACTCTATGTATTTCTTAAAATATGAAAACTAAAACTATCTCCATTAAAGCTGGTACACAGCTATATGAAAAGAAAACGAACGTTGCAGAGACCCTCACAAACAAACAAACCAAGATTGTAATACTAAATGCAACGTTTAACTAAACAATAAAGAAATAAAAAAATAAATATTGTAATTAAAATAATGAGCTGGAAAATGTTGGACAGCAAAGACTAAGCTGCAGATGTGGATGTCATGTCAGCTACATCAATCCTCTCTTCTTGGAGAACATTCGACGTCGAGTGTGCCTGCAAATCAGCAACATCATCTGGAGGGTGATATTCATGTATGTCAGACATTGAAAATGGAGGAAATTTTCCAAGCAGTTGGAAGATAAATGACATAAGCATAATCATTGAGCTTCCTCTTTTTCTATGATTTTGATAGATTCCAAGTGAATAAATTCTCTTTACCCCTTTTCTTTGATATTGCCTCAACAATATAGTTTGCCAAATAGATAGAATCATAGGTCTGAAAATAAATTTCTTCATCCCATTATAAAACTCATCATCACAAGCATGAAATGTTCTCAAGTGGACATCCATTAGAACTTCACAATTACACATCTTAACAAATAAGATACTATTGTGCTTGTCCACATCAAAATCGTCCAAAACTTGGTTATGAAACAAAGAAAATAAATCTTCTCCTGCAAAAGCCAAGTGTTCCACTATTTCCTCCTATTCAAGCACTTCCATCTTGTGCTCTACATCAGACACATGCTCTACCACATCCAATTTCTCAAGTTTAAATTCCAAAAATTGCTGGTCCTTTGCATAAACCTCTACCCCTTGATTTGTTTGGGCCACTGGTTCTTCAATCTTCTCACTGTCAACTTCCAAAGAAACTACAGCTTCATCTCTTGTTTAACTCAGCATCATAACCTTTCAAGCAATTTTCAGGGGTTGATTTTGCATCTATATTTTCTTCAAAAATTAGCACTTGTGCCACACTAACATTTCCCTCAGAGCAGCAATTAACATTAGGTTCTGAAATTCCAAAAGCAAGTTCTGGCAAATTACATTCCAATTCAGAAACTTTCGTTCCTCCTATAATTTTTTGACTCAAGGGCTCTTTTGGATTTGCACTGCCAACTTCAATTTCAGGTACAACTTCAACACATTTGTTACAATTTTCTCTATCAGCTTGTGTTTTCACCAAACATTCTTCTTTACCAAAATGTTTACTCATGGCAGAACATTCAGAAGCCAACACTCTTTACCAAACAAAAATGTTTTCACTATTTCCTTCCTCATTTTCTTCCAAGATAGAATCTGAAATTTTCCTTTTCTAATTCTAGCATTTTGAGTGATTCTCCACCACATTGAAGCATAAGCAGTCATACTAAATTCTACAAGTTTTGCTTGCTTTGCCTGGTCCACATATACATACTCAAAATATTTATCCACAGATTTAATCCAAGTTCCAACATCATACATTCCACACAGTCCATCAAAGATTGGAATATCTAAATCATAGAAATTCCCAATTTCAGAAGCATACCTTGAATTGTTAAAATTAATTCCAGAATCCTCTTGGCCACAACTCTGAAAATTTGGCTGTGAAGCTCTCACTGGCCGCAACACATCTCCCACTGTGTGCCGCTGGTCATGTTGCTGAGTTTGGTTGGGCACTCCAACTGCAAAATCATCAGAAACATTCTTCACTGTTGGATGGGTAAACAATGGTTTCGAAGGAACAACTCCGGTAACTAGTTGCCGCCACGGCCTGGGTCTATCCTTTCCCGCAGTGAAATCAACAAGCACGTGACCTGGGATGTCTGATCTCTCACAACGTCGAACCCGATAATACTCCCGATCATCTTTGGTGAGTAACCCATGAACTTCATCGATGGGTCTTCCGCTTCTGTCGCCGTGGGCAGCTGTCGGAACGTAACCGCCGTTCTGATACCACATGACGCAGGAAGAAGCTAGAACCAAGCCAAATCCATGGCTGAAGAGAGAAGAAAGAGCTACACTCCTTGTATTTCTGAAAATATGAAAACTAAAACTATCTTCATTGAAGCTGGTACACAGCTATATGAAAAGAAAACCAACGTTGCAGAGACCCTCACAAACAAACAAACCAAGATTGTAATACTAAACGCAACGTTTAACTAATCAATAAAGAAATAAAAGAACGAATATTGTAATTAAAATAATGAGCTGGAAAATGTTGGACAGCAAAGACTAAGCTGCAGATGTGGATGCCATGTCAGCTACATCAGAATGACAGATAGTAAAGAAGAGTATAAAGAAGCAGAAGAATATATAAGGCAAAAACTAAATTAGAGGATTGAAAAAATATACCAAAATCTAAAGATATATTAATACTTAATTTACAAAGATATAGATCCTGTGATTGGAAGCAAATATTCTATGAATGGGAAGGAAATTTACTTAGATACTCAATGAAAGCTTGAGTAGTAATAACAGACCCTATGTATAGATTAATATATTTAGAAAGTATATTAAGATACAATGAAAAACAAATTTATTTAGGATGGAGAGATTGGATGAAACAAAATAATGAAGATGAATTGAATGAGTTTGATACTAACATTACTGTAATTAGCTTTGTAGATACAATTAGTAAATTAATTTTAAAAGTAGGAATAGATGAAAAAGATGATGTAATTAAACAAATAAAAGCTATTAGAAACTTAGAGCAGTTAAAAATATGTGACCTTAGACATTTTGACCAATACGCTAATTATTTTTATAAATATTGGAGTCAGATAGGAAGACCTTTCGATCAAGATTTATTAATGAAATTTGTTACTAAATTACTAGGAAAAATAGGATAAAAATTATATAGTGAAATATTTACTTGGTTTCAGAATAAAGCCGTAGAAGGATTTAATTATCATTTGACATTATTATCAGTAATACAATTTGTTAGAGGAAAAATAAAAGAATACTATGAAGAAGAAAAACATAGGCAATAGGTAAAAAATCAGTTTAGACATATGTGTATAGATTTACATGAAATACTAACTTTCTTTTTGAATGCAGTGGTAATAAAAAACATAAAAAATTTAGAAAGAAATTTAGAAAAAAATTTAGAAATAGATCTAGAAAGAATAATTATAAATTTATTAAATATTCTAGTAATAAACCAAAAATTAGAAAATCTATTAAGAAAGGAAAGAAAATATTTAAAAGAAATAATGAACATTGTAAATGTTATTTATCTGGAAAAATAGGTCATATTAAACCAAATTGCCCCGAAAACAAAAAAAGTAAATAGTTTAGAGACATGTACATTAGAAGATCAAGTAGATAATTTACAAGAAATTATAAACATAGAACAAATATATGATAATGATAGCATATGTGCAATAAGTGAATATAATGATAGTGAAAATACTGAAGATAGTAAAGATGATAGTTCAGACACAGACATAGAAGTAAATATATTAGAAACTTATACATCATTCTTTGGTAAAAATTGTTCATACTGTAAAAATAAATTTGAGTTAGGATATAAAGATAATATAGAAAATAAATATTTTTGTAAAAATTATTATACAAATAAAGAAGAAATAATAGATAATAAGTCAATTGAAGTAAATATGGTAGGAAGTGAATTAATTAACATAGATGTAGAATTATTATTTAAAATAGAAACTGTAAATACTAAAGCAATGATAGATACAGGAGCAAATAAGTATATAATACATGAAATTCTAGCACCAAAAGATTATAGGAATAAGTTAAAAATACCAGTAAAAATTAGACAATTTGATGGAAATTTAATACAAATAACAGATTGTTTAAAAAATATCCCAATTAGAATAAATGGAGAAATACATAGTTTACCACATACTTTAATTTCAGCTAAGACTAGTAGATATAAATTTATTTTAGGATTAAATTTTGTTTTAGGAAACAATGGTAGTATAATAATAACACCTAATGGACCAAATTTGTAATAATCAAGTTTTTTTTTTTCGAAACTGTTGATTTTCGGATGCGTTTTCAGTTTTATCGCGGTTTCGCCTTTTTCACCGAAACGAACAGCTTCTGAACACCCCAAGTATTTTGTAAGGGTCGAGAGTACCCTGTGAGAAGTTGAAGAATTTTTCTACCCATTTTGCCTTTGGTCAGAGGTTGACCAAGTTGACTAAGGTTTTGACTTGCACTATTCACTATTTTATTAATATACTTAAATATCTTTTACTTTTACTTTAATTTAATATTATTTTAATGTGTTCAATTGG
This sequence comes from Rhamnella rubrinervis, assembly GCA_007844105.2. Classification (NCBI taxonomy): domain Eukaryota; kingdom Viridiplantae; phylum Streptophyta; class Magnoliopsida; order Rosales; family Rhamnaceae; genus Rhamnella; species Rhamnella rubrinervis. The sequence goes on from CM017578.2 coordinate 17,497,332, forward strand.
TAATTTGCTACCTCTTGGCTGACACTTTTTCTTACTTTCACTACTTCAACTATCTTCAATTAATTTGAGAGAGAGAGAGAGAGAAAGAGCAAAGTCTAGAGAGAGAAAGTGTGAAAAAATTATAAAATTCAAAGAAATTCCAAAAGAAAAATTGAGGGAAGTGGTCAGCTATTTTAGGAAGCTTTTTGGCTTTGTCTTGAAAGTTTTTCAAAACTTGGAGTGCTTGTTTGCTTGCTTGGAAATAAGGTAAGCAACTACCCATTTTTAGTTTAATGCAAATTCATGTGTTTTTATGTGATATTTGGTTGTAATCATGTGTTGTGATGTTGATATGATGATGGATTGAATTTAATTTAGTATGTATTAAGTTTATTAAGTAAAGCTGCAAAAGTTTGGGTTTAGGTTTTATGAAATTTGTGAACTAAAGTTTGAAATTGTTAGATTAATGTATGAATTCATGTATTTGATTGATGGAATGGATGTTGTGCATGGTTAATTTGATGAATTGATGAAGAAATCACTTAGATTGTGATGTATGAAAAGGGAGGGCATGTGTAGGAAGCTATGTGCAAATTTTTATATGTGGGGGCATTTTGGTCATTTCGTATAGAAAAGGTAATTTAGGAATTTTTAAAAATTTCAAGGGTAAAATGGTAAACTTGCATGTAGGGGACACAAATGAAAATTTTGAAATTGTTCAAGGGCATTTTGGTATAGTTGGAATTTTGAAAAAGGTCAAGGGCATTTTGGTCATTTGACATGTAGGGACGTAAATGTAATTTTTGAAATTATTGAGGGTATTTTCATTATTTTTCATAATAATGGTAAAGTTGAAAATATTTGAAATTGAAAGGGTATTGTGATCTTTTCCAATTTTCAAGTTATTTTAATGTATATATATTAAATTGTTATTTGTTAATTAATATATACATATAAATATTTTCAATTACTATTATTTATATTTTCATAAATACAATTAATTATATATGTATTTGTGTAATAAGTATAGATATATTTTACAGAATATATATATATATATATTTATATACGCATTTATTAAATATACTTAAGTGTGTTTTATATAGGTTTATGTATAAAAATAATACTTTATGTATTAAATTGGGTAGTAAGTCAATATATATATTTGTGTGAGTATATTTATACGTGGGGGTATATATATAATTATGGGTATGTAGAATTTATATTTGTGTATATATATATGTGTATAAAATATGTGTATACATATATGGGTGTGTATATATGTGTTTGGGTATATATATGTGTATGTGAGTATGTATTTATATGTGTGTATTTTTATATCTGTATTTATATGTATGTGTTTATAATTATGTTTATAAATATGTATGTGGTTTAATTTGTGTATGTGTACTGGAGTGATTATATATATATATATACATGTCTGGATTGTATGACCACTATTGACTATTAATTAACCGAGGGTAGGATGGTAATTATCCATATACCTATGGAGGAGTATTTTGGTAATTTTTGAGATGGTCAATGGCATTTCGGCAATTATATTAGTGTATTTAGGCGATTTGGAATCGTTGTTTTGAGTAGGGGTATTTCGGTAATTATATCAGTGTGTTTAGACGATTTGGAATTGTTGTTTTGAGCAGGGGCATTTTGGTAATTATGGCTGTTAGAATAGGACAGTTGATAATTACGCGTTTATTTGCGTTGTCTGGTTACACTTGTATATTATGGCATGAGTATTCATTTGCATAGAGTAATTTTAATGATTTATTGTTTTATGTGAAATGAAAGATTTTTCCCTCTGGGTTTGTATTTTAAAAATTGGTTGCATGACGAGGTGTATGGTTCAAAGCTGGTTTTAGTCACTCTGTAAATCATTAACCACACGTCCAGGTGGGTCGCCCAAACGGTGGTTCATCCACATACCACAGAGGTGTGGTGTTTTGTGCACAAAACTTGAAAAGAGAGTGGACTATTTGGTTTAAAATAAATTGGGGAAAAATAATGATTTTAGGTGTACAGTGTTACACTATATGAAATGACATTGGCATTTGCATTTGCATACTGTTGCCTATTGAGTGTTTTTCATTCACAGTTGTTTGTCCTTTGTGGCAGGTAAGTCCAAAGTTGAGTAATAGGGCTTGGCAGGGTGCGAATCAGGGGGCGCAGTATAGTACAATATTCTTCCATGTTTTGGTTTGTTATTTTGAGTAATAATAATATATATTTTTAAATACTATTTTCCTTTATAGTGTGGGTGTATACTTTCGATTTATTTTTAAAGTATTGTTATATATTGTGTGGTTTGCAAAACGATCTCAAAGCGTAAAGGAGTGTTTTGGTTTTGTCGTGATTTTGTCCGAAAAATTTTTAAGCAAATCAAATTAAAAAAACAATTACAGTTAATACACCTTGCTCGGGAATCTAGGCTTGGATAAGGGGGTACTACAAAATTTCTTTAAAAAATCAACATTTGTACAATCTAAATTTGAAACTAATAATGTTCCGTATGAGAAAAAATTAGTAAATATAGAAAAACCAATAGAACAGAATTTTTTGACTCTTTATTAGAAGAAGATATAGTAATAGATGAAAAAATAAAAATATTAGAACAAGAAGAAATAGATTTATATTTAAGTGATGAAAGTAAAAATATTAATTGCGTAGAATGTGAAAAATGGCTTGAAGATATACAGCTAAAAGTAGATGAATTAGAAAAATTAAAAATAATTGGAAATAATCCAATTACAAAAAATAATAAAGAATTGTATAAAATAGAAATTATTAATCTAGATATAACTATTAAAATACAAGATTTAGCATATTGTTTAGAGGATAGAAATGAATTTAAAATGCATATAGAAGAATTATTAGAATTAAAAGTAATTAGGAAAAGTACAAGTAGATATAGAAATCTTGCATTTATAGTAAATAATCATAGTGAATAAAAAAGAGGAAAAAGTAGAATGATAATTAATTGTAAAAGACTTAATGATAATACTCTAGATAATAGTTATAAAATACCAAATAAAGATGAGTTAGTAAATTGTATACAAAAAGTTAGTTATTTTTCTAAATTTGATTGTAAAAGTGGATTTTGGAAAATTAGGTTACACGAGGAGTCAATCCCTTGGACAACTTTTAGTTGTTCTGAAGGACACTTTGAGTGGTTAGTAGTGTCATTTGGATTAAAAAATGCATCACAAGTATTTCAAACTCTGATGGATAAAATATTAAAACCATATTCAGATTTTTATATAGTATATATAGATGATATTCTAGTATATAGTTATAATAAATTCATGCATACAGTTCACTTACATAAAATATTAGATAGTTTTAAGAATAATAATATTGTAATTTCTAAAAAGAATATAGAATTATTTAAATAAAAAATAAAATTTTTGGGATTAACCATAGATAAAGCAAAAATAATTTTACAACCCCATATAGTAATAAAAATATTGAATTTTTCAAATAAAATAGAAGAAACCAAAGAATTACAAAAAAATTTAGGATTATTAAATTACAGTAGAAAATTTATTCCAAAATTAAGTATTTTAGTTAGACCATTATATAATAAATTAAGTAAGCATGGATAAAAATATTTTAATAGTGAAGATATAAAATTAGTACAAAAAATTAAACAAATAGTTAAAAATATTAAACCACTAGCATTGCCTATAGATAGTTATTATAAAATTAGACAAAAAGATGCAAGTAGTTTAGGATGGATTGGAATATTTTTACAAAAGCCCAAAGTAGAAAGTTCAAAAACAGAAGAGGAAATAACAATGTACACAAGTGGAAAATTTACTGAGTCAAAAAGTATAAAGTAATTAGAAATTTTAGGAATTATTAATATTTTAAATTCTTTTCATTTGTATATATAAAATGATACTTTTATTATTAGGACAGATTGTAAAAATATAATTAAATTTTATAATAAGTTTCAAAAGAAAAATTTTGAAAAGAAAAATTCATTTGCAAATAAGCTCTATTAAAGAAATAAATACTCACTATCCACCAGAATTAGAAGATATTTTCTTTAAAGCATTAAGTTTTGGCATGATCAAAATAATGGATTTTTCGATGCCATAGTCAAGTCCAACCTCATTTAAAGAAAAGTAACCCAAAAGTCATATAATTAAAAAATTAGCCCAAAATTATCCTTATAATCTTATGAACAATATCATTTTAAAATTGGCATAGCCCATGGTGGGCCACCACCAGTGCCATACTATCATCCTTTGTCATTTCTAAATGTTGTATTTGTCAATTGAACATCATTTAGATTTAAAATATATTTTAAAGTCCTAAATCCACCCATAAAATTCTAAAAAAATATATAAATTAAAGCTCATCCTCTTAGCTTTCCAACCATATATTATATTCCTCAATTCAAGTTCGGAAAGGTCTTCAAATTTAATTTTTTGTAAAACTGTACAAATCTACCGAGACAATACTACGGCGTCGGTGGGTCAAACATCGAGCAGTCAGTTGGCCCACCGACAATATCAAAAATTTCTGAAAATTTTTTTAAATTAAATCTCATTATCTTAGCTTTACAACCATATATCATATGCTTTAATCCGAGTTCGGGAAGGTCTTGAAATTTACTTTCTCGTAAAACTGTACAAATCTGCCTAAACAACACTAAGATGTCGGTGGGCCCACTGAATCCATTCAAAAATTCTGAAAAAATATTTAAATTAAAAATCATCCTCTTAGCTTTCCAATTTTATATCATATGCCTTAATCCGATATCGGAAAGGTCTTCAAAGATAATTTTAACAAAAACTATACAAATCTGCCAAGAGAGCATGTGGGTCAGGTTTGAAGAATCATAATATGGCATAAAGTAACCAGAAAATTATGTAAAAATATTTAAAGAAAAAGATTATTCTGTTAGCTTTCCAACCATATATTATTTATTTCAATCTGATATCGAAAAGGCCTTTAAATATAATTTCAAAAAATACTATACAAATCTGATGAAGCGAATTAGAAAGGGGCTTGGTGGTGGGGTGGTGGTGGCCACCACCCCACTACCAAGTCCTTTTCACATCCACCTTGGCAGATTTGCATAGTATTTATAAAAATTATATTTGAAGGTCTTCCCGATATCAGATTGAGGCAAATAATATATGATTGAAAAGCTAAGAGAATAAGCTTTTTTTTGAATATTTTTTTCATAATTTTCTGAGTTTATTTAGTTTATAAAAGGATACTTCAAACATAATTTACGTGCAATTGACAAATACAACTTCAGAAATTGACATAGGTCCACATTGTGCCATTAGTATGCCAACCAACAAGCCAAGAATCCTGTCGGTAGGGCCACTGACTGTGTCGTCGGTAGGCTCACCGACGGGCACAATGGGCTGGTGGTGGCCACCAACGGTCTGGTGGTAGGACCAACGACGATTTAATTTTTATGTACACTGTTCATCTTGTTCTTTGATACGGCGCGAAATTTTTCTAGCAAACTCGATTTTTTACAGTTTATTATTTTTGCTTGAAAAACTCATATAAAACTCAAAACCATTAACAAATCAACAACCCAATCAATAATAGATTAAAAAAAATCAAGAATTAGTATTAATATTAACTTACATAAACTTAAATATATATTAATGGTCGGTTTGATGGAGACGAAAAAAATGTATAATTCGATCGAAATACATATTAATAAAAATATTTTTTTTTTTGTTTAAGAAAATTTTAACTATTTATATATACATTTAATTTGGGAAGATGGTAGGAGGTGTGTGTATTAATTGAGAAGAAGAAGATACGAGGGGTAGTTAGGTAAAAGTATTTATAAAATGGGCTAAAATTTTTATTTCTATAAAATATGGCTAAAAAAAAATTGAAGGACCCCACTATAAACTATGGCATCGAAAAACTCCAAAATAATTCATTTAGAAAATCGAAGCCAACGCTTTATCTTTTTTCCTGAAATCCTAAATAGAGCCCTTGACATGTACTATACTCTTTCTCCTATCCTTATAAAATTTTTATCATTACCCTCCGAGTTAGTGAAGAAATAGGAATTATTTCACCTACTTATCATATTATTCATATAACCCAAGAAGCAAGATGGTTCACCAAAACTATTTATCCAAGTCATTTAGAACCAAGATCAATTGATTTGTACAAAAGAATTTATAAAGTCAAAGCCTTTATGGGATGGGACTCCCACAACAATTCAAAACTAGTAGCATAGACACAAAACATTAATATATTTATTACAAGTAATATAATAAAAAGTTGTGATATTCTACCATTTCTTTTTTCAAAAATACAAGATGATAAATATAAACAGTACCTTCAGAAAATAATAAATAAATTTAAAGAACATCACTTCGATACTCAAAGCAGCAGCGCCTATTATAATAGTGAACTCAAAGCAACCATACAAAATCAGATCGAAGGATAGAAAAAATCAGCAACGCTATAGTAGAAAAAATACAGTAACAAATAAAGATAAAAATACAAGCGACAGCTACAATATATGTGGAAGCAAGTACAAAATAAATAAAAAGCAAGTGTACAGCTTTACAGTTAAAGACAATTGAAGACTAAATTAAAAGCATGTGTTTATTATCTACATATACGTGGCCATAATTTGTAGTTTTGTAAAAGGCCGTCATAACTAGACATGGCCCACACATTTATTGTAGATATGCATTGAAACATTGAAAGACACGTAGAAAGCAAATTGAAAAAGCAAGATTGCCTTGTAATCCATACCTCCACTATAAACAAGGAGGAGCATTCATTTGTACACGAGTTTTTGGAGAATTGAAAAATACAGAAGCATTTGGCAATCAGAGAAACCTCTCGTAAACTTTTCCTTCTAATTTTTTAATGCCTCTCTGTATATTTCTTAGTTTCCAACCTAAGCTCATATTTTTGTAAAAGTTTTAGAAACATAATTTAACTTAGACAGACCTTCTTCACCCAACAAAGTATCTTTATTTTTATTAATTTACTTTATGTTTTAGCAAGTTAAAATTAATATTAAATAGATTTTTATTTTATGCAGTAGAAAGTTAATTTAAAATTAAAAAACAATCTATTTATATCTTAGAAAGTTAACTTAATTTTAGAAAGACAGTTTATTTTATTATACTATAGACAGTTAATTTAAAATTAGATAGACTATTTATTTTATGTTATCTTAATTACTGTCTCACTTACTTTTATTTACTCTATGTTGTTATAATTAGATAGACTTTTTAGAAATTAATTTAAATATAGATAGACAAATTAGACATATTATTTAAAATGTTTATGTTCTAAATCTGTTTGAAGCCAAACCTTGCTAACAAAAATATAACACATATTTAAAATAATTTCTAAAAAGAGGATCCTTTGGAAAATTACTAGCACAAGGGAGTTTTGAAAAGGAAATTTTATCAAAACAGTAAGAACCTAGTAGGGGTTTGATTTTTTTGATAGTCTTTTTAAAAAGGGACTCTATTGGCCCGATTAACTATTAATTTATGTGAAGGCGTTTATAGGGCGGTGATAAGGAGTTTTGGTGATAAGGAGTTTTGATGGTTTTTCAAACGTGACTGTTGAAAAAATTATTTTCCAGCCCCGAAAGGCCGGTTTTGCTAAAAACCCTCCTCTCTGTCCAGTGTGTTAGAAAATGAGATTTTTCAATTCTCAAAGTTATATCTGATAATGACAGCATATGTGTAACAAGTGAATATAATAATAGTGAAAATACTGAAGATAGTAAAGATGATAGTTCAGACACAGACATAGAAGTAAATATATTAGAAACTTATACATCATTCTTTGGTAAAAATTATTCATACTGTAAAAATAAATTTGAGTTAGGATATAAAGATAATATAGAAAATAAATATTTTTGTAAAATTTGTTATACAAATAAAGAAGAAATAATAGATAATAAATCAACTTAAATAAATAGGGTAGAAAGTGAATTAATTAACATAGATGTAGAATTATTATTTAAAATAGAAATTGTAAATATTAAAGCAATGATAGATATAGAAGCAAATAAGTGTATAATACATGAAAGTCTAGTACCAAAAGATTATAGGAACAAGTTAAAAATACCAGTAAACATTAGACAATTTGATGGAAATTTAATACAAATAACAGAATGTTTAAATAATGTACCAATTAGAATGAATGGAGAAGTACGTAGTTTACCATAGACTTTTACTTCAACTAAGACTAGTGGATATAAATTTATTTTAGGATTAAATTTTATTTTAGAAAACAATGGTAGTATAATGATAACACCTAATGGAGTAAATTTCTTTAAAAAAATCAATATTTTTATAACCTAAATTTAAAACTAATAATGTTCTGTATGAGAAAAAATTAGTAAATATAGAAAAACCAATAGAAACAGAATTTTTTTGACTCGATTAGAAGAAGATATAGTAATAAATGAAAAAAATAAAAATATTAGAACAAGACAATCTATTTATGTCCTAAAAAGTTAACTTAACTTTAGAAAGACAGTTTATTTTATTATGCTATAGATAGTTAATTTAAAATTAGATAGACCATTTATTTTATGTTGTCTTAATTACTGTCTCACTTACTTTTTTTTATTCTATGTTGTTATAGTTAGACAGACTTTTTAGAAATTAATTTAAACATAGACAGACAAATTAGACAGATTATTAATAATGTTTATTTTCTAAAATATAACACATATTTAAAATAATTTCTAAAAAGGGGTATCCTTTGGGTAATTAGTAGCACAAGGGAGTTTTGAGAAGGAAATTTTTTTAAAACAGTAAGAACCTAGTAGGGGTTTGATTTTTCTGACAGTCTTTTTAAAAACGGACTCCGTTGGTCCGATTAGCCATTGATTTGTGTGGAGGCGTTTATAGGGCGGTGATCAAGAGTTTTGATGGTTTTTCAAATGTGATTGTTGGGAAAATTCTTTTCCAGCCCAGAAAGGTCGGTTTTGCTAAAAACCCTCCTTTCTGTCCAGTGTGTTAGAAAATGGTATCAGAGCTTTCCTTTTTTAAAAATTATTTTAATTATTGTTATATGAGTAGTAAGCTAAGGGTGACTTCATTTTTCATATAATCATCTTTATTCCATAAAAACTGTCTTCTTTTTATAATCACCTACTAGCTTTATTTACTTGTGAACAACAATCTTTTTCTTTTGTGAACTTTAATAAATTAGAATATCTGAACTTAGAAATTCAAAATCATAAAATAATTAAAATCAATTCATGTCAGTTTAAAATCTTATGTAATATAGAACATTTAGACAATCAATATAAGCATGTACCACATACTATGATAGTCAGCAAAATTTTATAGTAGACTTATTAATAAATTTAGGTAAAAATTTACAAGTTGATTTAGATAGAATAAATTAAAAAGTTTTAGTATTAGTAGATCATTTTGAAATTAAGAACTTAAATACTTTAAGAAAAAATCTAGATTATATTAAAGAAACCTTAACAGATTTTATTAATCAAATTAAAAGATTTCTCAATAAAAAAGAAATATTATAATTAATTGTTGTAATAAATACTAAAACTCCTAAGCCAGTAGAATAAGAAATTAGACAATTAATAGAAACACCTAGCAAAGAGGTAGTTTACAAGCTCAATTAAATAATATTATTAAAATAGTTAATGAATAAAGATAAATTAGTAGAAATACTAGAAGAATTAAAACAAAAATTACCAGTTATACCTATAGAATTCAGTGCTAAACATTTTAATAAAGCATATAATAGTATACAGCAAGCTTAAGAAAATACAATAATTAAGTTATTATTAAAAACCTTAAATAAATTAGATAATATAGAAAAAAGACTAGAACAAATAGAACACAATAATAATATAAAAACAAATATTGAAAACTTAAATATTGAAACAACTATAAATAATATAGATAAAGAAATAGATAAATTAAGTAATACAGTAAAATATTTAGATTTCCAAAAAGAATTAGATATAAGACATAGTAAATATAAAATTAATCAGATTAATAGACAACCTATAAAAGATATATTAGGACAAAAATAATATTTAAAAATGAAATTAGGAAGAAAAACTGAAGTAGATCTTAATTTAATACAAAGAATTAGAAACTCTTTAAATAGAAAACACTAAGCAAACCAAATTTAATTACATCTCTTTCAATAATATTTTAAGTGGCCATCCTTATCAAAGTCTTCCTTATAGTCATTTTCTCCATGGTAGTCGCCTGTAAGGAGATAGCCAGGGACCCGAACATCTTCACAGACTTCCTAGTCCCCTTCAACCTAAACAAAATATAGATGGAAACTTCTTCACATTTACAGGCACAAGTGCCCTAGTTAATACAAGCCCACCCACAGCCTTCAAGGTGTTGAAAGCCAGCTTTGTTGAATTCCCAGCTCTTAATGGCCAAAGTGTCTACTACGCTGTCTTTCTTTCCAGCTGCTTCTACATCCTCGCTCAACTGCGCTTCTTTTTCTCTTTGGTTCTCTCCAAGTTGGTCTTGTGGACACCACAAACAAACTCTTCCCCCAAATATTGCAAACTGGTGATCACTTTGTGTTCCCAAAAGGACTTGTTCACTTTCAGTACAAAGCTGAATAATAACATAAAGTAACTATTTTGAAGTGTTGGGTACTCACGCAGAAGATGATGAAGATTTTATATATGTAATGAATACGATTTCCATAACATCACGAAATTTCTCCAAACTGACACAAAGCTGGTTCAATTATGTACGGAGGAATTTCCTTGATGGTTATGGGGTTGATATTCATTTTGTAAATAGTATGAACGCTCCATTAATCAGTTTCCAATTAGTATGAAAGCTCCATTAATTAGTTTTCAATTATCAATTTCAGGTTTTAGTTAACACATTCAATCTACACCTGAAGTAAATTTTATTTGTTGTCCTCATTTTTCTTAATTATTATTTATTTGTCTTTTTGTTTTATAATCGATGATTTTTTCTCTCTTTATACAATCAAAGTTTATATACCAACAAAATTGACTTATATATATATATATATATATATATTTGCAGGATAAAATTGACTTATATATTCCTTTCTTCTTTCTTTTTCTTTCACATGACTAAAGTGTAAATATATTTACTCAATAATAAATATGCATGATTAAATCTATAAGTTTTTTATTTTTTTAAAAAATATGCATGATTAAATTTATCTGTACCTTTGTTTTATTGTTGATTAAAATATTAGTTTTATTTTGCTTAATGCATAATGAATCTAGACTTCCAAAGCCTACTTTACGGCGCTTTGTGAAATGTTATTGTTGTACTAAAAGAAGAAGACATAATTTTTTATAGGGTTTTTGGTGGGAATACCCCATAAACTTTTACATTAGAAGTTAATTACCCCTTGAATTTTAATTTAGGTATCATAAACCCTTAAATTTTCATCTCAGTGTAAAGCAACCACCTACCACCACTTCTCTTACATTTCATCTGTTATTTTTCACGTTTTCCATTAAGTATTCTGTTTGGACAAGGATAAAATTGAAATTTTTGAAATTTATTACTCTTCCTCTCTTAAAGATTTCTGTGGGGTCTCACCAATCTCATTGTTCCAACCATTTCGTATATGTGAGGGACTAACTAATTATTATTGTTCCCACCAATCTCAATTAGTATATGTGTGGGACCAACTAATTATTATTGTTCCCGCCAATCTCAATTATTGTTGTTCCCAGCTTTCTATTCTTGACTATTTCTCATACTGAAGCAGCTCTGGAGTATTTTCTAGGTCCAATTGAAACAACCTTTCAAAAGCCAAACGTGCTAGATTTTTGTGTCTGTGTATCATGCAAGCTCAAAGTAAGGCACTCCAAACAGCAAGGCCTGACTCAACTTGCATATTCCTAATACAATAATAATTTCTGGGAAAAAAAATACAATTGTGCTTGAGGGGAAGAATGGAGAGGAATGCTATACAATACAATATGACGATATAGCAGAAAATGGTGAGTTAAAGATTTTAGTTTGCATTTGACAATGAGTTTGTTTATTTAATTAATTTTGGATAGTTAGAGATGAAATAAGATAATATATAGATTTTAGGGTATGAAAACTACTATGTGAATATGTGAAAAAGCTTTAAACTTTTCCTCAACATAAACCAAGAATATTGAAGAAGAATATATTAACAAACTGATGGTATGATTTATTCACTCATGTGCTACTATTTATTTGATTTTTTTTTTATTTTTTCCTATTTGCTTTATGGATACGTTTAAATAAGTTCTTATTTTTCTTATTTTTTTTTTCTTTATAAATATATTGTACAAGTGGTGGAGGGAATAGATGGCTTTTCATTTGGGCATAATGATTTCCTATTTGAAACCCAAGAAGAAATTATAACCCAACCTCATTTTCAAGTTGAAAATCCATTTAACATTGAACTTGAATATGAAAATCCATCTGGCTTTGGACCATTATCACAAGCTCAAAACCAAACTAGTTTAGCTGATCTAGAAAGTGATGACCCTGCTTTTGTTGATATGGACTATGAACAGTCTAATGATGATGCATTGTATGAAACCAATGTGGATGCTAGTGTTAATGATGTTGTAGAGGGTATTGCTGATATAACTGATTTTTCAGAATATGTTGAATCTGATTATGAAGATAACAAGGACCTTAATAGTGTTTGTGGATTAGATTTAGAAGCTGAGGATAAATGAGGTCATAGTTTTCATGAATTTAATATGGAAACTGATATGGAAAATCCAACCTTTTCCATTGGTATGCTGTTTGGTAATGCTGCGGAGTTTAGGAAAGCGGTGAGGGAATATGAAATTAAGAACCATAGAGATTTGAAATTCAAAAAGAATTATAAAGATAAAATAAGAGTTGTTTGCACGTAAAATGGTCCCTGGGTGATTTATGCTTTCACCATCAAAGGTACACCGACATTCCAAGTAAAGACTTTCAAGGACGAGCATACATGCTGCCTATCTTTCAATAACAAAAATTTAAACTCGACTTGGTTGGCTAAAAGGCATGTGAAAAAGTTCAGGGTAGATCCAAAATAGAAATTTAAGTCATTTCAACAAACTGTTTATGAGGATCATCTTGCTGAAGTTTTAAAATGGCAATATTATACAGTTAAAAAGAAGACAAATGAAAAAGTGCAAGGGTCAGTTGTAGAACAATATGCTAGATTGTGGGACTACTGTGAAGAGCTAAAAAGAACTAATGAAGGGAGTATAGTGTTTATAAAGAATCATGAATCAGTGGGATGAAATCCAAAATTTCAATGGATTTATATTTGTTTGGGTGCACGTAAAAGGGGATTCAAGGAAGGTTGTAGGCATGTAATTGGGTTGGATGGTTGCCACATCAAAGGTTTTCATCCAGGTCAATTGTTAGTTGCTGTTGGCATTGATGGAAATAATGGCATGTATCCAATTGCTTATGCAGTTGTAGAGGTTGAGTCACATGACACTTGGACTTGGTTTTTGGAGAATTTGATTGTTGATGAAGATATATGCAATTCACATGGGTGGACATTCATTACAGATAAACAAAAAGGGTTAGTTCAAGCACTTCAAGAGTTGGCACCAAATTCTGAGCACAAGCATTGTGTGAGATATTTATACAATAACTTCAAAACTTTATACAAGGGCCTTGAACTAAAACAAAAACTATGGAATGTTGCAAAATGTAATACCATGGCAAGGTATTTAAATTCATATTAGTTATTTATTATATACGTATTTAATTTTTTTAATTCTTAAAATGTTTACTTAATTAATGTTATTGTTTATATTTCAGATTTGAAGGTGAAATAGAGCAAATAAAATAAATTTTTGTTCAAGCTTATAATTGGTTGCTTGATAAGGATCCAAAACAATGGTCAAGGTCTCATTTTAGAACAACAACAAAATGTGACATCTTATTGAACAACCTTTGTGAATCTTTCAATGCAGCAATCATGGATGCAAGAGACAAGCCAATAATCACTCTTTTGGAGAAGTTAAGAATTTATATTATGCAAAGAATGATTGTGAAGAGGGAGGAAGCCAAGAAGTGGGATAATATTATTTGTCCAAGAGTGTTTAAAATATTAGAAGCAAATAAGTTAGAATCTAGAGATTGCATTACCAAATGGGCTGGGTTAAGGAAATTTGAAGTTAGGGTAGCCGATGGGATGTAATATGTGGTTGATTTGCATGAAAAATATTGTTCTTGTAGAAGATGGAAACTCACTGGTATACCATGTCGTCATGCAATATCATCCATATATAAAATGAGTGGCCTAAACATACTGGACTTTGTAGATGATTGCTATAAAAAAGAAGTATATATGAAAGCTTACACTCCTATTATTAATCCAATGACAAGTTCTGAATTCTGACCTAAAAGTGAACGTAATCTTATTGAGCCACCATCCTACCATAAACAGCCAGGGAGACTAAAAAAATTGAGAAGGAGGGAGCTTGATGAAGTGCAAAACTCAGAAAAAGGAAAAAACTGAAAAGATGCTACATAACCATTACATGTTCTAAATGTGGTCAGTCAGGACATAATCAATTGTGGTCAAAACAAGAAGCATCAACAACTAAAGCAGAAGCATCTAAGAAGTAGCCATAAGCCAGAAAGCAATCAAAATACAACTAGGAGGCCTAAACTAAATGTAAGTTTTGTATGTCTAAATCTTAAACTTTTTAAACCAAAATTTTTTGTATGTTGAAATAAGCTTTCTACAATTTCAATTTTGACATATTAACTATCTTATTGTAGATAAGTAGAAACTCAAAGGTTGCTGAAAAAGCAACCTGCAATGGAGTCATCAACAGAAGCTAAAGTTGGGAAAAAATATTATTAATATTTTGGGAGTTGTTAACCATTTTGTGAATCAGTTGGTTAGGACACAATTGTTATTTTCATATGTATTAATTTGATATTGAGTAATTGACAATTAGTTAGTATAGTCTTTCCCTCTTAGAAGTTTTTTTTTTTTGATACACATTCCCTTTTAGAAGTTGTTAAATTATTTTGAGGTCATGTTTCTTCAATGTATTCAAGGATGACAAGGGACTCACAAATGAGCTTGCCACCATAAACAAGAACTGGGATTTTCTTATGGACTAGGTTGTAGTGGATAAGCAGAGGACTTTTGTCCTAAGATTTGCATTGCCTAGTACCACGTTGAAACTCAATTTATAGCAATATTGTTGATTTGTTTGGAAAGTTTGCAATATATTTTTCTCACCAACCATTGATTTTACTTTGCCTTTTTTATGATTGGATTTTGTTTTAATATTTTATAGTTAAAGAGAAATTAATTGACCCGTGACATATACAAAATGGTGGGAACAATAATAATTAAGATTGGTGAGACCCCGCAGAAATCTTTAGGAGAGAAAGAGTAATAAATTTTAAAAATTCAAATTTTACCCTTGTCCACACGAAATACTTAATGGAGAACGTGAAAAATAACAGATGAGATGTAAGAGAAGTAGTGATAGAGTAGTAATACAAAACAGTA
Organism: Rhamnella rubrinervis; assembly: GCA_007844105.2. Taxonomy (NCBI): domain Eukaryota; kingdom Viridiplantae; phylum Streptophyta; class Magnoliopsida; order Rosales; family Rhamnaceae; genus Rhamnella; species Rhamnella rubrinervis. The sequence goes on from CM017578.2 coordinate 17,512,842, forward strand.
ACACTAGAACTAGTTTAAACATATATTCTTAACAACAAGCTTACACTAAAAATTACACATATATCAAATCACTTACTAGTTTAAACTAGTTCTTGATCGTCCAAATAGATTAACTTAGAAGAATTTTTGTCAATAAACTTATAAACATATATACATATATTTATTAATTAAAGTGTGTGTCTATATATACATATATGTATATAATTTAACCTTTGCATGTAGGTTCAACTTAAATGCAAGGAATACTGTAGTAGACATGCCACAGAACTCAATGCCACTTCCAAACTAGCAATTCAATTAGTTTGACACTACAAAATAAATAAACAAAACCCAGACCATGCTCAAAATCAACTCAAAAAAAAAAAAAAAAACACACACACACACACACAACCACTTAAAATCATTAACCCGCATCGGTTATTTTTGTTAGTTCAATGAATTAAAGAGATGAATGATGATAGAATGAAAAGGTTTCCTACTTTTCCGTGCACTGTCCAATGCATTAACCCACATCGGACAAGCACATCAAATTGTGGTTCATTATTTTAATTAACTTTTAGCCCATATTTTGCTTGCTCTTGTAAGTCGTTTAATTATTCCATACAGTCCAAAAGCCTTGTTCTACAAGCATCATTTTAGATGCAAATTAAGTTACACCATTTGAATATTAGTGATAGAAAGAGAAATATATAATTATTACTACAAATTGTGGATTAGTACAAACCAAACAATATTCTCTTAGATATTCCAAACACTGAACCAATTATATATATCCTTAATTAATTGTGATCACTTTCTAATCAATTACCACATCGAAGACATTTAATCAGTGAGCCTAGACTTGTAATAAAATTGGCAAACCCCCAAATCTACAGAGCACCCAAATACAAGACTTGCAATATGAAATTTAACAAATCAAACCGGCAAACCCCCAAATCTTCAATCTAAAGTAGTAAAGTCTAAACCTAACAAACCAAGAAAAAGAAATGAAATTTGATATGAAATTAAGTAAATCACATACTGGTGCCCATAATATAGAACAGAGACATCGGAGAAGAGAAAGGAAGGGGCTTGTGGCACCGGTTTGAGAAGAAGACACCGGATTCGAAAAAAATTTGAGGAGATGGGATTCGGAGAAGGAATCTAATGCCTGCTATTTTCACAGCAAGGAAATTAAAACATGAATTAGAGATTTGGAGGAGATATTTGGATCTGAGCTAAGGACAGAGCATTGAGTTTTCTAAGGAAAAAAAAAGGTTAGATTTTTCTTTCTCGAGAAAATTTTTTTTTCGAAGCTTTAAGAAAAAAAAGGAAAATTTGGATGATAGACAAAGAAAAAAAATAGAAAGAGAGAGATAGAGGGAAGAGGGAACTTACAGGAGAGGAAGAGAAAACAAAGGAAATTGGAGACACCGAATCTGGGTGTAGAGGCACTGGATACAAGCAGTTGCCGGTACCGACAAGGCTGGTGATAGCCGGCAAAGGCGTACGGGGTTGGCCAGCGGAGGTCACCGACAGTGGCTACGGGCGTTGGTAGCGTGCAAGGGTGCGGCTGGAAGAAGGGATAGGGAGGAGTGGGTGACTGGAAGAGAGAAAGGGAAAGAAGAAGAAGAAGGATTGAATGTTCTGAAACAATTAAATTTCAAAAATATTTGATCAAATTACAATTATACCCTTATTTCAATTAGTAATACATTTTTTTGTAGCATATGATAAAAGCTATGCCATATCATTACATTTTTTAAAAGGAAATTTAGCACAAAAACTATTTGAATATTTTTGTTATAAATTTATTTTTGTAACTATGTAAAATTAAAAATATATTAAGTTTATATATATTAATTATAAAATTCTGCTACAATATATGGTGTAACTAATTTGAGGTTCAGTTATAAAATTAAATTTCACGGCTAAAATTATATACTTTAGTTACGAATTTAAAATTATAGCAATGATTTTTGTAGTGAAACGAAATTTTTTTCTATTGACATCATCAATTTTTTAGCATTTGCTATGAAACATAGCTATGATGTTTATGTCATAACTAATTATAACAACTTTTTATATTCAGTAATGAAAAAAAAAAATTAGAACTAAACTATATGTTTTAATTACGAATTTTAAAATTGTAGGAAGGTTTTTCGTGGCTAAATCCAAAATTTTTTGTAGTGTGCAAATAAAGATCAATTAAATTTGACTAAGGGACAATCATCATGAGTAATACAAAGCTATCCAAAAAATTCTAAACTGATTTTTTAAGGGTTAAGTAAAGAAAAAGGAATAAAAAAGGATCCTTTTCTTGCATATTATGAATAAGAGAAAGAACATAGAGATATGGTACACAAATCAAAATTAGAGGTTACTAATAGAGTTTACTAATAAAGTTAGGAATAGAAAACTTTTAGGCTTTAGGCTTAATAACTCTCAATTATATAGGTACTTAAGTAATGTCCGTATAATAAAGAAAAATTAACAGAAATGCCCATGTGTATAACTTGAATTGAAAAAGTACATACCTCTCCTTAACTTTCGTAAAATATACCCAAATTATCCATTAAACCGTTACTCTTACTCTTACCACAGACCTGTAAAATGACAGATTCGACCGGCCTTCTTACAGGTTCGGATTCCAAAGAGTTTTCAATACGAATTTGGACCTGCAATATGGTAAGTCCAACCTGCCGTCTTGCAGGGATTTAAATTTTCTCTTTATATCCCTGCAAAACTACATGTTGAACTTACTATTTTGTAAGTCTTAAAATACATACAATTTAGGACCTATGGAATGGCCAATCCTCCCTGCCATTATGTAGGTCCTCAGTCTAAAATGTGAAAATTGACTAAGAGATATTTTGGGTAGTTTGGATATGTTTTAAAAGAAATAAAACGCGGTGAGTATTTTTCAAATTTTAATTATTAAAGTGGGCATTTCTATCAATTTCCCTGTAAGAAATCTTACATTTTATAACACCCTTTTATTATTGCTTCAATTTAGTGCATGTAATTTTTTTCACTAATGCTACAATTACAAAGAGTATTAGTTAACAAAATAATTTACCCTAATAAATAATATATAAACCTTATATGGAAGTCAATAATAAATTATTAAATGTAATGCTATATAGTTGAAAAAAAATGGAAAACTTCTTTTGTTATTTGAGTTTGTTACGTGTAAAATTTCATAGGCTAAAATTTCAATCCAAAGAAAGCCATTAGGCCTAAGTCCAAATCATCATAAGAAAAAGGATGAAAGAATTCTCGGTCAATAAGACCATGGTGGGCACAATCCAAGTGTATTTAATGCACTGTGGAATCAACTAGGGATGACAATTCGTGTTGGCAGAATGTGTTCATATCAATCCATTTATTAATCGTATCAGAAACTCTCAAACTCTAATACGACTCATTTTGCTATGGGAAGGCAGCAGGAGAAGAAGAAGAACGAAAGAAATTAGGGATTAGGGTTATTTTGTTTATCCCGCATGTTTTATTCTTTCAATATTTTAATATATTTTTATAAAGTTTTTTTTAATAAGTTTTTAATGTTTTTAATTTATAATAATGAATATTTTTTTAATTTTTTATTATATTGTTTAAAGTATTATAAAATTTATTATACAAATATTATGTGATTAGAAATATTTTAATTTTTAAAATATTTAATTTAAATGGGTTATTGAAAAATAAGTATATATTTGGGTCAATTTCTTGTTTAAGCGGATTGATCCGAAATTGACCTGTTTTATAATCTTGTTTAAATGAGTCAATTTTGGATTAAGCAGGTTGACCTGAAATTAATTGTTTAATAATCGTGTTAAATAGGTCAACTCGATTATGACCTGAACCCGTTCATACTAAACTCAAACCCGCTAATTTCGTGTCCTTTTTGAGTTGTGTTATTGTGTCATGACTAAACTACCACCCCTATAATCAACTCATGAGGTATACTGAGAGTGTTCTCAAATGGAAAGCTCACCCCACAAACAACTGGATGTGGCGGTGACTTAGGCACCCATTGACATTTGGTTGCAGGTCTTGCTAATTAGCCTAATTTTTAGAGCCCATCCAATAGAGTGCTAAAAATGAGTGGCAATACTAAATTTTAACATTAACACTCATTTTTTATACTCTAGCAAGAATGCTATTTTAATGCTAAAAGTGAAATTGTCATTTTTTAATACCAAATTTGGTATAAGAAATGGCATTGCCATTCACGAATTGTGTGAGAAGTGCGATAGAAATTGGGGTGGGTCTGTTCTTTGGGACCATTTTCTTTTAAGTCAAAATGTATAATTATTTTTCCATTGTAGTGATATGCTAAATTTTGGCGTTAAATATTTAATATTATATTGGAGAATAAATTTCAATGTTAAAATTTAAAAATAATAATTTCCTTGTAGGCATTTTCAATTGAAGATGCTATCGCGCCAAAGAGCATATGGTACCTCTAGTTTTAAGCCTTCATAGACATAAGAGGCTCAATCTTAATATTTATTACCGGCCCATAAATCACCTCGGCCACTAATGACACAAAAATCTAGCAACAGTAATGTTCTTTATGAATTTGTAGGACTCTTTAAATTACTAACAAACCAAATTTTGATCATTTAAAATTATATGATACTGGAATGAATATAATTTTATTTTATTTTTTAAAACAAGAGAGAATTTTTTCGATCACAATAGTTCCTGGTTCTTGTAATATAGACTTAAATCCTTCTCTACCAACGACCAGGCCTACCATATTAATTTCACACATCTAGGAGTTAATAACACAACAAAGTCGACAATTTTTGATATTATGTACTACAACTTTATGTGCTATAATCAGCATAATCTCTGAAAAAGGTGAAGGGACCCAATAGACACACACATTAAGGGGATAAAAAAAGAGTCAAATATCTGCTTTCATGCTTCATACAAACGAAGGTTTAAAGTTTTCAATCAAGAAAGCTAGAGTATAGTAGTGCATAGATTACAAATAACCCCATGGAGAATAATATTGAATATTTTACAAGCAGTACGGTTAATGTGCCACTGGCCAAATCACTTCACGGAGATATTTGACCAAGTGATACACTTCCAATAAACTTTCTAAAGAAAGTGCGAACGATTCTGCAAATTAATAAAAGCAAAACGATTAAGTAGTAATTAAGAGCAACTGGACAAGTATTTTTATGTCTGTGACTAGAAAATCTAGAGGCCATATTAGTGTAAATGTGAAATTTCTTGAAATTAATTAAATAAAATACGTACTTTCTCTGAAGCCGATTGGAGTCCCACAAGAATAGCATTTTTGGTGCTATGCAGTTCCCGGGTCACAACCTCCATCTTCAATCTGTCCCCTGGCGATTCAAATGAACAACCAACTCCGATCCTCAGGACTGAAAGTAAGCAACTCTCCACATAATTTCTATTCATTTGGCTCTGGTTCTTCGTGCTAATCCCACCATTGTTGTTGTGGGTTTCTTCTTCTGTAGCCATTGATGCTGTCTCTCTTACTTTACTTACTGGGATAACATTTGGGTCAACAATCTGCAAAAGTCTCTCAGGCAATGCATTCGCAACAAAAGTATGCAGATTCAAACCCTCTTCAAATATTTTGTCGGTTGTTCTTTTTCCTGTGAACATCTCCAACAATAGGATCCCATAGCTATAAACATCCCCTTCTTTTGATGCCGGACCTCCCATACCGTACTCTGTGATTCATAATTTTGAAAAAGTAGATATGCTGTAATGAGAAAAGGGTTTCATGTGCAAAATGCAAAAGTAAATTAAAAATAGGAAAGTTAAAAATGTGTTGAATTTGTACAATAGTTGAATAAGTGCTTTGTTTATGTTGGTATGATTCAGAGAAAACTTATTCTGTTTAGGAACTCACCTGTTAGACTCATCAATAATTAAGTACAAACTTTTTTTTGCATGCCTGATTATTAAACAACATTAATTTGTGTAATGAAAACCTGAAGATGTGTTTCTTTTTTTGCACAGTCAATACCCTTTTTCAGCTTTTACAAAAATAACAGATTTAAAGTTATTGGGTCTCTGAAGTGCTATAGGTGACTTGAAAAAGAAGCAATTTAGGCTCAAAGGGATTCAAGATAATAAGAAGAAGAAACACATAAAAAGAATAATACATGTTCTAGTTATTCATAACAATGTTACAACTCAATAAGCTTAGTTCTTCACTAAAACAGGAAGTGAGACGATCAGAAAATACAAAATTAAGATGTGAATGGCATTCATGGTGGTTTATTGTCAAAGTTTAGATTTCTTACCCGGGCAGACATAGCCGATGGTTCCCATCATTCCAACTGTGCTACTTTGAGCTTGAGAAGAATTATTGGTGGTCAAGAGAAGCCTTGATAAACCAAAATCACCCAGATGAGCTACCATGTAATTATCCAGAAGAACGTTGCTTGGCTTTATATCACAATGAAGGATTGTGGTTTCACACTGGTCATGAAGATAATGCAGTGCTGAAGCCACATCTATTGCAACATTTAATCTTTCGATTAGGCTCAAATTTCTTGGTTGGTTTTCACTTACTGTATCTGGATGCAGCCACTTCTCTAAGCTTCCATTTGTCATGAACTCGAATACCAGAGCTTTGAATTCATTTTGGTTGTAATCAGTGCTGGAGCAACATGTTAAGATATTAACAAGATTCCGATGGCGGATGTTTCTCAGAGCATTACATTCTGTAATGAAGCTTTTTGAAGCACCTATCTGTTGAAGGTTGAGAACCTTCACAGCAACACTTCGTTCCTGATCAAGAACTCCTTTATATACAGAACTAAAACCACCAGATCCAATTAGATTACTGGGAGAGAAACCTTCAGTAGCTTCATAAAGCCTTCTATATGAAACCTTTGGAAGATTTTCTATCATGGAGATTGCAGAAATTGACTTGTTTATTGATTTTCTCCTCCAATAAACAACAACAAATGTTGCAAGCATTATGAAACTCATAGCCACACTAACTATTGCAATTATCATTTTGAAATTGTTTTTCTTTCCCTGTTTTGATATTTTGATGGGGCATGTTGGCAGTTTCAGTGTTGAGACACCACCACAAAGCTTAGTGTTTCCAATCAATGATATTGCACTTGCATTTCCAAAAACACCATTTTTAGGCATCTCACCTTCAAGGTTATTGTTAGAAAGATTTAAGCATAAAAAAGTTGGAAATTTCTCCAGATCTTTTGGAATTTGACCAGACAGATTGTTTCTCGAAAGATCCAACTTCTGAAGAGATTTTAAGGAAGCTAAAGATGAAGGTAGAATTCCTTGGAAGGAATTCCCCTGCAGGTAAAGGTATTCCAGGATCTGGCACTGTCCAATGGTAGGTGGAATTTCACCAGACAAACTGTTTTCAGAGAGATCCATAACATTAAGATTTTTAAGGTCACCTACTTCCGCAGGCAGAGTTCCGTTCAATGAATTCCTCGATAAGTTTAGTATCTGTGATAAGGAAGACAGACGAAGAACCTGATGAGGTATAGCTCCAAAAATTTTATTTTGAGAAATGTCCAAGATCTGCAATCTTTGGCAGTTTCCTAGACTTGGAGGAATGGTCCCTTCTAAATTATTATTATCCAAAGAGAGTTGGAACAATTTAGTGAGGTTTCCCAGGGAAGATGGAATTCGTCCAGACAATTTGTTTCCGTTCAAAAACATCGTTTGCATATTTGGAAACTTACCAAAAGAAGTGGGAATGATGCCAGTGAAAAGATTGTCCTCCATATCAAATTCAATCAAGTTGATGAGTTTCTCAAATATTCCTCCGTCGATGTTTCCAGATAATTGATTACTTCCCAGAACTAATATATTGAGTTGGGATGACAAGTTTGCAATGGAGTTGGGTAGGACACCTCCAAAATTGTTGTCACTCAAAAAAAGTTTTTTAAGTTTGCTGCAGTTTCTCAAAGACCTTAGAAAGTCCAGATCATTGGATGAATTACTTCCAAGCTTAATTATTGATAGAAGTATCTAGCCACCATAACTGTTGTAGATTACCCAAGTCGGTTGGAAGTGGTCCAACAAAACTGTTATAACTAAAACTAAATATTTGAAGCTTTGAAGCATTGCATAATGAAGCTGGGATGGATCCAGAGAATTGATTAATAGCGAGGCCAAGAAATTGAAGATTAGGCAGGGTGATGCCTATGTTGTCGGGAAGAGTGCCTCTTAGTTGCTTATTTGATGCCATTGAAATTTCTCTGATGGAGGTTATATTGTAAAGAGAGGTGGGGATCGTACCTGAAAACCCATTGCCAGAAATACCAAAATGTAATAATGTTTTAAGATGGCCAACGTCATTTGGAATGTGTCCTACCAAATTATTATAAGACACCACGAAAATTTCAAGCGAAGAAAGGTTTCCAACAGTAGAAGGAATTTCTCCAGTCAAATTGTTTAGCCCGACAGATAAGCTTAGCCAGAAACCCAATCTCCTTTGGAAAATTTCCAGTGAGTTTATTTTTCGAGATATTCATTATCTCGAGGTTAGAGCAGTTCTTCACTATGCTTACAGGAATTACCCCTCCTAAGGTGTTGTTAGAGAGACGGAGATCTCGCATTCGAAATAAACGACCGATATCTTGTGGAATTTCACCGAAGAAGCTGTTGCTCGAGAGGTCGATGAAGCTGAGGAACGTCAAGTTGGCGATGTAAGGTGATATGAATCCACGCAAGTAACGTTGTGGTACGTCCAAGGCCGTGACTCTTTGATGTCTGAGGCTGCATGTGATTCCAACCCAGTTGCACATGTTTACAGAATCATTCCAGGAGCTCAACACACTTTGTGGATCACTCTTTATTGCTTGCTTAAATTTGAGCAAAGCCAAGCGGTCGGTCTAGTTACTTGGAACATGCATGGCGGCTGTGATTGAAGGTTGAAGCAGCCATAACAAGTTAAATGAGATAAAGAGAACCACATGGTGGTTTATTCGGAGCTTCATTTGGTTTGGAGTAGTAGTTAGAGGCAGCAAAAGTGAATAATTTAGTTCTGGGGAAGAGTATCAGCTATTGTTAAATGGTCAATGACTCGAGTTCACCGCACCAACTTGTCCAAAATTTTCAATACCATTATTAACCACCCAAGTTTCTTCCAATATCAACCACCCCCACCAAATTTACCTACCAAGTAATCAATAATTGGGTATGTAAGAAAATGTTGCCATTGTTAGGATCTTGGAGTTCCACCAAAAGCCACACAGTAATTAATTATGAATTTTGGGCAAAATAAAATGATCAAGAAAATAATTATGAATTTTGGGCAAAATAAAATGAATAAGAAAATAAATAATAGGACACCAAATATTTATGTGGTTCAGCCAAGAGAATTTGACCTACATTCATGGGCGAAGACGACAATCAAATTCCACTAATATTAAAGGAGATTACAAAAGAGTTTGAAAAAAATCACAAAATCCAAATCCCATTTACACTCCAAAATACTCTCACACACCTAATATAAACCAATAAAACACACAGAAGAAAAAGCGATAATATAATATAATACTCTCATAATATAATTTTATTCCTAATCCATATGGGACAAAGAGTCCAACTCTAGCTAGGCTATTTAAAGCCATAAACCCAGCAATCATACACTACACAATAGTTCTTAAATAATACAAAATGTAATTAAAGTCAAAACACTACTGGTACTAGTCATAGATCTGGTTCAACTATATATGGAGGAATTTTTTGGTACTCGTGGAGCTCATAATCATTATACTATAATACAAAAGCTCCACTAATCAATTCCTAATTTGCCAATCTGGTTTAATGTCTTCAATCTAGACCTCAAGTTTTTTTTTTTCTTTTGGTTTAGTGGTCCATGATTTTTCTCTTTGGTTTAGTGAAAATTTGTATATATACGATTCTAGTCCAAGCATACACAACCTACAAAATTGACTTATATTATAAAATTCATCAGTGGTAGAGATATTTAGTATGTTCAACTGAATCATGAACTAAAGGATGGCAAAGAATTATGTTGTGGAGTGACTCCTCTGAAGAGGTCAAGGAAATCTTGTCTCTAACGGAACCTTGTGTCTGGGATTCTTAACATTAGAAATAAATTATTTTCGGGACGCGATCGTGATTGAAAACTTTCTTCAACTGCTACGGACTCAAACAAGGATGCTGATAATTTAGCTAAAGTTTATCTTCCAAATAATTAGTTTTTTTTTCTTTTAATATTGTGATTCTATACTGGCTGGAGGTCTTACACGTGGGTTTAAGAATCAGATAATGCTTGATGAGACTAGCTGCTTTTCCGTAATTTCCTTGCCAAGTTTCTTTTTGTGCTTAATGCAAGTTCATGATCTTCTAAAACCCAAAAAAAATGATAATAAAGGTATATAAGTACACTATTTTATTATAAAAATAAAGAACACTATGTTTATAGGACTCTTATTATACAAATGTATTATGATCTTACAAGCATTTTCTAACATTTTCATAGTTTTCAAATATGAATGATCTAAATTGATTTAATGTTGTAAGGAATTAAAACATATTTATCATTTAGATTTACTTTGTCCAAATAGTGTTTGTTCCAAACACTTGTCAATTGATTATAAAAATATTAGAAATTATATAAGGAAATTGCTCAGATCATCGGATCCATAAAAAGTACTTATTTAGGTAATAACAATGTTATTTACTTTATCTAAAAATAAAATAATATTGGAATTGCATATTAAATAAGACTTACACAATGTATACCTGTGCACCCCTGTTCATGTACCTTACACATCAGAAGGGTAGATTTGGGAGCTTGTCCACTAAATGTAACTAAATGCATTACATGCATTTAATTAAATCCATCACATATAGTGGGTGTGGACTTTTTCTATTTTGTGTGGACCATATTGCTTAAATATATGCTTGTGTAAAATAAGAAAACATCGACCATAATGGCTAGGAAGGATCGCAAGGACCATAATTTCAACCATAACGTTGTTGAACGGTTTGTTATTTTATTTTGGAGGAGTTTCGTATCTACTACCTAATTTTCTTCCAATATCAACCACCCAATTTCACTACCAAGTAATCGAGGTGGGTGTTTATTTATAGAGTTAATTTCCAATTAATTTGAAGTTCAATTCTAACAGGAGTAGGATTATACAATTTTAAGAGTACTATGTCATTAATACAGCAGTTTAATTAGGTAATGTTTAGTTAATTAATTTTAAATCAAACTAATATAATTTTATCTCATTGCATTAAATCTTTTCTTTTCTCTCTCTTTTTAATTATTTATTTATTAGTTTTATGTTAACAAAAATCTGAAGTATATATTTTTATTTATGCGGAAGTCTATCTACTCCTATTTTATTAACTATATTATTTTATTTTGGAGTAATTTCGTATCTACTGCCAAATTTTCTTCCAAAATCAACCACCCAATTTCACTACCAAGTTATTACTAATCGAGGTGAGTGTTTATTTATAGAGTTAATTTCCAATTAATTTGAAGTTCAATTCTAACAGGAGTAGGATTACACAATTTTAATTGTACTATATGTCATTAATGCAGTAGTTTAATTAGGAAATACTTAGTTAATTAATTTTAAATCAAACTAATATAATTTAATCTTATTGCATTAAATCTTTTCTTTTCTCTCTTTTTTTAATTATTTATTTATTAGTTTTATGTTAACAAAAATCTGAAGTATATATTTTGCCATACACTCCTATTACAATTCTTATTTATGCGGAAGTCTATCTACTCCTATTTTTATTAACTATATTAATATAAAAAGTCTATTCCTCTCAAATTCCTATTCCTATTTCTATTGAACTAATATTAGAAACCCTCTAGATACACAGAAGTGTTCGTACATACTACAAAGAGTAATTAAAGGCTCCCAAAGTTGTTATTTTGAAGTGTTGGTGGTGCCTTGAAGATGATGAAGATTTTATGTAATGAATACGAGCTCCATGACATCACGAAATTCCTCCAAATCTCGTTCAACTATGGAAACTAACGCAAAGCTGGTTCAAGTATGCAAGGAATAATTTCTTGATGGTGATGGAGCTGATATTCATTATATAAATAATATAAACGTTCCATTAATCAATTTCCAATTTACCAATCAGGTTTAATATCTTCAACCTACACCTCATGTTATTTTTCTTTTGGTTTTCTGATCCTTGATTTTCTCTTTGGTTTAGTGAAAAACAATACATATACGAGTTTTATTCCCCAACAAAATTGACTTTCCTTTCTTCTTCGTTCTTTTCTTTCACATGACTAAAGATTGAGATAAAGACTGATTTTTTTCCCTATAGTTCAAAATGGCATATTTTTATCTCAGCATAACCAAATACTTTTGGATTTTAATATTATTTTTTCTTTTTATTTGACACTAAATTTTGGATTGATCCAAGAATTCAAATTTCATTTAATTAAATATATATATATATATATGAAGTTTTTAATATTGTGGTAAAGCTGTATTCTGGTATGGAGGTAGTGAAGGCAAAGTAAGGAATTCCACAAGTAATAGGCCCCTCGATATTCAATTCTAAAACAGTTGATTGTAGTTGTCAAACACGAAACATCTGAAGGCAAAGTTAGGAATTCCACAAGTAATAGGCCCCTCAATATTTAATTCTAATACAGTTGAGCATAGTTGTCAAAGACAAAAAATCATCATCTCGCAGGGTAATAGGCCTCTCAATGGCGGTGGCCAGTTTTTAATAGCGAATAACGTTCAACCTGCTCATAAATTCATCATAATGAACATTAATATTGAAATTATCGGTAATCGGCAATACGATCCACCAGCATTATGATCCAAGATTTGAATATTTTTTCCAACTTTTCTTGCAACTTTTGAAATTCCTGAATAATCCATAGCAACTTCTAAAACTCTTGAATAATCCATTGGTTGTCAGTCATTGTACAAATTGAATTTTATTGAGGGAGTCCCACCGGACGTGCCAAAAATATGTTTGTGTATATTAAAGTCTCTGTAAATGTACGTGTTTTCCCTTCAATATTAATGATAAATTGAAGGAAATAATAAAACTGGGGTTTGCCTTAAAAGAAAAAGGACTTCTACACTGGATCTTTTGTCTTTAAAGTAAAAGGACTTTATTAATGAAATTCTACTAATCCTTAAAACTCAAAGGACTTTATTATTAAAATTCAACTAGAAATCTAAAGGAAACTGGAAAACTAGACTAAGACATGTAGAGAAAATGCAGAATTTGTATGAGTGGCTGATGGTTGTGTCCCTTCCTTCTACTCCTGCTCCTTTCATATAAACTTCAATATCCAAGATAATAATAAAAATAATTAAAAAGATAATTTCACTAAATAATAACTTAATTAAACTTCATTTTTATCAGGTTTAACTTATAATCTGATTCTTCATAGAGTTTCACTTATAGTAGTTTTTGCATATCTTCCTTTGCCACCTAAAGCAATTATTTTCTGGGTCAAACATCATCTTTGTTAATAACAAATTAAGGAGACTGTATATCAAATTTGTTACCATTGAGGTGGCTGTACATTAATTAGTTTGACTAACAAGCTAATAGACGTAAATAAAGTAAATAGCGTTTCTTAGCTTGAATATGTGAACTTAGTGCTAGCCGAAAAGTATTATTCATATATATATATATATATATATATTGACAAATATTCAATTCAAATTTGATACACAAAATAGCAACAAGAAGAAATATTTTCAAAACAAAATTTTATATGAAAACCAAAACGCTGTTTGACGATAAACAAGTTAACACTGATAGTCTAGTCGACTCACACCAAAATTAGTAACTGAAATTACCAACCTTGTAGTATATGCAAGTCCAACTCGAAACCACAGAACTGTATTAATAATAATTCTAAATTTTTTTCTAATTAAAAATTAAATAAAAACTAATAGAAAGACGGAGGTTTTAACAAACTCAATTAATATCAATTTAAGGACAAATTAAATAACACTTTAAACAATTAAAACGAACAAACTTCGCTTTAGAGTAATTTCGTTTTATCAGTTTGCATGGATCACAGATATAGAGAACTCAATTTCTTATTCAATTTGGCATCAACAAACGGTACGACCAATTTATTGTAATCTTTTGTTAATATTGAATAACTTAGAAACGTTCATGAGTAATTCCTAACTCTGAAAAGTTTAGAATCAATGTGACCCAGATCAAATCAAAACTGCCTTAGCGATTTAGAAAGAAGTCAAAATTAAAGAGACTCTACAAACTTTGTAGAATTTTAACCTAACCTATAATCTCCAATTACTACCAATCACTAGAATCAAAGTACAACTTAGATCTAATTAGTATGCATTCAATTCATATATAAGAATCAGCAGTATAATTATATATGATTAAATTTAACTCAGAAGCACAGAAGAAGACAGGCTGAATAATTAATTAAATTGATATTAATTTGTGTGTTCAAGTCTCACACGTACATAACTAATAATTGGAAATACTCCTAGCTGAAGCGAAAGAATTTAACTGCTCATCCTTGAAATTTCATAATCCTCAATATATATATATTTGTGTTCTTTAGTCTAAACCCTAAGAAACAAGTCCTATTTATGCTAGTCCTAACCCTCCTTGTGTGGCACTTAAAATTCTAAGTTTTTTAAATTTACATGTGACTACACCGCTTCAAGTTAGGTGCCTATCATTAGACCTGATATGATGTCTGAGATCCACTGGGTTCCTCACTTCAAGTCGCATCCATAGGTGTGCCTCCTTCATACATGTTAGCTGCTTGTCATTGAGCCTGATATTGCACTTTACATGTATTGGGCTTGTAATCTTGAGTCTCCTATTAGTAGCAAGTTAGACCCAATGGCAGGGGCTTTATCTTCGAGCCTGACTTCTATCCATTTTGCCTCCATCTTCAATATTTTCAGTAATCTGTCGTTCTTTGCTCAATTAACCTTGCATGCAAAATAAATTAACATTAAGTTCAATTCTATAAAATCAAACACACAAGAGTTAATTATTAAATTAAATAAAAATAACTATATGGAGACCCATCAAATACCCCACGCTTAAACCTTTGCATGGCCTAGGCAATCAATTATTGTTTTCCTTCTCCCTCTCCAAATACCAAAACCAATGAAGTATTACACTTTATAAACAGACACATAATCACTCCATCCCACAATCACTTAAATTCAATAAAGAAATTTCTCTACCATATACTTGTCAATCAATTTAATCTCCATTACTCAGTATACATTCCAACAGAAATCTGAAGGCCTTTAATAGGGTTGTAACGGGGCTAAGGCTTCACATAGGAAAAATAAGATAATGAAAGGCTAACCCCAAAGAATAGATAGGATATTAATAATAAAATTAAAGTGAATAACCCTTCAACTATTAAATACACCTCCACCTCCTTAGTTCTTATTAACAAAAGCAAAGCACATGAACCTTTAGTTATTCTTTCTCATTTTGATTGAACTTCTTTTTTTCCTTTTCTCTTCATATTGTAGTTTGCATATAATTTTTTTTTGTTGTTTTAGTTTTCCTCTTTACCTCAATTTTTGTCACATTTGATTGTTCTCTACTCAAAATTACATAAGACAGTAGTATGAATTTTATTTTTTTTTGGAACTAAAGGTTCAAGTGTCATTTAAATGTCTCAGCACCTCAGTTTCTTTAAACTCCACACTTTACCAACCAAACTGAACAAAAATCCCCGTACCCCCACACTTATTTCATAAAGGCTATGATACGAAGAAAAACACCATAAAGGCTTAAAAGGGCTAACTAGAGATTAATATAAAGGATGGATATAACAAATGCCTTCATCATCTTACTGCAAGAATGTATTAAGGTAATCTCAATCCACATATCAAAACAAGTTTTAGAGTCACAAAATCTAATATGAATATTACTCACAAAAATAGTTAGAAATTTAATAGGCTCAAATGCTCACTTAGGCTTGAGTTTTCCGATCTAGCTTTTCTGGTTGAATTTGGTTAAGTACCATTAAAATTTTAGTTAATTAAGCCGCCTCAACTAAGCAAGTTATTTATTGAATTTCTGCTCTTTAACCTCCATTAATAAAGCAAACTCTTGCATGATCAATGTATTCAAAAAGAGAAAAGAGCAAGCAATAGAATCTGCTCATAATCAGTATAATTAAACTTAATGTAATGAAAAATAATATAAAAGAAACAAAGTAAAAAAAAAATGCAAAAATAAATTAAATAACTAAAAAAAAAAACTACACCTATTACCTCCCCTAGACTTGAATCACATTATCCTCAAGGTGTTGAAAGTATAATTTAACAAAGAAATAAAGGTAAAAGAAAATGAACTCCCCAAGTATAGCAAAAAATTAGGAAGGTGGAGGCTGGAACCAATCAAATGCTGCTCAAAGTTGCATTCCATAGTCTCTTGTTGTGCCACCATGCTCACACAAATACTCTCTATCTTTTGTAAAACATGATGAACAGAAGATCTGTGAGAAGAACATAGAGGGGTACCAGTAGACGTGGAAGGTATCACAAAAGAGCTAGGTGCCACTAAATGCTCCTGATCATCATCTAGATCCAAAAGGCCTACTATAGAAGCATCAAGACTATCGGCAACCTCATCCTCACGTAAACGATGATGAACCAAGTTACACCAAACTCCATGTACTCTCACATATCCTAACCGATATAAAGCCCCCTCGGTAAGCACATCCATAGCCCAAGGCATGTCAGTATCCTCTCCTGTCACTTCAACTCCGAAGAACTCAAATACTTTGGTAAGCATGAATAGATAGCACAACGATTTTTTCCCTTCTCTTAGACTAACAATACCACATATGCAAAAGGAATACCCTTCACTCCTTACAGCCCATGCAACATCTTATCTAGAAAATAAATGCTAGTGCATCTAATGTCATTCAAATTGCTTGCCACAGATAAAATGTTGGAGCTAAATAGATAAAATAGCACTCGCTCCTTGGTGCAAAACGCCATATTCTCTATGACCCGTTGCCTTGTCAGATAATAATTAAGTCGAAATAGTGCCTTAGGCATTTTATACTGCCAACCAGAAGCCATTGCTTCCTTAGAGAACCAAATAGATGAGTCCTCATCAATAACATTCAAAATGCAAGAAAGATTAGCATGGTCAAGCTTAATCCTACGACCCTTAGCAAAAATGCCATATTTTGAGCCGCAGCATCATCCCTATCCTCAAAATTTGTATTAAACTCTTTTACTAATCTCAGATAAAACCAACCCTCAAAATTAACCATAAGAACCCATCCCAACACAATAATAGCACTCCGGATGTCAAAAGTACTGTTGATCTCAACATAAACTAGTTTCTCAACCACAATGGCATTTGTTTTCTTCTCTTCGTACTAGCGACCATTCTCCTTAGATATAAATCAAGTTCTATTTCAAACTGATCATGTGTTTATCGAAGTAGGAGTGCGAGCTCAAAAGGATCAAGGACCCTGTTCTTGAACCTATACTGAAGTCTTTCTGGAACAACTCATTCTTTCATACACAAAACTCCAATTAATAGAGCACCACCTTTCTATGTCACCACCAACGCAAGTGCAAATTCCATAGAAGTCATAATTCCACACTCCAATTTACAAGCAACAGTCCAAAACTACAAAGGCATCACTAAAATTCCCAAAATTCACAATTCTCAAATGCCACAATAAAACTAATAATCAATAGCATCAAAACCCAATTTAGAATTCCACTATGAGCAACCAATTGTTTAACAAACAGCCTACTACAAAATTTAATTGAGACAGTACTATGCAATGTCCAAAATCAATTCCCCAATCCAAACGAAATCACATTGCCAAATCCAAATTATAGAAGGCATAAAATATTCCAAAAGGACTAACCTTGAATGGACGAACACAAATTGCACTTCTCGTGAGTCATGTGTTCTTGAATTAGTGTAGTGGGTGAAGTTCAATGAGAACGGTGAGGAGAATTGAAGAAACAACTAAAAAAATTAAACCTTTTAATAATGGGGAAGGAAATACTCATGAGCCCATAGGTGACAATGAACTAATGATGATGATTGTGGAGTGGCTTGGTGTGATTTAATTCAAAAAAGGAAAAGAGAATTCAAAATTGGATGTGGGTACTAGAGGAGAAAGAAGAGGGAAATAAATAGGAATGAAAAAATAGGAGGAAAAGAAAGGGCGTGGGTATACTCACAAAGCAAACTCAACGGTTTATTTTTAGTAAACAATATGTCGTGTGGCAAGAGAAGAGATGTGTCGTGTGGCTTTCATTTGTTAATTAATCCAAATGACATCAAAAGGGACTGTGTTGATGTATCATGTATGTTACAACATTTGAAAGACCATGACTGGTCTTGAGATTTTAGAGTTAGAACTTAATAAGCTACATGTATTTAATTAGACCAGAACTCTTAAAGTTCGTATATTTCAATGAACCTGATTGAAGTTATGAGATAATAAATGGTGTGCCAAAGAAAAAAGGAAGTGATGTGGATATTATATATATATATATATATATATGTATATATGTTTGATCCTGTAAGCATTTTTATGTGATTTGACTTTGGGCATAGATGTGTGACAAGTTGGCTCTTACAAAATCCATATATATATAATTTTCCAAGTTAAGGCTTATGTGAATTAAGTTGGTTGTTGACTGCTTATTGTTGATTATTAATGCTGATTATTGATTGTTGATTACTAATGCTGATTATTGATTGTTTCCTTTAACTTTTTTTGCAGTTGATGATTAATGGCTTTTTGTTCAGATGAAATACAAGCTTCCTCAATGGCACAACGAAAGAAACTTCCAAGACATGTGTGTTATCCTAGGTTTTGGTTTAAACTTTGTATCAAGTCTAAATTGGATATATGAAAAATCTTTAGAGTATATTTTAATTTGATTAGCTTTGCCCATATTTCGTTGTTACTGCATAAACTTTATTTAATGGCTGATTTGGTTGTGTGGAACGAGTTTTATATATACGTACGTATGTATATATTGAATGCAATATGAATTTAAATTGTTTAGAAAGTAAGATGTAAAAACATAATAATAAATAAATTATTTGAAAAAAAAAATGTTAGGTTTTTAGTGTTGGCATTTTATGGCAGTATCATATTAGTCCAAAAAGTCAAAATTAAACAATCCCTTTGTTATATTTGATTTAGGATAATTGTAAAAAATCTGTTTATTTTGTATTCAGATCTTTAGATTTGAGTTGTAATTTATATTTTTATTATTGGGATTGGGTAGAGTTTTTAGGAAGTTGAAAAAGTCTGTTGCTGAAGTTTTATACATGAAGAGCATATTGAATTTTGACAGCAATTCAATAAAGATAATAATGTCTATTTTTATCTGATTGGACTAAATAAGGATTTTCCTTATTTAGTTAAATCACATAATTATTCTCTATTTTGAAAAGATTATCTTTTTCTAAAATACATATTGTCAAAATCTTTTTATAAAAGAGGCTTTCACGTCTTGTTTTGTGAACGAGTTCTTTGTGTGTGAGCTGAACGTTTATTTTTGGGTTTCCAAAAGAATATTTTACAAAACTTGTTTTTATGATGTTGTAACATATTCTAAATTACAGAAAAATATTTTTTGTGCTTAAACTGTTTTTATTTAGAAGCTTGGATGTGAACTTGATTTGAAAATATATTTGTTGAGATCTTTTGTGAGAGTTCTTCGGGAGAAGAATCAAATTGCTTCAGGAGAAGTTCATTCGCATACTTGAAGGGAGTTCAACGTCTGCAACGGTGAAGACAAGCGGTGCTTACTGAACAAGTCCATCAAGGCGATTCAACACAGTGGCGGCAATACAAAGAGGGAGTCTTTTATTGTTCAAGTCCAATTGGTGTGTATAATCATTTATAACTGAGTAGATTGTTTAAGGTCTGGGCATGGCCTCGTGGAGTAGGAATTCCAAACCACGTAAAAAATTTCTGTGTTATTTCTTTAATTTTATGTTTTACCATTTAATTAATTAATTTTTAATTAAATTCGGTAATCCTATAAAAATAAATCTTTCAAAAAAAAAAAAGGACAACATGCTAGTGAAATGTCGCCAAACATCAAAGGCAATATGCAAAAACGTTTGTCGAAAATAAAGGACGACGTATACTATACTATACTGAATATTGATAAAGCTATCCACGTCTCACATTTTAGTTCAACACCGTGACCAACATTGTTAAAACTCTTATGTGCGTTGTTAAAAACACGAACAACAATGTGCTTTTTATCTTTAACAATAAAAATTGACTGTTATCATGGCTGTTGGCTGTTAACTTTCAGCAATATCGAAGAATACAACATACGGATGTGCTTTGCAAAAGCCAAATTGTAACTAACATCGCCTATTGGAAAAGAATATTTTTCTTGAAGTGATATCTACTTTTATTATTGCTTGAATTTAGTCCACGTAATTTTATTTTTTTTATTAATGTTATTGGTACAATAAGATACCCTAAATGATTCATAAATCATAAATGAAAGTCCCTGGTAAATTATCACGTGTAATATCGCATAGTTGGTAAATAAAATTGGAAACTTCTTTTGTTAGATTAGTTTAGTTGAGATTTTTTTTTATGAATTTGTAGAACTTTTTAAATTACTAACAAACCAAAATCTGATCTTTAAAATTTTATAATATTGCAATAAATATAATTATTTTTTAAAACAAAAAGAAAGAGAATTTTATTAATTTAATTATAGTATTAAATCCTTCTTTATCAGCAACCAAGCCAGCCTGCCAAATGAGATTGACACCATCTAACAGTTGGAGCATGTTTGGATGTCCCGAAAAAAAGCTTTAAAAAAAAAAAACAAAAATCAAAAAAGCATTTTACAAATTTGACAAAATATTCATATGCCTTTTTTTTTTTTTTTCTACTTTTCTCGATAGAACCAGCATATGCTTCTTCTTTTTTTTCTTTTTTAAGAAGTACCTAATATGTGCTTTTTCTATAAAAAAAAAAAGTATTTTTTTTTTTAAAATAACATTTAATGCTTTAATTAAATTTTAAAAATATCTCATTTATTTTAAAAGCACCTTTTTTAAGAATGGTAACAAAAAAAAAATCACTTGTTTTGTTGAAATATTACTTTTTTATTAAAATACCATATATGTAAAAAGTGATAACGATAAAGAACTTTAAAAAAAAAAAAATAAGCCTTTAACGCACAAAATCAATAATTTCTAATATTATGTATTGTAATTTTCATGTATTAAGGTCAGTATAATCTCCGAAAAAGTGAACACTCCAATAGACACACACATTAAGTGGGAAAAATGAAAATCAAACAGATGATTTCATGTATCATACAAGCTGGGGTTTAAAGTTTTCAATCCAGAAGTTCGAGTAGAGTACTGCATAATTACGAATAATCCTATGGAACATAATTTTGATTTTACAAGCAATATGGCAAGTGTGCCACATGCCAAATCACTTCAAGGCAATTCTTCTCTAAGAAAACTTTCTAAAGAAAGTGCGAATGATTCTGCAAATTAATGGAAGTAAATTTTTATCAAAACAATTAAGTAGTAATTAAGAACAATTAGACAAGTATTTTTTATGTCACGTATTATATATACAATCTTTAATGCAGTTGTAAATTTTTATCAAAACAATTAAGTAGTAATTAGCACCTGCAGGTATGGCCTAATGGAAAGGAAGCCAACTATTCCATCACATTTTCTGTATGGGCAAAATTCTCACCGAGCTTGGTCGAACAGGCCCAAAGTGGAAGACTGGGTCGGGCCATCAAGGCCCAAGGTAGAAGGACAATAAGATTCATCAGATTGACCTATCAGAGCCGAGCTAACCGATGTGGGTACTCAAATGGTGGGTCGGCTCGAACGCATGGGGAATCTTCTGAAGTATACGATAGCATTAAATTCAGAAGCACTTGGCTCGGACAAAATAAGAGTCGAGTAACAATCAGCCACAATGGCTCGGAACGGTTTTCCTTAGTTTGAATGTGATAAGAATTAAGGAAAATTCCAAATAGGAAAGTTCATTCAGTAATCAATGCTAAATTCTTTCCCATATTATACTTTCCTGATTTGGGATATAACAATTAGCATAATATAATTGAGCAGCATTAAATCCTAATCAATGTTTTACATAATTCCAACTGTTATCGAAGAGAAACAAGTCTGCATGGTCTTTTCTTCAACTATCACTCAAATGCAAAAATTAAATGAAAGACCAGTGCATAATTAGAGTTTCCATATAACATATATTATACCTAATCTTAAGTGGATATACGATAGTTCTCAAGTGTCTTACCAAAATATATAGTATATCCATATACCAAAATGACTTCCAAAAAACATCTCCATATGCACCTTCCTCATATCCTCCCATTAGTCATCTATATATTAGACATATAAAGTGTCAGTTTACTTCATTTTGGAATTGAATTATTCATAATAATTACCGAAGACAGATCTATCCCATTATATTAAAGTTTATGAGCCACTCACGATTGATATTGTTGTCATGTATGAAAGAAGGCAATGAGTTGCTAGTACCCCACCTTTGGTCCTCATAGTGATGTCTAATGTCAGCCCGCAGTCTCTCATATAAGGATGCTTCCATTTGATCTTGACATACTTTCAACTCAGCCACTTGCTTAAGCAATTCTTCGTTCATTCCCTCTGTTGTCTTGGCCCTTTCTTTAGGAACCTTGAGTCGTTGCTCAGCAATATAACCTAACCTTGGAGGAAGAATAGTGTCAAATATCTCATCAACAATCATTAGTGGACCCTCAATCACCACATATTACATTTGAGAGAGACTAGCTATGCATCAATCATATTGTTCTATTTTTTTTTCCTATTTTTTAAAAAGCTAATCCAAATTATTCAAACTTGGTGTTCACTGGATAAGATATGAAGAATATAGCAAAATATGTAATAAAGGGAAAAAGTGAATATCCAAATAAGATTCAATCTTATACATCAAAAGCTGATTTTGACCCTAAAAGTTATGTTCGGTGGGTCCCAAAACAATGAGTTGGGTCTCTAAGTTCATGCATGTGTGAGAGTACAATGATTTGTGTTATGTGGTATGTGCATGCTTTTCATTTTTTTTGGTATGTGTGTGCTTTCCAAAGATTTTAGACTATTGTGCAAAGACTAGAGAGATAGGGCTTAGTTTTCAGTTCTAAAGGCCTACTCTCTCAGTGAATATATATTGTGTACACTCTCTCTCTTTCTCTCTTGCAACAAACAAATAAGAATATATATTGCTACTCTATTATCCAATTCTATTAAATAAACATAAATTCAAAGTTATAGGTAATTACAATGTACTCTGGACTTGAGAAATGCTCACAGAGGATTGGCCAGGCTTTCGGTTTCACTTCCTCTGGCCTATTCTGCAATGCTTCCTCCTTTGTTTTGAACTTCATAAAGTGCTTATGTATCTTGTGTTTATTTTAGACTAATTAAATCCATACTATACATTGCTATAGTGAAAGAAAAAAGTGAAACCTACTTCTTCTCATAAACCAGAAACATTTGAATAAATAAAACATTGTTTCCCAATCATGATTGTGATTAATGTCCTAGGTAGCGACTTATTCGATGTACTGGCCTTCTATTAACAAGTCAACTTCCAATGTAAATCCCAGTAAACTACATGGAATTATCTATCCATTTACACCATATTACCCTTTTTCTCACTGAATTGGTTAAATCAATGCAGTTTGTTGAAAATTGCTTGGATAGTCATGACCATTATCCTATTTTTAGAACATGAATTTAACCAATAACAAAGAGAATTTCATCTGTCACTGTATAATCAAATTTCAGCTACACATGATATTAAATATATTATGCACATATACCCAAATATTTATATAAATTAGCATTAAAACTCTTGATGTAAGGTCTGATATGCTCATGTACATATCGGTTGAATTTTATACACTTTTTCCTCGTCTCTTAAGCACAAAAGAACAAAATGCATAAAAAGAAACACTTAGATATAGGAAATTCTAAAGCAATCCTAGCCAAGAATATTATTGAGGAGATGAGAATCCTTTATTTCAAGGCTTAAAAAATAAGACGTCTAGAATTGGAAAAACCAGCTGAGACGGCCATTTTCATCACCTTAAGTAGCTAGGTGTATATGGGATCGAAATGGCATGCATATATATATATATATATATATTAGTAATAAACACATTCAGTCTTAATTTATACCCCATTTACCAATAGTAGAGAAGGACATGCATGCATATTTGTGTGCGTGTGTGTATAGTATTTATATACTTATACTTTACCTGGTTCAGAGTCTTCCTGAAGGGCTTTTCACACTCAATACACCAGAAGCAACTTTTTACATACACTCAGAGTGTTGCTTTTGGGTTCTGCCAAGAAAATAACATAAACAATAATAAGTGTGACAAATTTTGGTAATATTAAACAAAATGATATATAGACATCGCTTTTTGACGAGTGGCAAAGTTTTTTTTTGGTGAACAACTAGTGCGAGAAGTCCCAAAAATTAAATTGGCTAATTACTTGCATGGCAATGTACGGAGATGTTGACGTCCACTCATGCCTTTCATTCATATATATATATATATATATATGTATGTATATAATGAGGTACAACTAGGAAATGGCATCTTTTTTTCTTTTTCTTTTTCTTTTTTTTTTAAAGAAAATATTATGCAAAAAAAGTAGACAAGGATATCCTTGTTCAACCAATGGGAAAGTAAGCCAAGATATGGCATCCAATCAGGTCAAGCATACTATATACTTATTGATTACCTTACAAGTGTGGAATTATATAGTTACTGATGCAGAAATTAAACTTGGGGAAAATGGTACAAACAAAAACAAAGAAGGAACTGGTCCTGAAAGACTTACCATTTATAGATCAAAACTAGTATTAGCTACTTACCTAGCTAACTAGGAGGGAGAGTAATGGAAGATATTTGAGAAAAAGAGAGAAAGAGAGAGAGTCCTATTTTCATTATGATTGGACGATAGACAAAGAAAGCAGAGGAATAGACTCTATGCTTTCTCCTAAGGCACTCCCATTCCATACTGCTGCCAAGATTGACCTTTATTGGTTCTATTTCGTTGTTTGCTTCAATGACATTAGCAGCACTAGCTAATTCGGGAAACATTTTGAAGCAAAGCTGCTTACAAAGCCCATTGTCAATGACTGCAGCAGAATATTAAGGATCAATGTCAGCAAAACGAACAACTTCGGAATAGGAAAATTCTGGTTCATATACGTACTTAAGAACTCATAATTGAGTAGCTATTATGAGAACAAAGTCCCAAATCTTCCTTGGTTGAAAAGTTAAAATCCTAAACATAGTTCAAGAAAGAAATACTTTAAATTACGTTGGTTATATTTCATTATGTCAAATGCAATTACTTATATTTTGTAATATTTTGGTAAACAGCATGTAATTCACTTGTGTTAAACTTATTGAAAGATGTGAAACCTATAATAAGAGAAGCTAATAAAATAACACCAGCAGCCTACCCAAGTGATTCCAAAGCCTCGAACCTGCGAAAACGGACGGTATCGGATGGATCATCTAGATGTGTGAAAGGATCTTTGTTGAGATTTTAGGACCGAGCCATTGAATGAAATCACCACTATTGTCCATTTTAGACATATTGAAAAGGATCGAAGTCTTATGGAAACTCAAAAACCTGATTCAGATTGCTAACAAGGGAAAAAAGTAAATTCAGTAGTGAAAATTCAAACAAATCCAACCCCCTAAGTTGTCCCACAAGTAGTGAAGCATCATGAAGTAAAACTTGAAGAACAGTTTAAGCAGAGAATAGAAAGTAATGCACTTTTTGAAGAGAAGCAAAGCAAACCACTTTCGATAACAAACCACTTTTGGGCGATGCGGATCATTGAAAGAAAAGCCACATTAGAGATGAAATTGTGGAATCACTGTTGCTGTTATTTTCAATTAGAGAGGAAATATTTCGTTTTTGTTCTTATCCAATTACACGAGTTTACCAAGTTAAAAACAAAACAGATGCTATTTTTTTTAATGGAAAGCTAGTATTTTTTTATGATTCAAACAAATAACCATAATATGATCAGGTTTTAAATAACAAAAAGCGAAATAAAAAATCATGATGTGAACCTAAATCCTTCACCCATTACACAAAAGCACACAAAGGCGAAGATAGACAAAAACCAAATCAAAATCCATCATCCCCTAGCTGAAAAAACTTCCATGCATGAAAGACCGAAGAAAAACCAAATATTACAGATCAGTAGGGAGGGCATACCAAAAGCTTCAATTGAAGAAGAAGAAATATATCATATGCCTTAACACTCAATATGCACCTTAAGAACTCGGAGAAGTGAGGGGAAAATAGCCAAGCAATGTGTGATAAGAGAGCCTGTTGTTAATGTGAAGAAGGTGGAAAAGAACAAAAATCCGAGCAACAATTCTTACAAGGGTCGGTATTCCGATGAAGGTCTTGGCAACCATGGCCGGTCTGCGCTATTAGGCATACGAATGAGTACACTTGCAGCGAACAAACTGATTCATAAATTTGCAATAATAAAAAAAGAAAAATAATTACTTTATTTATTTGCCAAATGTATTTTAGCAATTAATAATTAAAATTGGGGGTTTGTTGGGTACATCACAAAAATCATGATGTGAACAATAAATCCTTTACCCAATTACACAAAAGCACTCAAAGACACAGAAGATAGCTGAAAAAACTAAACAAAATCCATCATCCCATATCTAAAAAAACTTGCATGCATGAAAGACTGAAGAAAAACCAGATATCACAAAGCAGTTAAAGTAAGGAGGACATACCAAAAGCTTGACTGAAAAGCTGCAAACTTTCTCGAAGAGCTTACAATCAATGGATGAGTTCGCGAAGCAAATCCGAATTCAAGATGTTTGTACCCTTTCTAGGCTAGGGATGAAAAACGAGAGCGATGACCATTCAGTTTTGGTTAAATTCCCTAAACGACGTCGCTTAATGATAATATAAAAAAATAAAAAAAGATTTCATGTGTAAGCCTAGGATTGGTTGTTGTAGATTTTTTATGCCACATAAGCATCATTTCTAGCGGGAAAGTTGGCGCCAAGAGTGTATTGTGGTGTTTTTGTTACAAACTTTAGTAACAAAGACCCATTTATAACTAATTATAGTACACATATCCTTATCAGTTACGACATTTTTTTTCGTGTCAAAAACATATACTTTAGTTATAAAAAAAATAACTTGTAAGTAGCATTTTCGTGACTAATTCAAATTTTTCTTGTAGTGGAATTTGTCCTACCAAATTATTATGAGACCCCCAAAAAGTTGCAAGTGAAGAAAGGCTATGGTAGGAGGAATGTCTCCAGTCAAATTGTTTATCTCAGCATAGATTCTTACAAGCTTCACCTGAAACCCAATCTCCTTGGGAAGTTTGCCAGTGAGTTTATTTGTTGAGACGTCGATTATCTCGAGGTTAGAGCAGTTTATCACTAAGCTTACTGGAATTACCCCTCCTAACATGTTGTTAGAGAGACGGAGAACTCATAGTCGAAATAAACGACCTATATCTGGCGGAATTTCACCGAAGAAGCTGTTGTTTGAGAGGGTGATGGACTGAGAAATGTCAAGTTGGCGATGTAATGTGATATGAATCCATGCTAGTTACGTTGTGGTAAGTCCAAGGCCGTGACTCTCTGGTGTCTGAGGCTGCATCTGATTCCAACCAAGTTGCACATGTTTACAGAATCATTCCAGGAGCTCAAACACTTTGTGGATCACTCTCTATTGCTTGCTTAAATTTGAGCAAAGCCAAGCGGTCGGTTTTGTTACTTGGCACATGCATGGCAGTGATGGAAGCTTGCAGCTGCCATAACTCGTAAAAAGAGATAAAGAAAATCAAATGGTGGGTTTTTTGGAGCTTCATTTGGTTTGGAGTAGTAGCTAGAGCGAGCAAAACTGAATAATTTAGTTCTGCGGAAGAGTATGAACTATTATAAAATGGTTATGGACCTAATCCACCACACTAAGTTCGAAGAAGGAGATCGAGAGTGGTCAAGGCCAAGTTGTGTAAAAACTACTTGCCAGGTGCCCCTCACTAATTAAAAGTGACTTAAATTTTGTTTTGCCTTTTTTTCTATTTTTAATTTAATAAAATTCTTTCATAAAAGATTTTAATGAATAAAAAAATTGTTGGACTTCTTCCCTCTCTCTCCCTCTTTCTGCTGTATATCGTTCGACATATTCCTTTTTTTGGTTGTTTTTTATCATGAAAGCGAATTCAATTATTTAAAGCTGAAGGATTTTTCTATTTTGTATATACCATATTGCTTAAATATATTTGTGTAAGAAAAAAAAAATGTTTACATTAAAATCAACAGCACAAAGTCAACTTTTATGGGTGTTGTTAAGGAAAAATAAATAGTTATGGAAAGGTAAAAATGTAAAAAAGAACAACAAATTGTAATAATTATGGCTAGGACGGATCACATAATTTCAACCATTCCGCAGTAGCACGTTGTTGATTTTTAATTTGGTGGAATTTTGTGATTCTTCGTAGCTTGTATCATTAATACAGTAGTTCTTGCAAAAATTAATTAATTTTAATGAAACTACTACAATATTCTTGCAAAAATTCTTTTTAGTATTTTTCCATACACTCCTATTATTATATTAATACCACAGTCCGTATTTATGTAAAATTAATATTCCGGTTCTAATTTGAGAAATAAAAAAAAAAACTAAATTGTTCAGACATCATATAAGCTCCCCCTCTAAATGTCGTAGGAAATTGAGAATTAAAATTTGTCTTAATGTTAGGAATAGAAATATCTTCTCCAAAATACAATATTTTGTAATGGAAAGAAGGTAAATAGTCAAATTTTGGATAAAAGCAAAAGATATGCAACTAAATTAATTAAAATGAAATTAAAGTTCTTTCTTTCGTCTAATGATGGATTCCAAGATTTAGCTTGAACTTGGTTTGATACCAATAATGGCAGTCGTTTTAGTCTGGCAAGGATGCATATATATCCACAACTGAAAGCAACAACCAACTTATATGCCAGCCGATCACGGAGCAATAGCATCATCATAAAAAAGATATTCTTTTATAAAGGAAAATATTAGAGGGCTTTAAGCAATTTACTATATTTATAGATATGGACCACAGATTAAAATATGTGTGTGTGTATATATATATATGTGTGTGTGTGTGTGTAAAAGTTTTCAGCTATGGATGTGATCTAACTGTTTGAGAGACATTCGAAAGTTTAGTGGCCACTCCAATGCCATTCCCAATTCCAAAGTTTAGTGGCCACACCACTTGAATATCTCTCTTCTCTCTTCCTCTCAAGATATTATTCCCTGACTCAAACTTCTCCATTATTGCTCTACCAACAACAATGGCAGTGACTTGGGCATCGGTGTAAGGTTTATGTGTGGCTTATTTAATTATGGTTTAATAAATATAATAATAGTTAAATTCTGACTGATTAATTTTATTTTAAGAAGTTAAAAGAGTTTCTTTTATTTAAAATGTATCGATT
This sequence comes from Rhamnella rubrinervis, assembly GCA_007844105.2. Taxonomy (NCBI): domain Eukaryota; kingdom Viridiplantae; phylum Streptophyta; class Magnoliopsida; order Rosales; family Rhamnaceae; genus Rhamnella; species Rhamnella rubrinervis. The sequence goes on from CM017578.2 coordinate 17,542,403, forward strand.
GATGAGAACAGTTATTATCACATATATTTTAGAAACCGATCCACTAAAGGAATACTGAATGAAAGGGACAGAGAAAATAAGTTAGGTTTTCTTAGATTTTCTAATTTTATGGATCGGTATTAGTTCAATTACATGGATCAAGTTATATAAAATCATATTATATATTTTAGTAAAAACCATAGAATTTTAAAAATTTGGGATTAAGTTTTCTGCAATTAGGTTTATACAGTAATTTAATGTTTAATGCTTGGAATTTTATGATTTTCCATTAAAGAAATTATGGTTTACGTTATTTCCATATAATTGATTATCAAGATTTTATTTGTTTGATCTGAGCAAGGAAAGAAATCTTGATTTTGCTTTGGACTATGATATATGTGCGTTGATTAATTGAACTTTACATGGCATATACTTTCTCCGGTTTAGTATTCAATGCACATACGAGGATCGATTTGCTTTTGACAACAATATAGACTCTTTCTGCTATTTATGTTTCTGATGCTTAACATGTGCTTTTTAGTAAATTGAATTGAATTTCTCTTTACGATTTCGGCTTATGATTCAATTGCCATGTATTTAGCTATTGAATCTCAAAGTTTATATTCTTATGTGTGTTCGGCAGATCCTTCAATATTTGTGTTTCGGAAGTTTACCAATCCTTTATGTGCATGGTTTATTGAGTTGAGTTGAATTGCTTTATGCTTTTACACATGCTTTTCGTGTATATATTAACGATTATACGTGAGAAACAAGTTGCAATTTATATTTATGACACATGCAATAATGATTTATATATTGCTTGTTATCTAATGGTCGTTTCCATGTGAAACCTTACCGCATTTATTGTTCAAGCAATATTACATTATGTTAATGAAAAAATCAGACATTTTATGTCCCCTCGCATAAACCCATTTTTTGTCACTCTATATCCTTTTGTGACAAAAATGCATTGTCACAATGATGACACTAAAAAACAGACACATATTCTTTTCAGCGACGAACACATAAATTTGCAACTAATACGACAAATATTGTGGCAAAAGAGTTCTCACTGATTGAAATTGTTATAGCGACAATAATATTTGTCACAATATGTTTATAGGTTTGTCACTGGATGTACACTATTTGTCACTGTTTGCATTCATATCTCCGGTCAAACCTTGACATTCTGTGACAATGGAAATTTCAGTAACAACGTATACTATGGACACAAAACTATTCAGCTTCAAATTGTGTTGTCACTGAATGCATATGTGACAACCTAAGTGTTTTTCACAATAAATATTTGCGACGATACTAATTGTCACTAGTACCATCTATGACATATTTTAAATTTGTCATAATTAATGTGTGACATTAATAATTGTGACTGAAATTATGTGCCACAATAACTATTTATGTCACATAAACTGTTTGTAACAATATATTGTCACGGAAATTATTCGTGTGGTGAGTTTGCAATGACACTATTTGTATCCCTTTAGGAGTCCATTTGACATTGGATCATTTAGTGACATCGTTTGATTTGTTACTTCGTATATATGATAAATATTGCTTACACTGGATCATTTGGTGACATTGTTTGAATTGTCACTTTTTATTTGTGATAAATATTTTTTACGCCGGATCATTTGGTGATATCGTCCAATTTGTCACTTTGTATTTGTAATAAATATATGTTTAGTTTGTCAATGACACAATTTGTATCGCTTTAAGAGTCCATTTGACACTGGATCATTTAGTGACATCGTTTATTTATCACTTTGTAATTGTAATATATTTCCACAATGAAGATACAGTTTGAACCCCTTTTTCCACAATATTTTTCCAACGTACGTTTACTTGCCTCATGCTACTTAACATTTGCAATCGGATCCTGTGAAGAATCCAAGTTTTTTTTTGGCACAAACACTTGTTTAACATGTTTCTCTTTTACTTTCATATCCATGGTTGATTTTTTATCTAGAGCTTTATCCTAAAGTCTGCATTTTGTGACTTCATGATCAATATTATGACATGAAGTGCAAAAATTGACAAATTTTCATAGAAGACAGTCACAAAAATGCAAGTATTTTCATCTTCTAAAATAAGAGCCTTCAGTAAATTTTCAATCACATCAATATCCACTAAAACTCTTGCAAAGTGTCCAAAATCCCCATGTATGGTGGAGTAATCGAATTTCAAAGGCATACCAATACCTCGTGCAAGATCAGTCAAAATTTGAGGATGCCAAAAATCCTAACTAAGGTTATAAAACCGAACATTATTTGATTTTTCTTGTTCTGGGTTGAAACCTGAAACTCATTCCTGAAGGCGAAGGATACCAGGTTTTAAGTTCAAGGCTCCTAAAGACCACACCTTTTGTTTGTCAGCACGATGAGAGAATAAAAGAACCTAAGAACCCGATAAAACCCCCTTCCCAGATAAATGAGTCTCCAAGAATTTAAGTTCCAATGAACTTGAAGCTTGTTTTTCAATTCTTGCAATTTTCATGGGGACTCCCCTTTGGACAAATAACCCTGGCAATCAAAGAATTTTGACAGAGAGCTAACCTTTCGTTGTAAGCCGATTTATTCACTTTAACTACTGCTGCGACATAAGGGAGGTGCATAACCAGAAGGAATAACCCGAATGGAGTGATGAAGAACTGCTGCATAAGAATGCCTTGTCACACTCCATCCTATGACTTGGCAGAAGCCTCCTCCACCATTGTTGCAGTGGGTGGGTTATCAGATACTCCCAACTTCCTGTGTTCAGCAACACCTAAGCCATGAGACGCTGCTTCTGCAAATGTGTTCTTGGAAAAATTGCCCCCCACCAGAAATACCACATGCACCTGATGTCGAAGAAGGAAGGGAACCCCTTGTCTCCCATGCTGGATCAATGGCCATGCCTTAATAAAAACCAGAGCCAAATCCGTGACTTTCCCACGGGTGAAAGAGTGAAATCACAGCAGAAATCCAAATAGCAGCTAGATAATGCAATTTGTTAAATGAAAAATTGCAAAACTCTGTTTAGTTACAATATATTCAAATTAACATAACACAAAAACTCAATCTTGTAGCATCATTGTCGACAACCAACCACTACAACAACCACCCAACCACTGGAACAAAACAGCAACCACTACAACCACGCACAAGAATACTGTAATCTCGTATAAGCACCAAGCAATTCTAAAAGCCTTGATAGCCCAACCCAACGACAATCACGCTCTGCAACACATGGTCAAGATTCCAGCAAAGAGCCCACACAACCGAAAGCAGCCGCGACTTGCTCAAACCATAACCTCGATCACGGCAGCAAGATCCACGACGCCAGTACAGAAGTGAGGAATTTACACTTTCCAGTAAGTAACGAAGCTGCCACTTCTACCACGACTGCAACACCGAGCCCATCAGCAAAGCTCGACAACTTCAGCAACCACAATAACCACTATGGCAGCAGCAACCACGGCGCGGCAAAACCAGAGAGACAACTCAGCCTCAACCCAAGATCAACGAGCAGACACAACGATCTCTATCATGGCGACAAGCTACCTCAAACACAGTTCCAGCTGTACAGAGAGTTTGAAGCTGCGCAAGTCACAAAAGTGGACTATGCTGACGATGGGTACCAGATCCACGATCCTCAGCTTGGAGACTGCGATGGAAAGTCTGGCGCATCGATAATAAGCCCAGATCCACGATCAATCAACCCGGAGACCAAGCCGGTGAAGCGCGCGGCCAAGATCACCAGAGAAAAAATCCAATTTGATAATAATCACTAATAATAATAATAATAATAATAGTCGTAATCATAATAATAATAATAATCATACTAAAAATAATAAGAAAAAATTGAATGAAAATTTGTCATAAATATTTTTCTAATTTTTCATGTTTAATTTATCATAAAGAGTTTTTTAATCTACATATTGCCATGTTTTTTTTTTATATATATATTTGTGATGGTCGTAATTTTTTTTATTCGACTAAAATAATGTGTTCTCATATATATTATATTTCTATTTTTGTTTTCTCTTAAAATAATCATAATGTGGTTTTAATAATTTTATTATTTTTTAAATAAATTTTTCAGCCATAAAATTATAATTTTATGATGACAAAACTTTATAAAAAAGAAAACAAAAATGATTGAAAATATATTTATAAGTTTGCTTTAGTCAACAATGTCACAAAAAGATTAAATGAATTGGTTATTATGTCTACCGAAAAACAAATTTTGAAATACATAGATTTATAATAGTATAATTGTTACTTTTTATCAAAGAAATAAATACTAGATTTAATTTATACTGTTTTAAGTTTTAAAATCATTTTTTTGGTAATTTCAAATATTTTAATATACTAGATTTAATTTCTACTTTTGAAAATTTTAGAATCATTTTTTTCATAATTTTGAATATTTTTATTTAATATAAATTATTATTATAATTTTTATATGTTTTTTTTTTGAAGAAAAAAGTTATTTATAAGGCTCCCTGATTTAAATTAGCCTAAAACTGTCAAAATTTAAGGTCTGACCATAATAAATAATAAATAAATTATAAATGAAAGTTAATAATAAATTGTTACCTGTAATACCACATAATTTGGTAACTAAAATTGAAAAACTTATTTTGTAATTGAGCTTTTTTTATCATTAATTTGTAGGACCCTTTAAATTACTAATAAACCAAAATTTGGTCGTTAAAAAATTATGATATTAGAATGAATATAATTATTTAAAAAAAAACAAAACAAAAAGGACAGAGTTTTTTAACTTCATCAACGACAAGTCCTAACAAAACTTTAATTTTACAAGCAGTATGGTTTAGTGTGCCACGTACGAAATTACTTTCTGAAGAAATTTGTCTGAGTGATTCTCTTCGAAGAATATTTTCTAAACAAAGTGCCAAAGATTTTGCGAATTAATAAAAGCAAATTTTAGTCACGATTCAGCAATTAAGAACAACTGGACAAGTATTTTTATGTCAGTATGATTTATACAATCTTTAATGAGTCATATAAACTTTATTAATCCACCTTTTTTTCTTAAAAAAATAAAAAATAAAATAAACTTCCAAGATTTTTTGTATTCTTTTTGGTTTCAACTTACTATCTGAATTTATTTTTTTAATTTTTTTAGTTAGACTTTTGTAAATTTTGGAAAAAGTGTAGAGAGTTATTTTAATAATGTATACAGAAACACTGCATGATAGAGGTCAAGAGGCCCAGATTAATATATAAATCTGAAATTTCTTGAAATTAATAAAATAAAAAATAAAATAAACTTCCAAGATTTTTTGTATTCTTTTTGGTTTCAACTTACTATCTGAATTTATTTTTTTAATTTTTTTAGTTAGACTTTTGTAAATTTTGGAAAAAGTGTAGAGAGTTATTTTAATAATGTATACAGAAACACTGCATGATAGAGGTCAAGAGGCCCAGATTAATATATAAATCTGAAATTTCTTGAAATTAATAAAATAAAAAGCGTATTACCTCTTAATCCGATTCCGATTGGAGTTCCATAAGGAAAGCTTTTCTGATGAGATGCAGTTCCCGGGTTACAGCCTCCATCTTCATTCTGTCCCCCGGCGATTCCATTGAACACTCAACTCCGATCTTCAGGACTGAAAGTAAGCAACTTTGCACATAGTTACCATTCATTTGGCTCTGGTTCTCGGTGCTAATCTCACCATTGTTGTCGTGGGTTTCTTCTTCTGTAGCCATTGATGCTGATGGGACCACACTTGGGTCAACAATCTGCAAAAGTCTCTCGGGCAATGCATTGGCAACAAAGGTATGCAGATTCAAACCCTCTACAAATATATTGTCGGTTGTTCTTTTTCCGGTGAACATCTCCAACAATAGGATCCCAAAGCTATAAACATCCCCTTGTTTTGATGCCTGCCCTCCCATACCGTACTCTGTGATTCATAATTTTGAATATGTAGATATGTTGTAATGAGAAAAGGGTTTCATGTGCAAAATGAAAAAGTAAAATAAAAAAAAAATAGAAAAGTTAAAAATCTGCGGAATCTATACAGTATTTGAATAAGTGCTTTGTTTATGTTTGTATGGTTCTGAGAAAACTTATTCTGCTTAGGAACTCAATTGTTGGACTCATCAAGTTTGCAAACGTGATTATTAAACTGCATTAATTTGTGTAATGAGAACCTGAATCTTAAGAATAGATACCATGGTACACAGAACTTTTGTTCTACGCCATCTTTTTTTTTTTTTCAGCTTTTATGAAAATAACAAATTTAAAGTTGTTGGGTTTCTCAAGAGCTATAGGTGACTTGAGAAGAATCAAATTAGGTTCAAAGGGATTCAAGATCATAAGAAGAAGACACACATCAAAAATATAATATATGTTCTAGTTATTCATAACAATATTACGACTCAATAAGTTTAGTCACTAAACCAGATTGTAGGAAGTGAGACAATAAAAAAATACAAAATCAAGATGTAAAATAGTATTCATGATGGTTTACTGTCAAAGTTGAGATTTCTTACCTGGGCAAACATAGCCGATGGTTCCCATCATTCCAATTGCGTTACTTTGTGTTTGAGAAGAATTATTGGTGGTCAAGAGAAGCCTTGCTAAACCAAAATCACCCAGATGAGCTACCATGTCATTATCAAGAAGAACGTTGCTTGGCTTTATATCACAATGAAGGATTGTGGTTTCACACTGGTCGTGAAGATAGTGTAGTGCTGTAGCCACATCTATTGAAACATTTAATCTTTCGATTAGGCTCAAACTTCTTGATTGGTTTTCACTTACTGTATCTGGATGCAGCCACTTCTCTAAGCTTCCATTTGTCATGAACTCGAATACCAAAGCTTTGAATTCATTTTGGTTGTAATCAGTGCTGGAGCAACATGTTAAGATCTTAACAAGATTCCGATGGCGGATGTTTCTCAGAGCATTACATTCTGTAATGAAGCTCTTTGAAGCACCTATCTGTTGAAGGTTGAGAACCTTTACAGCAACACTTTGTCCCTGATTAAGAACTCCTTTATATATAGAACCAAAACCACCAGATCCAATTAGATTACTGGGAGAGAAACCTTCAGTAGCTTCATAAAGCCTTCTATATGAAACCTTTGGAAGACTTTCTATTATGGAGATTGCAGAAGTTGACTTGTATATTGATTTTCTCCTCCAACAAACAACAACGAAGGTTGCAAGCATTAGGAAACTCATAACCACACTAACTATTGCAATTATCATTTTGAAATTGTTTTTCTTTCCCTGTTTTGATATTTTGATGTGGCATGTTGGCAGTTTCAGTGTTGAGACACCACCACAAAGCTTAGCATTTCCAATTAATGATATTGCACTTGTATTTTCAAAAACACCATTTTTTGGTACCTCACCTTCAAGGTTATTGTAAGAAAGATTTAAGTATAAAAAAGTTGGAATTTTCTCCAGATCTTTTGGAATTTGACCAGACAGCTTGTTTCTTGAAAGATCCAACTTCTGAAGAGAGTTTAAGGAAGCTAAAGATGAAGGTAGAATTCCTTGGAAGGAATTCCCCTGCAGGTAAAGGTATTCCAGGATCTGGCACTGTCCAATGGTAGGTGGAATTTCTCCAGATAAATTGTTTTCAGAGAGATCCATAACGTTAAGATTTTTAAGGTCACCTACTTCCGCAGGCAGAGTTCCGTTTAATGAATTCTTTGATAAGTTCAGCATCTGTGATAGGGAAGACAGACCAAGAACCTGATGAGGTATAGCTCCAAAAAGTTTATTTTGAGAAAGGTCCAAGTACTGCAATCTTTGGCAGTTTCCTAGACTTGGAGGAATGGTCCCTTCTAAATTATTATTTTCCAAAGAGAGTGTAGCCAATTTAGTGAGGTTGCCTAGGGAAGATGGAATTTGTTCAGACAATTTGTTTCTGTTTATTACAAGCATTTGCATATTTCGAAGCTTACCAAAAGAAGTGGGAATGATGCCAGTGAGAAGATTGCCCTCCAAACCCAATGCAATCAAGTTGATGAGATTCTCAAATATTGCACCATCTATGTTTCCAGATACTTGATTATCTCCCAGTAGTAGGAAATCGAGTTGGGCTGACAAATTTGCAATGGAGTTGGGTAGGACACCTCCAAGATGGTTCTGATTGAAAGCAAGTGTTTCTAGTTTGCTGCAGTTTCTCAAAGACCTTATAAAGTCCAAGTCATCGGATGAATTACTTCCAAGATTATTCAAAGCAATGTCTAGCCACCATAACTCTTGTAGATTGCCAAAGTTGGTTGGAACTTGTCCCTCAAAGTTGTTGTTAGGAATACTAATTATTTGAAGCTTTGAAGCATTGCATAATGAAGCTGGGATGGAACCAGATAATTCATTAGAACCGAGGCCGAGAGCTTGAAGATTAGGCAGGGTGATGTCTATGTTGTCTGGAAGAGTGCCTCTGAGTTGATTATTACCTGCCATTCCAATTTCTCTGAGGGTGGATATATTGTAAAGAGAGTTAGGGATCGTACCTGACAGCCCATTGGCAGCAATATGGAAAAATAACAATCTTTTCAGACGGCCAACATCATCTGGAATTTTTCCTACCAAATTATTAACAGACACCCCAAAAGTTTCAAGTGAAGAAAGGTTGCCAATGGTAGGAGGAATGTCTCCAGTCAAATTGTTTGTCCCAGCATTAAGTCGCACAAGCTTGACCAGAAAACCAATCTCCTTGGGAAGTTTTCCAGTAAGTTTATTTCTCGAGATGTGAATTACCTCGAGGTTAGAGCAGTTCATCACCAAGCTTACAGGAATTACCCCTCCTAGCGTGTTGTTAGAGAGACGGAGAACTCGCAGTCGAAATAAACGACCGATATCTGGCGGAATTTCACCGAAGAAGCTGTTGTTTGAGAGGAAGATGGACCTTAGAAATGTCAAGTTGGCGATGTAAGGTGATATGAATCCACGCAAGTTACGCTGTGTTAGGTTCAAGGCCGTGACTCTTTGATGTCTGAGGCTGCATGTGATTCCAACCCAGTTGCACATGTTTACAGAATCATTCCAGGAGCTCAACACGCTTTGCGGATCACTCTCTATTGCTTGCTTAAATTTGAGCAAAGCCCAGCGGTCGGTTGCGTTACTTGGAACATGCATGGCAGTGATGGAAGCTTTAAGCAGCCATAACAAGTAAAATGAGACAAAGAGAATCAAATAATGGTTTTTTCGTAGCTTCATTTGGTTTGGTGTTGTAGTTAGAGGCAGCAAAAGTAATAATTTAGTTCTGGGGAAGAGTATGATCTATTAAATGGTCATGGACTCAAGTCCACCACAGCAAGTTTGAATAAGGAGAGACTGGTTAAAGTCAAGTAGTCTAAAAACTAAAGTGACTTCAATTCTACTATTTTTAATTTAATAACAATTCCTTTATAATTTTTTTTTAATTAATTATAAAATTGTTGGACTTCTCTCTCTCTATGTGCTGTATGTCGTTGGACTTTTGCTTTTTTTCGCTGGTTTGTTTTCCATGAAAGTGAATTCAATCATTTAATTAAAGTCCTTCAACGTCTGTCATGGACCATAATTTCAACCGTTACTTTGTTGAACAGTTTATTTTTTTATTTTTTATTTTTTGGAGGAATTTCGTATCTACTACGTAACTACGTAATTTTCTTCCAATATCAACCACCCAAATTCACTACCAAGTAATCAATAATCGAGGTGGGTGTGTATTTATAGAGTTAACTTCCAATTAATTTGAAGTTCAATTCTAACAGGAGTAGGATTAGACAAATTTAAGAGTACTATGTTTTATAGGTCTCTTATCAATACAGCAGTTTAATTAGGTAAGATTTAATTAATTTAGTTTTAAATCAAACTAATATAATTTTATCTCATTGCATAAAATCTTTTCTTTTCTCTCTCTTCTTATTTATTTATTTATTATTATTATTTTTATGTTAACAAAATTCCCAAGTATATATCTTGCCATATACTCCGATTATTATATTAATATCACAATTCTTATTTATGCGGAAAGTCTATCTTCTCCTAGTTTATTAATTATTTTAATATAAACAGTCTATTCCTATTCCTATTGAACTAATATTAGAAACCGTATAAATACACAATAGTGTTAACACATAATACAAAAAGTAATTAGAGACTCCAAAGTTTTTATTTTGAAGTGTTGGTGGTGCGTACCTAGAAGATGATGAAGATTTTATGTAATCGAATATGAGCTCCATGACATCACGAAATTCCTCCAAACCAACACAAAGCTGGTTCAACTATGCAAGGAATAATTTCTTGGTGTTGATGGAGCTGATATTCATTATATAAATAATATAAGCGCTCCATTAATCAATTTCCAATTTACCAATCAGGTTTAATATCTTCAACCTACACCTCATGTCATTATTTTTCTTTCTCTGTCTTTTATTTTTTCTTTTGGTTTTGTGGTCCGTAATTTGGACCTCAAGTTATTTTTCTTTGTTGTCTTTTTTTTTTTTTTGGTCCATGACTTTTCACTTTGGTTTCGTGAAAAATAGTATATGTCCAATTATACACCAACAAAATTGACTTGTATATTCCTTTCTTCTTCGTTCTTCGTTCTTTTTCTTTTTCTTATGATAAAGACTGATTTTCCCCTTTAGTTCAAAATGACATATTTTTAACTCAGTATAAACAAGTACTTTTGGGATTTTAATATTATTTTTACTTTTTATCTGACACTAAATTTTGGATTGATCCAAGAATTCAAATTTTATTTAATTAAAGATATATTCTGGTATGGAGGTAGTGAAGGCAAAGTAAGGAATTCCAAAAGTAATAGGCCCCTCAATATTTAATTCTAATAGGGTAAAGTGACTAAATTCTACTTGCTGGTTTTCCTATTATAAGCTCTTGGAGCTTCGTATTCGGTTTGTGAGATCTGACTGGTTGTTATCTTGGAAGAGTAGGAAGTGTAATACTGTTGCAGATTTGGTAGCTAAGCTTTCTTTATCTTCTGGTGCTGTTTTGTGTGCGGATGAATTCTCGAATGTAGGTGTTGTGAACGTTATTGTAGCTGAGTAGGCGGTTGCTGCTCTTTAATTCCCTTTCTGGGAGTTTTTTTCTGTGCTCTTTAGCAGTTGTTCTATTCTACCAAAAAAAAAGACTAAAGTCTTTGAATCAATTTTCTATAATACCATAAAGTCATAAAGACAATTCTATGGGTTTGTCCCTTCATCCCTTATACAGTTACATGTTGAAGACTCAACCCCACCACCAAATTAATCAATCCCTATTCAAGTTTATTGGTCAGTTTCCAATATAATTTAGTTTGGGCTAACAGCATTTCCATAACTGATATATTATATAATAATATAAACGCTCCATTAATCAATTTCCAATTTACCAATCAGGTTTTATATCTTCAATTTAGACATCAAATCTTTTTTATTTCTTGTCTTATTTTGTCATTATTTTTTTCCTTTTGGTTTTGCAGTCCATGACTTTTCTCTTTGGTTTAGTAAAAAATAGTATATATACGAGTTCAAAATGGCATAGTTTTACCTTAGTATGAAAACAAACATTTTGGGATTTTGATATTATTTTTACTTCTTATTTGGCAGTAAAATTTGGATTCATCCAAGAATTCAAATTTCATTTAATTAAATAAATAAATATATATATATATATATATATATATATTAAGTTTTCAATTTTGTGGTAGAGATATATTCTGGTATGGAGTTCGAGAAGGCAAAGTAAGGAATTCCACAAGCAATAGGCCCCTCAATATTTAATTCTAATATTGAATATTCTGGTGTGGGGCTAGTTGAAGGAAGTTGTCAAACACGAAAAATCATCATCTCGTAGGGTAAAGTGACTAAAGTCTTTGAATCAATTTTCGAAAAGACTATTCTATATGGGTTTGTCGCTTCATTTCCTATACAATTATATGTTGAAGACTCAAAATCAACCACCAAATTAATCAATCCCTATTCAAGTTGGTGATTGGTCAGTTTCCAAAGACTTCAGTTTCAAGAAATAGACTGTATATATAGCATTCCAAAGGCAGAATTGTTGATGATGTGAGAACACCATACTTATATAATGTATATTTCAAATAAGTTCCAAGGTCGAATTCCAAAAGTATCTTGAGAGGATGAGTAAATTGACTTACGTATCTTTTGTGAGTAACAAATTCACAGGCCAAGTGCCCTCGTCAATATTCCATCTACCTCTAGTTTCCTCTATGGCTTTTCAACGTAGTCATTAATTTTGTAGGTCCTTTTCCCAAATTCGCAAAAGGGCTTTCAAAACTTAATTGATTACCTTGACTTGTCTTGAAACTTTCTCAACGGAACGATACCTTGATGGATTTAAGTGGTGATAGGCTATCTGGATCATTCTATAGTTTAAACTTGAGAATATTGTGACTTGATTTAAGGCGTAATTTCTTCGATTAATAACCTCGGTTTGTCTATGGAGATTGAAGTATTGTTTTCAAAGCTTGAGAGTTTAGAATTGTTTGATCTTTCACACAATAATCTTTTATTGAGCACCACCAACAATGTTTTAAAGAGTTTTGAGAAAATAAAAAGTTTAAGACCTTTCCCACAACAAAATTCATGGAGAAGTTCCCCAGTGGCTTTTTTTTTGTACATGGTTGGGATTCATTGGAAACTTTCAGCCTTTCAAGCAACAATTTACAAAGATTTAAGAGGATCCTGATTCTACTAGAGAAGATCGAAGTTTTGGCTCTGGGACGATTGCTATTGGCGTACATGCAGCCATTTTTATACCTTTTAAAGAATAATAGTAATAAAAATAAATAAAACAAAATGAATAAAATCAATTTACAAACAAGGCAGTTCCAGAAGCCCAAACATATCCAAATTAATTTATAGAAAATAACAAGGGAATTATAAATTACATCAATATAATTCCACAAGTAATAGGCCCCTCAATATTCAATTCTAAGGGTAAAGTGACTAAATCAATTTTCTATAATACCATAAAGTCATAAAGACTGTTCTATATGAGTTTGTCTCTTCATCCCCTATACAACATGTTGAAGACTCAAATCCACCACCAAATTAATCAATCCCTATTCAAGTCTATTGGTCAGTTTCCAATATATTTTAGTTTCAATGAATAGACTATATGTAGCATTCCAAATGCAGAATTTTTTATGATGTTAGAACACCATATTTATATATTGTATTTTAAATAAGTTCCAAGGTCAAATTCCAAATGTATTTGAGAGGATAAGTAAATTGATTTATGCATCTCCTGTGAGAAACAAATTCACAAGCCAATTGCCCTCATCAATATTCTTTCTACCTCTTGTATAACACCCCTTACTCAAACTTAGGTTCCTAAATAAGGTGTGTTAATCATATTTTTTTAAAAAAAAAAATTAATTTGTTAAAAACATTCTTGGACAAAACTACAACAAAACCAAAACATTCTTTTACTCTTTTAGATTGTTTTGCAAACAATATCATAGATAGTATTACTTTAAAATACATTCAAAGTACACACATACACTGTAAAGGAAAATAGTATTTAAAAATATATAATATTATCGCCCAAAAACAACAAACCAAAATGCAGAAGAACATTGTAGATTGCTGCGCCCTCCAGTTCACACCCCGCCAAGCCTTACTGCTTAGCCTTGGACTTACTTGCCACACAGGACAAATAACAATGGTGAGTAAAAAACACTCAGTAGACAACCATATGCATATACCAAAGTCATATCATGAAGTGTAACACTGTACACTTAAAATCATCATTTTTCCCTATTTATTTAAAACCGAACAGTCCACTCTCTTTCCGTGTTTCGTACACAAAACACGACACCTCTATGGTATGCGGATGAACCACCGTTCCGGGCAACTCACCGCTACGTGTAGTCAGTAATTCACAGAGCGACTATAAACTAGAATTTGAAACCATGCACCTCGTCGTGCAAACTACTTTGAAAATGCATACCCACAGGGAAAAATATTTTATTTCACATAAAACAATAAACCACCAGAATTGCTCTATGCAAATGAATGTCCATGCCACAATACACAAGTAAAACCAGACAACACAGTAAAACTATAATTATCAACCATCCTATTTCAATAGCCGTAACTACTGAACTGCCCCTGCTCAAATCGACGATTCTAAATTACCTAAACACACTAATATAATTATCGAAATGCCATTGACCACCTCGGAAATTACCAAGATACCCCTCAAGTAAATGAAAAATTATCAAAATACCCTTCAATAGGTATAAAGTTAATTACCATTTTACCCTCGGTAAAACAATAAAATAATTATTTCCAATCATATACACATTTATAAACACAATTATAAACACATATATAAATAAATACGTACATGAAAATATACACATATAAATTCACATTCACATACACATCCATATATATAAATACATATATACACACCCATATATGTATACACATTTTATATATACATATACATGCACACAAATATAATTTATATACGTACATCTGAAGGCAAAGTTAGGAATTCCACAAGTAATAGGCCCCTCAATATTTAATTCTAATACAGTTGAGCATAGTTGTCAAAGACAAAAAATCATCATCTCGTAGGGTAATAGGCCCCTCAATGGCGGTGGCCAGTTTTTAATAGCGAATAACGTTCAACCTGCTCATAAATTCATCATAATGAACATTAATATTGAAATTATCGGTAATACGATCCACCAGCATTATGATCCAAGATTTGAATATTTTTTCCAACTTTTCTTGCAACTTTTGAAACTCCTGAATAATCCATAGCAACTTCTAAAACTCTTGAATAATCCATTGGTTGTCAGTCATTGTACAAATTGAATTTTATTGAGGGAGTCCCACCGGACGTGCCAAAAATATGTTTGTGTATATTAAAGTCTCTGTAAATGTACGTGTTTTCCCTTCAATATTAATGATAAATTGAAGGAAATAATGAAACTGGGGTTTGCCTTAAAAGAAAAAGGACTTCTACACTGGATCTTTTGTCTTTAAAGTAAAAGGACTTTATTAATGAAATTCAACTAATCCTTAAAACTCAAAGGACTTTATTAATAATTAAAATTAAACTAGAAATCTAAAGGAAACTGGAAAACTAGACTAAGACATGTAGAGAAAATGCAGAATTTGTATGAGTGGCTGATGGTTGTGTCCCTTCCTTCTACTCCTGCTCCTTTCATATAAACTTCAATATCCAAGATAATAATAAAAATAATTAAAAAGATAATTTCACTAAATAATAACTTAATTAAACTTCATTTTTATCAGGTTTAACTTATAATCTGATTCTTCATAGAGTTTCACTTATAGTAGTTTTTGCATATCTTCCTTTGCCACCTAAAGCAATTATTTTCTGGGTCAAACATCATCTTTGTTAATAACAAATTAAGGAGACTGTATATCAAATTTGTTACCATTGAGGTGGCTGTATATTAATTAGTTTGACTAACAAGCTAATAGACGTAAATAAAGTAAATAGCGTTTCTTAGCTTGAATATGTGAACTTAGTGCTAGCCGAAAAGTATTATTCATATATATATATATATATATTGACAAATATTCAATTCAAATTTGATACACAAAATAGCAACAAGAAGAAATATTTTTAAAACAAAATTTTATATGAAAACCAAAATGCTGTTTGACGATAAACAAGTTAACACTGATAGTCTAGTCGACTCACACCAAAATTAGTAACTGAAATTACCAACCTTGTAGTATATGCAAGTCCAACTCGAAACCACAGAACTGTATTAATAATAATTCAAAATTTCTTTCTAATTAAAAATTAAATAAAAACTAATAGAAAGACGGAGGTTTTAACAAACTCAATTAATATCAATTTAAGGACAAATTAAATAACACTTTAAACAATTAAAACGAACAAACTTCGCTTTAGAGTAATTTCGTCTTATCAGTTTGCATGGATCACAGATATAGAGAACTCAATTTCTTATTCAATTTGGCATCAACAAACGGTACGACCAATTTATTGTAATCTTTTGTTAATATTGAATAACTTAGAAACGTTCATGAGTAATTCCTAACTCTGAAAAATTTAGAATCAATGTGACCCAGATCAAATCAAAACTGCCTTAGCGATTTAGAAAGAAGTCAAAATTAAACAGACTCTACAAACTTTGTAGAATTTTAACCTAACCTATAATCTCCAATTACTACCAATCATTAGAATCAAAGTACAACTTAGATCTAATTAGTATGCATTCAATTCATATATAAGAATCAGCAGTATAATTATATATGATTAAATTTAACTCAGAAGCACAGAAGAAGACAGGCTGAATAATTAATTAAATTGATATTAATTTGTGTGTTCAAGTCTCACACGTACATAACTAATAATTGGAAATACTCTTAGCTGAAGCGAAAGAATTTAACTGCTCATCCTTGAAATTTCATAATCCTCAATATATATATATATATATATTTGTGTTCTTTAGTCTAAACCCTAAGAAACAAGTCCTATTTATACTAGTCCTAACCCTTCTTGTGTGGCACTTAAAATTCTAAGTTTTTTAAATTTACATGTGACTACACCGCTTCAAGTCAATTGCCTAACATTAGACCTGATATGGTGTCTAATATCCACTGAGTTCCTCACTTCAAGTCGCATCCATAGGTGTGCCTCCATCATACATGTTAGGCGCCTGTCATTGAGCCTCATATTGCACTTAACATGTATTGGGCTTGTAATCTTGAGTCTCCTATTAGTAGCAAGTTAGGCCCAATGACAGGGGCTTTATCTTCGAGCCTGACTTCTATCCATTTTGCCTCCATCTTCAATATTTTCAGTAATTTGTCGTTCTTTGCTCAATTAACCTTGCATGCAAAATAAATTAACATTAAGTTCAATTCTATAAAATCAAACACACAAGAGTTAATTGTTAAATTAAATAAAAATAACTAAATGGAGACCCATCAAATACCCCATGCTTAAACCTTTGCATGTCCTGGGCAATCAATTATTGTTTTCCTTCTCCCTCTCCGAATACCAAAACCAATGAAGTATTACACTTTATAAACAGACACATAATCACTCCATCCAACAAAATAACTAAACAAAATCAAAGCCACTTAATGTCCCTTCTTCGTAACATCAGCTAACATTTATTCTAGTAAAATTACTAGCTCAGTGAACTATTACTGAAACCTCTGTAATCACTCAACTGTTTAAATAGGTCATACAATCACTTAAATTCAATGAAAGAAATTGCTCTACCATATACTTGTCAGTCAATTTAATCTCCATTACTCAGTATACATTCCAACAGAAATCCGAAGGCCTTTAATAGGGTGTAACGGGGCTAAGGCTTCACATAGGAAAAATAAGATAATGAAAGGCTAACCCCAAAGAATAGATAGGATATTAATAATAAAATTAAAGTGAATAACCCTTCAACTATTAAATACACCTCCACCTCCTTAGTTCTTATTAACAAAAGCAAAGCACATGAACCTTTAGTTATTCTTTCTCATTTTGATTGAACTTCTTTTTTTCCTTTTCTGAATATTGTAGTTTGCATATAATTTTTCTTTGTTGTTTTATTTTTCCTCTTTACCTCAATTTTTCTCACATTTGATTGTTCTCTACTTAAAATTACATAAGACAGTAGTATGAATTTTATTTTTTTTTGGAACTAAAGGTTCAAATGTCATTTAAATGTCTCAGCACCTCAGTTTCTTTAAACTCCACACTTTACTAACCAAACTGAACAAAAATCCCCATACCCCCACAATTATTTCATAAAGGCTATGATACGAAGAAAAACACCATAAAGGCTTAAAAGGGCTAACTAGAGATTAATATAAAGGATGGATATAACAAATGCCTTCATCATCTTACTGCAAGAATGTATTAAGGTAATCTCAATCCACATATCAAAACAAGTTTTAGAGTCACAAAATCTAATATGAATATTACTCACAAAAATAGTTAGAAATTTAATAGGCTCAAATGCTCACTTAGGCTTGAGTTTTCCGATCTAGCTTTTCTGGTTGAATTTGGTTAAGTACCATTAAAATTTTAGTTAATTAAGCCGCCTCAACTAAGCAAATTATTTATTGAATTTATGCTCTTTAACCTCCATTAATAAAGCAAACTCTTGCATGATCAATGTATTCAAAAAGAGAAAAAAGCAAGCAATAGAATCTGCTCATAATCAGTATAATTAAACTTAATGTAATGAAAAATAATATAAAAGAAACAAAGTAAAAAAAAAATGCAAAAATAAATTAAATAACTAAAAAAAAAAAACTACACCTATTACCTCCCCTAGACTTGAATCACATTATCCTCAAGGTGTTGAAAGTATAATTTAACAAAGAAATAAAGGTAAAAGAAAATGAACTCCCCAAGTATAGCAAAAAATTAGGAAGGTGGAGGCTGGAACCAATCAAATGCTGCTCAAAGTTGCATTCCATAGTCTCTTGTTGTGCCACCATGCTCACACAAATACTCTCTATCTTTTGTAAAACATGATGAACAGAAGATCTGTGAGAAGAACATAGAGGGTACGGTAGGCGTGGAAGGTATCACAAAAGAGCTAGGTGCCACTAAATGCTCCTCATCATCATCTAGATCCAAAAGGCCTACTATAGAAGCATCAAGACTATCGGCAACCTCATCCTCACGTAAAGGATGATGAACCAAGTTACACCAAACTCCATGTACTCTCACATATCCTAACCGATATAAAGCCCCTCGGTAAGCACATCCATAGCCCAAGGCATGTTAGCATCCTCTCCTCACTTCACTCAAGAACTCAAATACTTTGGTAAGCATGAATAGATAGCACAACGATTTTTTCCCTTCTCTTAGACTAACAATACCACATATGCAAAAGGAATACCCTTCACTCCTTACAGCCCATGCAACATCTTATCTAGAAAATAAATGCTAGTGCATCTAATGTCATTCAAATTGCTTGCCACAGATAAAATGTTGGAGCTAAATAGATAAAATAGCACTCGCTCCTTGTGCGAAACGCCATATTCTCTATGACCCGTTGCCTTGTCAGATAATAATTAAGTCGAAATAGTGCCTCAGGCATTTTATATTGCCAACCAGAAGCCATTGCTTCCTTAGAGAACCAAATAGATGAGTCCTCATCAATAACATTCAAAATGCAAGAAAGATTAGCATGGTCAAGCTTAATCCTACGACCCTTAGCAAAAATGCCATATTTTGAGCCGTAGCATCATCCCTATCCTCAAAATTTGTATTAAACTCTTTTACTAATCTCAGATAAAACCAACCCTCAAAATTAACCATAAGAACCCATCCCAACACAATAATAGCACTCCGGATGTCAAAAGTACTGTTGATCTCAACATAAACTAGTTTCTCAACCACAATGGCATTTGTTTTCTTCTCTTCGTACTAGCGGCCATTCTCCTTAGATATAAATCAAGTTCTATTTCAAACTGATCATGTGTTTATCGAAGTAGGAGTGCGAGCTCAAAATGATCAAGGACCTTGTTCTTGAACCTATACTGAAGTCTTTCTGGAACAACTCATTCTTTCATACACAAAACTCCAATTAATAGAGCACCACCTTTCTATGTCACCACCAACGCAAGTGCAAATTCCATAGAAGTCATAATTCCACACTCCAATTTACAAGCAACAGTCCAAAACTACAAAGGCATCACTAAAATTCCCAAAATTCACAATTCTCAAATGCCACAATAAAACTAATAGTCAATAGCATCAAAACCCAATTTAGAATTCCACTATGAGCAACCAATTGTTTAACAAACAGCCTACTACAAAATTTCCAAAGACAATACTATGCAATGTCCAAAATCAATTCCCTAATCACTACAAAAAAAATGACCTATTGTGAGAACGGAACAATGTCACTAAATCCCATTTTTTGTCACTGTATATGTATCTGTGACAAAAATTGATTGTCACATAGTGGACACAAAAAAGCAGACACTAATTCTCTTTAGTGATAATCAAACGGTATAGTCACTAATATCCACTTTTTTGTGACAATTTGACTATAGTCACTGAATGTTAGGTCTTTTGTGACAACGCGTTACGCCACAGTAAGATGTAAAATTTATCACTGAATCCTCCATTTTTGTCACTGATTGTATGGATGAATCTGGTAAAACTTTGACTTTCTGTGACAAAATGAGTTTCAGTGACGACTTGTACTATTGACACGGAATAATACCGTGTCAAAATTATTATGTCACTGAAACTATTTGTGGCGTACTATACGTTTGTCACAATAAATATTTGTGATATTAATACTTGTTACAAAATATATTTGTGACATTATGTACAATTATCACAATACGTAACAGTGACAATATTTTTGCTTACTGAAAGTATCTGTGACATGATTAATGTTTGTGACAATAACTTTTAGTGACAGAATGAATTGTCACACAAAATATTAGTGTCTACTTTTTAATGGACACAAATGTTTTTCCATTTGTAGTGACACCGCTTATTTTGTCATTGTATGATATTATAATTGTTATTTGGTACTTAGTGACAAAATAAAATTGTGACAAAAAAATCAGTGTCAATCTTTGTATTGACACAAACAATATTGATTTGTAATTTATTCATACAGTGATAATCACTCCATTATAAATGTTTTTTGTAAAAATCTCGTAATATTATATAATTTGTCACAATTTCCTTTACTTATTCCATTGTATTTGTCACTATAATTTAGTTAGTGTCATTCTTATTTTGACACTAATTGGTATAATGAATCAATTCAGCTTAATGTAAACGTAAAAATTAATACCCATTCCTGCACACCATTACACAATAAGAAATGAAATTTTCACTTCAATTTGCTTTCAAAAATCACATGTCCAATACATATAACACTTACAGTATATGCTCATTAATACTAATTTCCACAAAAATGCATAATTTTGAATTGAAGCATACCATTCCATTTAGTTATATGCTTCCATGCAAAATTATCTCACATTTTGATATCGTACATCCTAAACCATTTCAGGCCACTGCCTTGTCAAAATATATACTAAGTGTTTGCATTCCTAATCGACTACAATTGAAGAGTACCTAACTGTCAAAATATATACCTAATTGAAGTGCATGTTGCCAAATTCAGAAATTCCAAAATTACATACCATTTTATACAAAACCTAAGCAGTATGTTCCATGTGTAAGCTCCATGCCTTGCAATTTACATTTTTCCAAATCAACCTGCATACATTGAACACAATATATGAACATATAAGAGCTGATTCTAAATTCTTCATCAATAAACAAAGTAAATAATACACCATAATCACACTTTGCATAATCATTTTACCTTGGTTGGAATCATCTCCATTTTCTGTGTCATTGCCACCTTCTAACTCATTCACTATCCTATCAAATGAGTCAAATTGCCTCTCATGCAACTCCAGTAAAATTTTAACTTTCTTTTCCATCTCAGCAAGTCTACCTTCCAATTGTTCATTTTTCTTCAATGATTCGACATGAGTAGCATTGTTTTCTTTCTCTCTCCTTTTGTACTCCTCTAGTTCCTTTCTTAATGCTGCAACTTCTTGGGTTGCTCGCAATTTGTTGGGTTTAGGTATTACACCAATGCCTCGGAAAGCTGCGGAATTGGAGGGTAGGACCTGAGCGAAAATCTCATCTTCAGTAAGTGAAGTCGACTCTCGCAACTCTACAAGTCGATCCTACAAATTAATTTCAAACTCACATTGTTATAAGGTTTAATTTAGCAATAAACTATTTGATGATAATTGATTTACTTTTTCATATAATGTAAATTAAAGCAAAACCTTACATATATTTGTTGCGACCTTTCATCCACCCACTGTTTTTTCTTTTTGCTATAATGTGAGTCATGAAATAGTTGAATTTTATCAACTTCACCTTCATCTTCTTCCACTTCCTGTACAAATATGAAGCATAATTATTAAATATAATTTTACTATCTATGCATATACATAGTTTGATTTCAACTAGCAATACCAACTGTACGTATATGGTAAGGAAACTACAATCAAGAATATTTGCACACCTCTACTTTCTTCTCGTAAATCATTCGAGCAACTGACTTTGTACCGACGGCATGATTAATCCTGGCTGCTTCTCTATTGCTCTTGTTTGTAATGCTTCGTTTCTATTATAGAAAGCAAGACACCAAAATTAATATGCTTGAACTCATATTCAACTGTGGGAATCAGCAGATGAATTTTATTCACACAAATAATAATATAGAATAATGACTCAATTACCTGATCATTATCATTAATTTACATGAAACATCCGAAATTGGGCTTACATGGTTGAAATAAATTTTAAGACATCAACAATAACGCAATACTACAACTGAACCCATTCCACTAGTCCATTCCCATATAAAATTCCAAAAATAATAATAAAAATCATCCACACAATAAAAAAATTTCCATTAGTCCACGTATATGTGTTTTACCAACACATCCAATTATAATCAAACTAGGGAATTTCTCATATGACTCTCGTTCGACCCAGGCTTATTTAGTTATTCACCACAAAGAAAGTCAAAAAATATTAAATCAGTCAAGAAACAAATATTCCCACCCAAAATGACAACATAAGAAATTGATTAATATAGAGGACTTATATTAATATATATATTGATAGTTTAAATAACCAATCATTGATATAACCAATGACTAAACATGTGTCAACCAATTTAACCTGGAAATCCTCCGAGTTTATATGATTCAGAAATATCTGCCATTCTTCAGCTGTTATATAATCGGGCTTCATTGTAGCAATTTCCTCTTCATTTTCAGACCTTTTCATGCTCTCGTACAACCTGTACCTCTATGTTCTGAAACTCCTCCTCATTTGTGCATCTAGTGCACTCATGGTGATGACATCGTCATTAAACTCAAAAGACTCCTACAGGATAATACATGTGTGATAATTATTATCATAATACCTTCCAAATTATGCAGCAAAATTAAGTTATGATAATACCTTTAAGAAGTCTATCATATCCTTTTTCACTTCCGAATTTACACCAGTCCAATTCTTTATATGGAGTGGTGCATGACACCTTACTGTCACACCAATCTCGGATATAAACTGTGTGGAATTATTCCCTACAAAACGCATCATATGGGGAGGGGGGGCTGTAACGAGCATTTTCCCTCTTGATAATTTCTTCTTTGCTAATGAAATGCCTCTTGTTCTTCCACGTTTTTTTGTACTACCAATAGTTGGTAGTTCTATATCATACAATAGGATAAAAATAATCAGGTTATGCACTGTATGGTTCCTTTATTGCTAAATTGCATAGTAAAATTTGTAAGATAATAGTACCTGTATTCTCCATCTCAGAAGTTCCACCCTCATGCTCTGCTCCTTCTACATGTCCTCCATCTATTTACACTTCTAAGTTATTTACAAATTTAATTGTACTATTTACAAGTATAGAGAAAAAACAAGAACTACTTTAATGGCACCATTAAGGAATAACTTACATATTTATATATTACATATTTATATCCTGACCTTGGTTATCCATCATTTGAGGTTCATTAGGAGAATTTCCAGTTTGAGGAATAAGTTGTGATTCGACCTCAGGGAAATCAGCATTTGATTGACCTTCTTCAATTGCTTTCGTGGGTCCAAATAGCCTTACACGTGCCATTTTTCTAGGAGAGGTCCTAGTCGGCAGTTGACTTCCTCTTCTACTTTTCCATTTCCCTGTAAATATGGATGTTACATTACCAAATACAAGGCTAAATGCACAAGATATGATCCACACTAGTTTGTATTTTTAAAAGATTAATACGTTACAAAATAAGGTAACAGATTTTCCCTCTGCAGTCCAAACCCCAAAATGATTAGATATAAAAGGTTTACAAATCATGGGCTTGTAATGGATCCACATACTTTTCTCCAATTATTTTGTTATATATGTGTTGTGATCCAATCTCATCAATTTGTTTTGCAAGTGAAACCTGCACAAATTTTCCTCCAAATCAAGGCTCAATGGTCATGGAACCTGAAAAGGTCTAGTCGATCCTGGGTTTAATTAATGGGCATGCCAAACACTAAAAAGGAAACCTGAACAAATTTGGAATGGAATGGTTCAAGCAACCATGCTCAAGAGAGAAAATATAAGTAAAATTGGCCTGCGATAATTTGAAGTTGATACTCCTATGTAGGTGTGGACAGTACATGGGAGGAAACTGACAAAAATAAGGGAGTGTGTATTGTGTATTGTGTACTGTGTAGGGTGCGCTGTTCTGGCACGTAGACACCAAAGACAATTGCAATAAAATTAATACGACATTAACGAATGTGACACTCTACGTTCAATCCCCTTTGTTTCTTTTATTTTTATAGAGACTATAGAGCTACGTACGAATATAAAAACCAACATAAACTCGTGGTAGAGGATGAGGTAAAAGACCACAAACTAGTGTTTGTTATGGAGTGGCTACATGACTCCTAGCATTAAATTCACACTGACCGGGCCATCTTGTTTTCGTGTAGTCCTAGTTAAGGGCTCACCTAATAACATAAAGCAAATTTAACAGTTATATCAAACTAAGGTTACTATCATTGACTTTTCTAATAAATATTGACTATTTTAGAAAAAAAATCAACACACACACACATTGTAGGGCACTGGAGGTAGGGACCATTTCGTTAGGGGCTCTACATTGAAGTGAAAAATAGGAAAAACATTGCTACTTATGCACAAAATCCTTTCCCGTTGAGTGCATGCATGTGACTGAAGATGTTCTATCACAATCTTTAACACCCAACAATTATACTTGACGAAATAATTTTAATTATTTATTTATTTTTTACAGAATTATCTTTTTTGGTGCAAAATTGGAGGCATTATGTAGAAACTCTCCATAATAGAAACTTGGTGTCGATTTCAACACACTTCTACAGTTTCAAGTTAAAGAATAGTACAAATTCAGCAGTATGAAAGATTATTTATGCAACAAGCCTTTTCTCATATTCAACAAATTAAAGAGAGAGGGAAAAAAAAACAATGCATTCATAGAAATTGGAAAGAGCAACTGCCTTGGCCAAACAAAAAAAGTAAGAGGAAGAAGAAGAAAGAGCACACACCTCCCTCGATGGGACGTGTACAGCGTGGTGACCCATCAAAGTACATCTCTCTACCACTAAACAATCTCGAATGAATTACAGAAAGAGCCATGGCATTCAAACCAATGCAAACCACTGACTCCCATATGATTTACACAGAATCACAAATAGGATGTGCATATCTCACTATCTCAGGCAAGAATAGATTATGAAAATAGGAGAAAAAAAGAATTACAATCAACGCCCAAATACTTTGTTATCATATATAATTCTTTGTTATCATATAGTTCGAATAAGGGTGCATTTTTTTTTTGTTAGCCAAATTTAGAAATACACCACACATATATCTTTGTAAACTTATATATATATATATAACTCTTTGTGAATGTCAAAAAGTGATCTACCATGCATGATGTTATAAAACCAGCCCCATAAAGAAAATATATATGATTATTTCAAAAAAAAGAAAAGAAAATAGATATGATCTGTTTCATGCACTCTGTCTATGCCATTATCGATCACTACAAAACACTAATTAACTAATTAATATCAATATTGCAGCTAATTAATTATTTGCACTGCTTAGTGTGATTGTTGAGTCTCACTAATGTAAACCTCTCACCTTCATAAAATATTTCACAATTCACATCCAGAAATGGCTTCAACACTCAAGGTGTTTCTTCTCACAGCTCTTCTATCTCTGACTGTCATTTCCTATCCCTTCATGGCCAAAGCTCCGCCTCTAAATCAATTAAGCTTTACATATACATCATTAAGTTATTTGTCAACCATATATGACATATTAGAACCCACTTGGTCAGCCTCTAGTACCTTTAGTTATTTTAAATATTACATCTATTATCCACTAAATACATATATACACGTACATATATACATATATCCACAACCAAAAATACACCATCCATATTATATTATTAATCTATATATATATATATATATACACACACACACACACATTAACCTACACTAACAACCCTTTTTTATAATGCAAGTCACATTACGTTAATCTATTATTTTTCTCAATACTATTTTGTGCATGCATGCATGGCGTTTCTAAAATCCAGCATAAGCTAAAAGGTCAATACACACACCTGATGACTATATATACCTGATGAAGCAGTTTGACTTTGGTGTGGAAGCTGAGATGTGGCATGCGCAACAGTATGCTTTGTGTTGAGGCCACCATTGTCTTCAGTTCCTTTTGCTGGTTTTCGGACATTTATCCATGTCGTACCATCTTTGTCAATGTAATCATATCACAACATTACAATAAACTGTATGTTAATCTCATAATTTCTTCTTAAATGTATAAGCTGAAATTAAAGTGTCTAAGAGTCAAACCTGCTGTACTTTTCATAGATCTCCTTGGCGACACTCTAGTTGGCAGCTTTCCTCCGAGTATGTCAAGCTTCTTACGTGGCTTCGGAGGCATGTTGAACTACAAAGGACATAGCATTCATTATTAGTGATTCAACAGTGCACATTAGTGTACAAACATATGCAATTCCTACTACTAGACAAATCACATAAAAAGTATTAACTGTTTGAATTAATAAATCATAATTGGTACATAAATAAAAATAATCTCCAAGTTATTCCATTGACATAGTACGTAGGTGAGTTGGCCATCCATATTAAAATACAAAAAAAAAAAAAATTCAACTTACATATCCTATTCACTATGGCCATCATCTAAGACATCCTCATCATTGTCATTGTTCACAGTACTTGAATAATCATTTAAATGTACAAAATTACATTCATTTGCATTAATATATATGTCATCCATGTCATTCCGGGTTAGAGGCTGAACAAAATCATCAAGTGTAGCATCACTATCAAAATCATTGCAGTTTGAATCTTGCTGGAATGGCTCAGTTACTGCATCTCCCTTTCTTTGCATAACTTGTTCATCATAAATATGTCGTGGTTGTACCCTTTCAATGACCCTCCAATTTTGTCCCAACTTTGTATCGGGGATATAAATAACTTCCTCAGCTTGGTTTGCAAGAATGTAAGGATCATCCTTATACCAAGTTCTTGACACATTGACACTCAAGAAATGATATTCATCTATACGAGTCCCACTTCTATGGTTGATGTCTCACCAATCACACTTGAAGATGAAGACTCTATTATTACTGAAATAGGACAACTCAATTACGTCATTAATAATACCAAAGAAATCAATTTCAGCCCCATCGTGCTCTCCTTTCACAACAACTCCACTGTTTTGAGTTTTTTTATTTACATCACGTTTTATCGTGCAAAACCTATGCCCGTTAATAATGCAGCCAGGATATCTAGAAACTCTTCTATGGGGTCCCTTTGCTAAAATTTTTAAGTCAGCAATACCATTAACATTGCCATTGGACTCCATTTGAATCAGCTGTACACAATTGCATAAATTGATTAATTACAATATTCACATAATATGTACAGATTAATATTTATGACAGCACATTGCGCACCCGTTTTAGAAACCATGTGGGGAACTCTAACTGCTGCTTATGTGAAATATTTTCAACATTCTCTCTTTCAAGTTGTTCCTTATGTTCACTACACAATTTGCAAATGGCACGTTATATACAATCTGGAATTCCATGTTAAATTTCTTCTTTAATCAGTAAAGGATAAAAAAAACCATGTAGAATATGACTTACTGTAAATATGGGAGAACCTCCGCACAATTATTCAATACATACCACCTTAATCTTGCCCACTCAATCATGTTAAGATCCTCAATTGTGGATCCTCCTAATCCACGAGCTTTTTGAGTGAAAATTGATAAATCACTGCAACTTTCACAACCACCAGCATCACAATTCCTTTCGGGTTTGTTAAATATAGTCTCCATCTCATCGAAATACATGGAGCAAAATGTCAAACATTCTTTGTCAATGTATCCCTCAGCAATTGATCCCTCTGGATGAGCCTTATTACGAACATAACTCTTTAGATTGTGCATGCACCTATAGAGGATATAATATTAATGGCCATATGAAACAAAGTGAACAACAATTTGAAATAACGTTCAAACATAGATGTTGGGACTATTACCTTTCAAATGGATACATCCAACGATATTGGCAAGGACCGGCAATCTTGGCCTCATGTGGAAGATGGACTATTAAATGTACCATGACATCAAAGAATGCAGGAGGAAATATTGTCTCTAGCTTAGAAAGAATTACAGCAACATTGTTTTCTAATTTCTCTAACCCATTGACCTTCAAAGTTTTAGAACTTATCTCTCTGAAAAAGAAGCATAAATCAATCAATGCTTTACACACATCTTTGCGTAAATTTCCACGTAAACCTATTGGCAACAATCTTTCCATGAGGATATGACAATCATGACTCTTTAGTCCAACAATCTTATACTCCTTTAAATTCACACATTTAGAAATATTAGATGCATATCCATCGGGTAGCTTCACTGAAGTTAAGAATTCACATAACTTCTTTTTCTCATCATCATTAAGCATATAACATGCCGGGGGTAAAGAAATTGCACCATCCCTCCGTATTGGGTGTAGGTCACGCATAATGCCCATATCCTCCAAATCAAGACGAGATTTTAATGTGTCTTTTGTTTTGCCTTCAATGTTCATAATAGTTCCAATAACACTATCACAAACATTCTTCTCGATGTGCATAACATCAAGATTATGATAATTCTTAAATCTTTCCAATATGGCAGCTGAAAGAAAATACTTTTTGGTCCAATTTAACATGCATGAACCACGCTTCCTCTTCTTGACCCATAACTTGTCTTCCCAAAACAGGTTGCGTAAAACCATCAAGTTGGTCAAGAACATCTTTTCCAGACAATAACTTCGGGGTTAATCTATGCTCTCTATGACCAAATCGTTTATTATTGCGCCAATTATGATCTATAGGTAAGAACCGACGGTGTCCCATATAGCAAATCTTTCGCCCATATTTCAACGAATGAAAATATGCATCTTCATTACATACAGGACAAGCTAATTTACCTTTCGTACACCATCCTGAAAGATTGCCATATGCTGGAAAATCATTAATGGTCCAAAAAAGTGCAGCTCGCATTTGGAAGAGATTGTCCATTGATGCATCAAAAGTTTCAACACCTTCATCCCATAAATTCTTTAACTCATCTATTAATGGTTGAAGATAAACATCAATGTCATTACCTGGGGCTTTAGGACCTGGGATCAACAAAGTTAACAAAAGAAAAGTATCTTTCATACATCTCCATGGTGGTAAGTTGTATGGGACTACAAATACTGGCCACATACTATAAGAGCTTGTCATGTTATTAAAGGGATTAAAGCCATCACTTGGATCACTAGCAAAATAAGGATATCGTTGGTCGAAGTCCTTCCAATGTTCTGAGTCAGCTGGATGTCTCAAAATCCCATCTTTCACACGCATATCTGTATGCCACCTCATGTCCGATGCGGTTTTAGAAGAAATAAACAGCCTCTGCAACCTAGGTGTTAACGGGAAATAACACAAAACCTTCTCAGCAACTTTTTTTTACCTTCTTCAACAGGTTTGTACCTAGGTGCTTTGCAAATTGGACAATTATCTACATCTACCAAATCATTCCGGAACAAGACACAATCATTCTTGCATGCATCTATCTTCTCATACTTGAGTCCCAAGTCACGAATCACTTGCCTAGCTTGGTAATAATTTAGAGGGACGAATGCATCGGCAGGGAGTATATGTTGAAGCAACTCAAGTAACATTGTGAAGGATTTATTAGTCCATTTATTAATTATCTTCAAATGTAGCAGCTTCACAATGAATGACAACTTAGATGCCTTACATCCCGGGTACAAAGGTTGTGTTGCATCTCTAAACAAGCTTGCAAATGTATTTGATTGATGGGGGACATCACTTTTCGAAGAATAAGATGTAGATGCATTTGTCCAATCCTAAAAAATTTCATGATTATTCAACTCCTCCAACATATCCCAAGTTCCATCTCCAACACAACCTATGTCCTCCTCGATATTGTCTTCAATGTCTTCAAGGATTGGAGCATTATCATTAGGGGTATCTGACATCTCTCCATGATATATCCATGGTTCGTATGACCTTACAATGCCATGTATGAGCAAGTGATCCCCAACTTGCTCCGGCGTAAGCCAATAAACATTATTGCACTTGTAACACGGGCAACGAATTGTATTTGTATTGCCCATGTGATCAATGGAAAACTTTAAGAATTCACTGACACCATTAGCATATCTAGGGTGTAATCGACTATCAAGATGCATCCAACTTTTATCCATCTATAATGTGTTTTCCACGTAAAAACAAAGATTATTGGATAATAAATAAAACTCGAAAATAATTGAAAATGCTATGTGGAAATAACAATGCATTAAAGTAAATTGTAATACTACAACCGAAGTAAAAAGAAGCATCTGAAGACAATCACATAGCTACATAACATGTGATCGTATGTGTGACAAGCTTTGTATTTTATTTCTGCTTTTTAAAATCTCAAAGTTGTAGCCTAGAATAAAGAAAAAAGGAAAAAGGGAGGTGAAAAGTAAAGGAAAACAAAGCAAGCCATGCTAAAGATATAGGACAATTTATCATGGTCTCCAAAGGTAGTGTTAGTGAAAGTAAGAGACTGCTAATAAAAAATTTCACGTTATGCTTCTAGAGAGAGAGAGAGAGAGAGATAGGCTATAATCGTATATAAGAATTTGAAGCCTAATTCAGTTGAAACTACAAACTCTAAACTTTTTTTACAGATTTTAATTGAGAGAAAGAAACAGACATTATATTACCAAAAAAAAATAAAAAGAAACGGACATTAAGAAAGAGACAAACAACCAGAACACGAGTTGGCCTTATAGTTGTAATTAATTGATTCTAGTTCACCATCACTTTCCCAAAACATAAAAAATATCTCCTTTACACATCAGATAGTGGTAATGAAAAAGATTTCAAAGCTCCTAATTAATTAATAAAAAAATTATGATTAATAAAATTACACAACTAAGAAATAAGTAATTAATACGTCAAAGGCATTGTAAAACTTGGGAAAAAAAGTCACTAATAACCTAAAAAATTTGCATGCAAAAGGACGTGCTCGAAACCATAAAGTAAATTTATTTATTTTGTTTGATTATAATTTCTTGAAATCACACTTCTTGTACCTAAATAGGATTTAATATAAAAAAACAATATGCAATTTTTTACTTGAATATTTCTCTTTCTGATAAGGTTGAGTCGTGCACGATCAGACTCAATAAACAATATAACTATAATCGCCTAAACTATCCCATGTAGAGACTTTGAAGAGTAAAATAAATCGTCTCTGTTATTTCATAGCTATTGGTACTGTTTCTTTTCTACCGACTTAATTAAAACAACTCCTGTCTAAAAACCTATAGAAAATAATGATATAGGAAAGTTCATCTAAATAAATGGAAATAAAAGCATACACTGTACTATTGACAAGTTTGTAGTAATGTACTTTAATGTACCCCCAACTGACAGCCCATTTGGGAAAAGATTTTTTAATTCTAATTATAAATAAACACAATGAAACAGAGGAAAACTAAAATAAGACATAAAAAATATTGTATACATGCTAAATTTACAATGAAGACTACATAGAGCAATTACTTAGCCTACCAAAGCTTTAATTCACAGCCAAATGGAAGACATCAAATCCTAAACAAGTATATATATAATATTTACCTTCTATCAAAAACAGAGCAGCCTAACTTACCAAGAGAAGTCTGAAGAATCTGCTTGGAAAAAGAGGCTTAGTTGTGTGGTTGATGTTGCAAGTGAATAGAAACTGGAGGGAAAATAATAAATATAAAATGTTAAATATATAAGAATATGTGGTTAAATAAGAATCTAATTGTACAAGTCTATTAGAATAAGAACATGACTAATAAGCATTTTCAATATTGGGTCAGAATAAGTAAGTTATTATGGCTTATTCTATAAAAATCAGTGGCTAAGGGGCAAAAGAGGTTATTCAAAGCTATATGTGTGTGTGTGTCTGTGTGTATATTCACATATTTGTGGGTTAAAATTTAGGCTACCAGCTTTACACCTTAAGGCAGAGAATTCGACGTATAATTGGTTAAATGATTTAGAAACATGCATGAACATTAGGATTCATACACACACACAAACGCACATATATATAAATTGTTGTGCATTTCCTTTTGACCTATATTATTTGGGACAAAACTCCAATCTGTCCCACATTATTGTCAATAACCAAGAACAACTTTTATATTCTCTACCTTTTGGGAATCGATCCAGTAAAAGCTATGTAGAGGGAATAGTTTATATAAAACCCAAATTCAAATGTATTCAGTTTAGACATGGGAAGAATTAGTGGATGAATGTTGTTATAAGCAAAAGATCAATCCACATAGGTTGTCGAATAGTCTGATTTCACAAACAGTTGAAAAACATAACACAACATTAAAAAAGGATAAAAAATAAAATAAAAGAGAGCTAATTCAGTGGGCATTTTAGAAAAAAGAATAATTAAAAAAAGGTTAATATGGGACTACCAAGACTTGAAAAGGACGAACTAAACCAGGGTCACCATGAAGTTTGTTTAACTTTACAAACATGTAAAATGAAAGCATAAGAGAAGCTACTAACGTACTAAAAAAACATGAAACTTTGTGTTTGGACGCCTTTCATGATCTATTTGAAGTAGGACTAGTTAAAAGAAACTTTTTCTTTTGCCTAGCTGTTCACGTCTAAATATGAAGATTCAATTGTACAATACATATTTTACATTATTCATGTACTTTAAGTAATTTCCATTAGAGGGTAATTTTCAATTGTCATATTATGCAAATTAGACGTATTGGTGTTGTGGCAATGACAAAAAAACTAAACAAAGTGAAAAAAAGGCTGAATAACAAATGGGTCAAGAGTGCACATTGGGAAAAAAATTATTCCATCACAGTGATTTCAACGAATACCTTGTCAGTAAACATATAAAAGTAAGCAGTAAGCAAAATACACGAGGAATCAATCTTTAGTAAATGGGCAATTTTAGAGTTCCACATGTTAATTTAATATTTACATACAGAAAAGAATTAAAAAATCAATAATATTTGGATCTTTTCATATTGAAGAGATGCATTCGATAGTTATCCCATCTTAAAACAGACTAAGGTCGAGCACATAAGAAGAATACAATCACCTAGGTACAAAACGCAAACAAATAAAAAAAAAAGAATTCTAAAAAGGAGTTTTACAACCTGCTAGCATAGCAATGCAAATTGAAACAATTGTCGTCGAACACTAAATCAAATAAATACATGACATACCAGCAACTAAATCACGTAAATAGAATAAAAATATGACTTACCGGAACAATAAAAGGAATGACGCACTTGCATTGAACAACTTGACACAATATGGAAACCCTAAAAAAAAAAGATTACAGAGTAAACCCCAATGCATAAATATAATTGGGAAAGCAATATAAATGGAGAATAGAAGGGTTGGAGCGGACTATTACCAGCGATTGATTGACGGTAGAGAGAGAGTAGAGTACTTTCTGAGAGGCAATACAGCAGACAGCCAAATGAGGAAGAAACGTTGATGAAATTTGGGGATGGGTTTCCTTGTCTTTTGATTTGTCCATCCTAAAACGACGTCGTTCAAAGGCAAATAAATAAGAAAAAAATTTAATATATCTTCTTTTATTTTTTGGGTAAGCATATTGCCATTAAAATATAAACAGTGCCCACCAAAATTTGTCACTGATATTGTAACACAATTTTGACCAAATATTCTAAGTTTATTAGTGATAATTTATAAACTTTTGTCACACATTACCATCAAAATTTGGCGGGAAAATTTCCCTCCAATAAAATTACACTTTCTGTGACAAAATATGGTGACACAAATCAGTTTGACACTATTTTACCTCCCGCACTAATAATTAATGTCAAACACGGGTTTTTGACACTAAATGTATATTTGTGTGACAAATTTACAATTGACACAAAAAATTTTGTCACAGTAGGTCATTTTTTTTGTAGTGAATCCAAACGAAATCACATTGCCAAATCCAAATTATAGAAGGCATAAAATATTCCAAAAGGACTAACCTTGAATGGACGAACACAAATTGCACTTCTCGTGAGTCATGTGTTCTTGAATTAGTGTAGTGGGTGAAGTTCGATGAGAATGGTGAGGAGAATTGAAGATACAACTAAAAAAATTAAACCTTTTAATAATGGGGAAGGAAATACTCATGAGCCCATAGGTGACAATGAACTAATGATGATGATTGTGGAGTGGCTTGGTGTGATTTAATTCAAAAAAGGAAAAGAGAATTCAAAATTGGATGTGGGTACTAGAGGAGAAAGAAGAGGGAAATAAATAGGAATGAAAAAATAGGAGGAAAAGAAAGGGCGTGGGTATACTCACAAAGAAAACTCAACGGTTTATTTTTAGTAAACAATATGTCGTGTGGCAAGAGAAGAGATGTGTCGTTTGGCTTTCATTTGTTAATTAATCCAAATGACATCAAAAGGGACTGTGTTGATGTATCATGTATGTTACAACATTTGAAAGACCATGACTGGTCTTGAGATTTTAGAGTTAGAACTTAATAAGCTACATGTATTTAATTAGACCAGAACTTTTAAAGTTCGTATATTTCAATGAACCTGATTGAAGTTATGAGATAATAAATGGTGTGCCAAAGAAAAAAGGAAGTGATGTGGATATTATATATATATATATATATATATGTGTATGTATGTATATATGTTTGATCCTGTAAGCATTTTTATGTGATTTGACTTTGGGCATAGATGTGTGACAAGTTGGCTCTTACAAAATCCATATATATATAATTTTCCAAGTTAAAGCTTATGTGAATTAAGTTGGTTGTTGACTGCTTATTGTTGATTATTAATGCTGATTATTGATTGTTGATTACTAATGCTGATTGTTGATTGTTTCCTTTAACTTTTTTTGCAGTTGATGATTAATGGCTTTTTGTTCAGATGAAATACAAGCTTCCTCAATGGCACAACGAAAGAAAGTTCCAAGACATGTGTGTTATCCTAGGTTTTGGTTTAAACTTTGTATCAAGTCTAAATTGGATATATGAAAAATCTTTAGAGTATATTTTAATTTGATTAGCTTTGCCCATATTTCATTGTTACTGCATAAACTTTATTTAATGGCTGATTTGGTTGTGTGGAACGAGTTTTATATATACGTACGTATGTATATATTGAATGCAATATGAATTTAAATTGTTGAGAAAGTAAGATGTAAAAACATAATAACATATAAATTATTTGAAAAAAAAAATGTTAGGTTTTTAGTGTTGGCATTTTATGGCAGTATCATATTAGTCCAAAAAGTCAAAATTAAACAATCCCTTTGTTATATTTGATTTAGGATAATTGTAAAAAATCTGTTTATTTTGTATTCAGATATTTAGATTTGAGTTGTAATTTATATTTTTATTATTGGGATTGGGTAGAGTTTTTAGGAAGTTGAAAAAGTCTGCTGCTGAAGATTTATACGTGAAGAACATATTGAATTTTAACAGCAATTCAGTAAAGATAATAATGTCTATTTTTATCTGATATTCTTTATTATCTGATTAGACTAAATAAGGATTTTCCTTATTTAGTTAAATCACATAATTATTCTCTATTTTGAAAAGATTATCTTTTTCTAAAATACATATTGTCAAAATCTTTTTATAAAAGAGGTTTTCACGTCTTGTTTTGTGAACGAGTTCTTTGTGTGTGAGCTGAACATTTATTTTTGGGTTTCCAAAAGAATATTTTACAAAACTTGTTTTTATGATGTTGTAACATATTCTAAATTGCAGAAAAATGTTTTTTGTGCTTAAACTGTTTTTATTTAGAAGCTTGGATGTGAACTTGATTTGAAAATATATTTGTTGAGATCTTTTGTGAGAGTTCTTCGGGAGAAGAATCAAATTGCTTCGGGAGAAGTTCATTCGCATACTTGAAGGGAGTTCAACGTCTGCAACGGTGAAGACAAGCGGTGCTTGCTGAACAAGTCCATTAAGGCGATTCAACATAGTGGCAGCAATACAAAGAAGGAGTCTTTTATTGTTTAAGTCCAATTGGTGTGCGTAATCATTTATAACTGAGTAGATTGTTTAAGGTCTAGGCATGGCCTCGTGGAGTAGGAATTCCGAACCATGTAAAAAATTCCTGTGTTATTTCTTTAATTTTATGCTTTACCATTTAATTAATTAATTTTTAATTAAATTCGGTAATCCTATAAAAATAAATCTTTCAAAAAAAAAAAGGACAACATGCTAGTGAAATGTTGCCAAACATCAAAGGCAATATGCAAAAACGTTTGTCAAAAATAAAGGACGACGTATACTATACTATACTATACTGAATATTGATAAAGCTATCCACGTCTCATATTTTAGTTCAACACCGTGACCAACATTGTTAAAACTCTTATGTGCGTTGCTAAAAACACGAACAACAATGTGCTTTTTATCTTTAACAATAAAAATTGACTGTTATCATGGCTGTTGGCTGTTAACTTTCAGCAGTATCGAAGAATACAACATACGGATGTGCTTTGCAAAAGCCAAATTGTAACTAACATCGCCTATTGGAAAAGAATATTTTTCTTGAAGTGATATCTACTTTTATTATTGCTTGAATTTAGTCCACGTAATTTTATTTTTTTTATTAATGTTATTGTTACAATAATATACCCTAAATGATTCATAAATCATAAATGAAAGTCCCTGGTAAATTATCACGTGTAATATCGCATAGTTGGTAAATAAAATTGGAAACTTCTTTTGTTAGATTAGTTTAGTTGAGATTTTTTTTTATGAATTTGCAGAACTTTTTAAATTACTAACAAACCAAAATCTGATCTTTCAAAATTTTATAATATTGCAATAAATATAATTATTTTTTAAAACAAAAAGAAAGAGAATTATCTTTCAAAGTCTTTGGGCCCATAGTATGGAAAGCTACGTTCATGCACGTTCCAATTCAATGCATGTTTGCGTGGTCTTTGGAGCAACTCTGTACCAATTACCGATTATTGTACTATCTTTTTCAAAGTCAATTAATTGTTAAGAAAAATACTGAAAAACAATCAAAAAGCTACTTATCATGTAATTCAAGGACGAAAAAAAAAAAGGTTGTAAGGAAAAAATTGCAAATGGACGTGTAATTTACTTACTGACTTATAATTACGAAAAACAATTCTAAAGTACATGCATACAACAATTATCAATCCAAAAAGACCAGTAAAGTTGTTCCAGTGGTATCATAATGACATGTAAATATTGCATAATGCAAAACCAAAAAACGACATCATCTCCTTAATATTTTAAAAATCTGTGGATGATATCTAACTCATTTTTCCATCTTCATTCTCTAAATTTCAAGAGTATATACAAAAATAGAAGAGAGATCATTTCATTAACAATTCTCTCTACTAAAACTATATCCCGAATGAAAGAGATGGATATGCCAATTAAGATTTAAATCAAAATTATCCTTCTAATTATATTAAAAATATTATATATATACATACATATATATATATATATATAGTTTTGATACTTTGTTCCCTGAGCTCTAGTAAATGGTTCACCATTGGTCCATAATTTTTTTAACAGCTTTAAGGGGTCCTGTGCAAGTGATGCAATAAGCTAGAGGCCTTATGAGTTTTCTGATTTTATTTTTTGGTTTTTATTATTTTCTTATTATATCAGGTGTACTATATATCTCAAAACTGTTAAAAAATTAGACAAAAAATAGTTTAAAAACCAACAGTGCACCAATTATTGAAGTTGAGAGACCAAAGTGTCAAAAATAAAGTTCAGAGACCAAAATGTAGCTATGGGTATAGTTTAGAGCCTAATGGTGCTAATAGCCCTATTGGATTTGAATAGAAAGCAAACCGACCAGAATGATGACCCAAAATGTATAACAAGTGAATATAAGCAATTTTTCTTTGGTTATCACATCTCTCAATCAGGCTGGCATATATCATTATCAGACATTGTAGTGTGAAAAAAAGAAAAAGAAAAAACAACAACCAAAATTAAGGGAAGAAACCAAAACTAAGCAAAAAAGACAGACAACATCACCCATTGTATTTATATTTTGTAGTGTAGAGTGTCAAACCCAAAAAAAAATTAAAAATAAAAACCAAATAACCCAGCAATATTCCATGATTGTCCAGAAAATACAAGCAAAATCCACAAATCATCAACACGGCTTAGGCACTAAGTACTGAAAAACAAGAAAATAACACGAAATAGAAAAACGGAGAGAGAGCAGAAACAGAAAAATATTTGTGGGAAACCTCTAAACAAATAAAGAGATAGAAAGAGAGAAGAAAACCTGTGAGATGAGATTGGTTGTGGTCCTCAATGTGCCGCAGACGAAAGAAATCCAAATCGGCGATGACGGAGGCAGAGAGAAGTCAGCGGCAGCTTACGTTAGAAGAGCAAAAGGCCCGGGGCTGGGGTGAGCTGAGGGGGGACGGTGGTGAGCTGAGGGGGGACAGTGAGCGAATGAGTGTCAGCCCAGTCAAACTTGACAGTTCTAGGCGGGACGGCACCGTTTTCGGCTTGTTCTTTTTTTCTTTTTCTACAGCCTAAAAACGACGACGCTTTATGTGTATTTCCAAATTTGCAAATTTTTAAGTAATCAGACATTTTTAACTTTTTAAAATAAGTGATAAAAATGTTTTACTTTATTTAATTTTTTTTAAGTTTTATAATTTAATTTACACATTTAATTTTACAGTTTTACAAATTAATTTAAATTATTTAACTTTTTAAAATAAATGATAAATATGTTTTACTTCATTTAAATTTTTATTATTTAATTTTTATAATTTATTTACATATTTAGAAAAAATAAATTTGATTTACTATATTTTCTTAAAAACCATGTATTGATTTATCATTATGAAATAAATTAAAATATTTTGTATAAAAAAATACTAAATTTCTTTAATTAGTAAAAAATCGAACAAATCTTCAAAAAAATAAATGCAAAACATAAAGATATAAGGAAATTAAAAAAAAAAAAGAAATTCCCTTATAAATGTTGTCCATATTCCATATGAGATATATTTTTAAGTGCAAGCAGAGAAACACATTAATATTAAGCATTTGGAGTCCCTATTAAACAACTACTCATTCAATGATCCTTTTCTATTGGTTGAAGCACTAACTCATGGTTTTTACATGCTTCCTCAAATTCCAAGATGTTATCAGTGGCTTGAATTTCTTGGGGAATCCGTCTTGGACTATCTTATCACCATACATTTGTACTATGAATATCCAGAATTATCACGAGAATTGTTGACAGATATGAGGTATGCTCAAGTGACCAACGACTGTTATGCACATTCTGCAGTGAAGGCTGAATTACACAACCACATTTTTCATTTTTCACATCAACTATAGAAGTATATCGCTGTCACAGGATAATTCCTCACAAGCAGTATGGTCAAATGGCGAAAATGATCGAAGACTTATTAAGTGTGTTATTCTAACAACTGTACAACCTTTTATCTGCTGCTTGATTTTCATTTCTACTAGATATTAGATTTGGAAAGGCAGAAGGAAAGAAAATTCTAGTCAATCTCTCTGACAGTAAATGCTTTTATAAAAAAAAAGTTAATGAGTATTGTTTATGCCATAATTTGTTCCACCACAAACCATTAAGCACTCTATTGCTAACCTACAAAATAAAGTGGAAAAGCGTGAAGCTTTAGGGGCATCGATGTGGTACCGGCCAAAGAACCTCTGAGGCTCAAGTCAGTTCTGAACTAAGAATGAGAATCAGCTTTGGGCTTTTGAATGCAAATACAACATAAGAGTGCCTACCTTTGCTTTAAGTGATGATGGGGTATTTATATGCTTGGTTTTACCTTCCCCACTAAGGTAGGAGTTGAAAACCCTAGCCGTCTTGATTTAGGGTAAGTCCTAAAAGTCTGCTCATCCTAATTTGGAAAGTAGAATATGGGAAAAGTATCAGTATTAACTGCGGAGCAAACTTTCTTATTTAGAACTTTTCTTAAGTTAAAGGAGACTGTTCCGAACCATCAGCATAGGGTCATTGCTCAGCTCTCTTCATGTCCGAGCCAAACCTTTCCAGAGTGAAACATTGACGCCTTTTCTAGAGGATGTCTTATTCGTCTGAGCCAAACTAACATTCTGACCTCTACCCTAGTTGGTTCAGCTCTTCCAGGCTAAGCCTATGGGTTTGATCGTTCTTCCACCTTGGGCTTAGATGACCCAGCTCGGTCCTCTACCTTGGACCTATCTGGCATAGCCTGGTGGAATTTACTTATATAGTTAGCCCCCCAGTCACCGAGCTAATGCAGCCTAGTTAGGTGGCTCGGTTACTACTTGTCTATCATCTGTCTTCTCAATTTCTAAGTATCCAATTGTTTGTCTAACACCTAGGTGCTAGCATGTCCCATGATGTAATGATGATGCAATGTGGGTGATGTACTAAAGTTGAAAGGACGTGTACAATCATAACCGTAAATTCAAATTTCAAACTTTGATCATAACCATCCATTGCTAGGTTAAATCTTCGCCCAAACCCTTCAGTTTCATTTTCGATCTCTCATTTTTTACAAGCCTTCTGCCTTCTCTACATCTCCAGTGCTCTCTGCGTACTATCCTTTTCTCCAGTTATCATTCAGCTATGAAACCATCACTTTACATTTAGAATTACGCTTACGACTCTATCGGGGTCATTCCAATACAAACTCCAATGACCCTAGGCACGAAATCACTCAAGATCTCCTTCTTCCACTCTCAATCACCCTCTGATTCTTCAACTCTAGTCTCACTCACTAACTCTGGCTAGTACGAAGGTTAGATTCAGATTTTTTTTCCCCCTTTTAAATTCCTATAATTTACGTTTCCCACCAAAATGTCTTTTGAAGAATCTCGTACACCTTTCCATCGTCACTTAGTTTATTCAAATTCCTCCTCTTCAAGTAGTTCTTCCATTAGGATCGTAGATTCGCACCAAATGGCTGAACGAAACCCAACACCACATGTAGAACCAAGTGTTAGAAGTGATGGGCCGAATGAAAATAGGTCTGGTCTTGTGATTATGCGCCCGATTATAATCAAGACCGATATCCTTTTAATTTTCAAACCCAACAACATGTCGTACCTCAAGGAGAGGTACGGACTCCCAAAAAATACAGTTTTATCCGTTCCTCAAGAAGAAGAAAAAGAAGACTCTCTCCACGATGGATGGATCTGTTTTTACATAATAGCCTTCAAAATCGGGGTCAAAACTTCTTTTTCCACCGCATCATTAACATGGTGCTAAATTACTTCAACCTCACACCTGGGTAATTCATGCCGAATGGATGGCAATACCTCTTAGGGTTGATTGTCCTTTCTGTAAGGTATGGGTGACCCATAGACATGCACATTTTCCTCCATTTCTTTTATCAAAACTGGGTGAAGAGGTTAGGTATGCTTTTTACGCTTGGAGGCAGATTAGACTCTTAAATGATGTGCTAACCAGTGACAAAGGCGAGAAAGAGAGATATTTCTTCATCAAAATGGAGGGTCTGTTTTATCCAGTTAGCATGTCCGAATCTGGGTTAGGTAAGCATGGACTTAAAGAGGTATCTGATTGTTATTTTTTGCTAAAACTTTCTTTCTTTTGATCTTGCAGGGCCAAATTTATTTTTCACTTGTGCAGCCCTAAACCTCAGTGCTAGGTTTTCAACTAGCGCCAAGCAAAATAATTCGATTGATGTCCTTCGCATAGCAAAAGGAAAAAGCATCAACCTTCTGCTTTTTGAATAGTCATTCTGCTCAATTAGGTACTAGCCATCCGAATATAGAGCCCCCGAAGCAGGCCCTTCAAAACCCTAAACTGAGCCAATCCTTGAAGGTACCATTTTTCCTATTCTCGAAGTTTCTTACTTGCACTTCCTTGAAGGTTGTATTAGGTTGTTGTACAGTGAGCCAACTGACCATTTGTAGACTTCGTATCCTACAGTTGATATGGGCAAGCTCAAGGTGAGAGTACCAATTGATGCAGAGCTCATTGATGCCCAAAAAAAGAAGAAGGAGAAAAATATCGTACAATAAGCCGGCGTAGCAACCGTGAGCTAAGATCTCGAACCAACTCGGAGTAGCATGGTCCTTGACCAGCCAAAGGACTTAATCGTAGCCATTCTGAGTGAAAAATCACCCCCTCAGAAGAGGCAAAGGCTCCTAAATCCCCCAGCAGCCCTAGACGCCCCAGATGCCCCTAAGGTGGGCTAAGGCTTGAGGATAGCTCGTCCGTCCGCATGGACTCCAACCAAGTAACTTCAAATGTGGATGACCTGATTACTCATCACGACAGGGTCGTCCTTAAAGGAATGAGCTTTAAGAAGATTGATTAAGAGTCCGAACAGTATGCTTTTAAGGTATATTTGCATTGAAACAGTAGGTTCTTCTATGACAGCTAGCCCAAAACAGTAGGTTCTTCCATGAAGCCTAGGTCAAAGTGGACAACACTGCTATGACAATAAACAAGACTCTTGAAAAGAATGACATCCACCTTAAACAAGCAGCCGCTGAAGCCAAATCTCTAGCTGAGCAACTTGAAAAGAAGTGGTCTAAAGTAGATCAAAAGCTCGTTGAGAGGGATAGAGAACTGGAGGCCCTAAGACTAGACTTTTCGAAAGCTGTTGCCAAGCTGGACTAACTGCGGGCCAAAGCCTCTGCATGGCCATGCAAAAAGAAAAGAAAAGCATCTATCGCAAAGGAGTCTAAGATGCCTTCCTCAAAGCCAGGAATGACATGGTTTGTAGGTTCAAGGCTCGGAAAATCAACTGGCCCATACCCAAGCTAAGCAAAGACAAGAGTGATGATGACGAATCCAGTGAAATCTCCTTTGGGGAGAATAAGCCAGAGGAAAAGGAAAATAATTTCAAAGATAAGCAGAACAACAACCTTTCCAAAGATGTTCCACCAACATCAAAGAGGGCCTCCTCCCTTATGAAAGATTCTTTCATTGAGGTAATGAAACTGGCTAGGTCTAAGGGGGTAGGGCCAAGTACAAATGATAAGGAGGTGTCTTCTGCTGTTCAACCAAACTAGAGTAGATTAAGCAAGTTATGTCATTGCTTGATCTTGTTTTGTTATTTTTTTTTTATATAATGGCTAGACCGTCTTGGATAGACTTTATTTAATGTATGAACTTTAGTTAATTCTGCTTTCATTTTTAATTACTTATGTAATTGTCCAAATGCACTTTAACATCCGAGCCAAACCAATAGTCTAATTATAACTGACCAAATCACGTGCTAACAACTTAACTGACCTAACCAAACTATAGTACCTGCCCTCCAAGTTGGTCCAAAACCAAGTGGGACCTACCCTGTTTGGCCTCCAAATGGACGTAAGCCAAGAAAAGTAGTTAACCTGCCAGACAATTATTCTTACTCTTTTCAAAGCCAAAAAATTATTCCAAATTAAGGG
Organism: Rhamnella rubrinervis; assembly: GCA_007844105.2. Classification (NCBI taxonomy): domain Eukaryota; kingdom Viridiplantae; phylum Streptophyta; class Magnoliopsida; order Rosales; family Rhamnaceae; genus Rhamnella; species Rhamnella rubrinervis. The sequence goes on from CM017578.2 coordinate 17,586,045, forward strand.
TCAAATTGACCAGGCAGCACCATTCGGGTTAACCATGACCCTATCCTATGGTTCAGTTGTACCGTAGGTATATATCCGCTAGGAAAGTTTAAAGATTGGGGCCACTTCTCAACTTAATTCTTTTAATCCAAACTCATCCGTAACAAAACAGAATATAGAATACACAACTTGTTTAATATGAAAATAAGATTTTGTTGAACCGAACAAAAGGATAACAAAAGAAGTGTGTTCGCATTGTACATTGTTCTTTCTCATAAACTCTAATGGTATTATTGGCACAGGTGACCCGAACTTCAGCTCTGAAGCATGCCTACACCATTTAAAGATTGCAGGTGATAAGCCTTGGTCTGAGTACGTTCGTGACTCGGTAAGGACCTTCCCAAGTAGGACCAAGTTTTTCAGCATTCAACTCTTAGGTGTTCTGGAAGACCTTGTGCAACGTGAAATCTCCAATTCTGAACTTACGAGGATGAACCTTGGTGTTATATTACTTAGCAATAACTATTGGTATATTGCCATCAGCACCAAGACTTGTTCCCTCAATTCATCTGAGCTGTCCAGCGACCTCCTCCTTAGCTCAGCTAAGGCTACTTGAAATGTTAGAATGACCACTTCTTCAAAAATCACAGTCTCCGTTTCATAAGCAAGAGTGAAAGAAAATTTGCTAATTGCGCTATGTGGAGTGGTTCGACTCATTTAAAGCTCAACGGTAATCTTCCCTTCCATACAGAACTCCTATGTAGCCAAGTTGATGAATTAAGACCTATTGCCTGCCACTAAAATTCAAGGTATGTTGTATCGACATATAATATTCCTCCATATGAACCGAACCACATCCTTGTTCTTGATTTGCGAGTAAGCTTAAGCTTCCACCCATTTACTGAAGTAATCAGTTGCCATGAGGATGAACTATTTCTGTACAGCAACTAGTGGTAAGGGTCCAACAATATCTAGCCCCCACTGCATGAATGGCTACGGACTTGTCAAATTTGTCAACTCTTCAGATGTTGAACCATTGGCATTTGTTACAGTGCTGAGAGTATTCTACAACATCCTTCTGCATGGTTGGTTGATAATATCCTTGTGTCATAGCCTTATATGCTAAAGTTTTTCCGCATGAGTGGTTTCCACAATGTCCCTCATGAATTTTCACCAAGACTTAGTGTGACTCTCTTTCATTCAAACACCTCAGCAATGAGCCCATAAATGATCTCCTGTATAGCTTCCCATTTATGATTGAATACCAAGCTGTGATAAGCCTCAGTTTTCGAGCCTCCATCGTGGATGAAGTCTTCTTTTTCTTCTTCTTGAGGACCGGATAAAACTGCATTTTTTGGGAGCCCGTACCTCTCCTTGAGGTACGACATATCGTTGGGTTTGAAAATTGAAAGGATATCGGCCTTGATTATAATCGGGCGCATAGTCACAAGACCATACCTATTTTCGTCTGGCCCATCACTTCTAACACTTAGTTCTACATGTGGTGTTGGGTTGTGTTCAGCCATTTGGTGTGAATCTACAATCCTAACTGAAGAACTAGTTGAAGAGGAGGAATCTGAATAAACTAAGTGACGATGGAAAGGTGTACGAGACTCTCCAGAAGACATTTTGGAGGGAAACACAAATTATAGGAATTTAAAAGGGCAAAAAAAATCTGAATCTAACCTTCGCACTAGCCAAAGTTAGTGAGTGAGACTGGAGTTGAAGAATCAGAGGTGATTGAGAGTTGAAGAAGGAGATCTTGAGTGATTTCGTGCCTAGGGTCATCGGAGTTTGTATTGGAATACTGAGATGAGATAAGCCTCAGTTTCCGAGCTTCCAATTTATCTGAGGGAACCGTTCCCAAAATAAGGAAGTCTACTATCGGATTCATCCATCCTGGCTCTTCATCATGGTTAATACTCATAGCTTCTTTACTTCCTCCTTCGGCCATGTTGCCAACTCTTGGTTCAGATAGGAACTCAAGTGGTATCTTCCTGTGTTGCTCTTCCTTTGCCAATGGTATCTGAGCAAACTTCATTCTTGCGAATAATGCCTTATACTCTGTCTCGTTGTTTGATGCGGGAAAATCAAAATGAAATTCATGTTCCATAGTCAAACCATCTGGGTCTTCAAGCATGACTCCGGCTCCTGCTGCATGCCAATTCAAATACCTATCTACAAATAACTTCCAAACTGGTGTACCTTCTCCTGCCTGAGCAGGCTCATATGATGCCCCACTTTGTGATGCCTCTGCCTGAGTAGGCTCATGTCCAGCAGTGATAATCTTGACCGATTCTTCTAGATGCTCTATTTCATTTGCCTTATATATTGGTTCGGCCTTCCTTGTGAACTCGACAACAAAGTCTACTAGCACTTAGGACTTAATGGTAATTCAGGGTTGATATTCTTTTCTATACTCCCCTAATTCTATGGCCTACTGCACCATCCTTCCTGTTATATCTAGGCTAGAGGATACAAGGTTATAATAACAATCCTGTGGCATTGGAAGTATGGCCTTAGTTTTTTGGACGACGTGAGCAGAGCCAATTCTAACTTTTCAATGAATGAATACCGAGTTTTAGTGTTTACAAGTGCTTTGCTGATTAATAAATAGGTTGTTGCTCCTTTCCCTCAGTTTGGACGAGCACTGAACTGAAAGTGTGATCCGAAACTGAGAGATACATATACAATAGATCCCCAGGCTTTTGTTTGAACGGTATATGGGGAGAACTCATATCCGCGCTGAGCTGTTGGAATGCCTGTTTGCATTCCTCTGTCCATTCAAAATTTTTGTTCCCCTTCAAGGCTCGAAGAACGAAACACAATGGTCATATTCAAGACCACTATTCTTCCGTTTAATTTTTGCACCTCCTTAATACTCTTTGGGGAAGGCATGTTGAGCAGAGCTCAGATTTGGTTTGAATTAGCCTCGATCCCTCTTTACATAACCAAATAACCTAGAAATTTCCCTGAGCCAACTTTGAACATGAACTTGGTGGGATTCAACTTCATCTGGTGTGCAACCAAAACCTTGAAAGCTTGAGATAAATATTGCACATGATCTGGCTCAAGAACGGATTTGACCAGCATATTATCGATATATACCTCTATGGTAGAGCCAAGATGTGCTTCAAATATTTTGTTCACCAGCTGTTGGTATGTGGCTCCTGCATACTTTCATTTGATCGACATGACCTTGTAGGCTCTTTTTTGTCATGAATAGGCTTCCATGAAGCTTGATAATTGGTGGCTCACAGTAGCATCCACCATCATATCAATCTTTGGCAATGGGAAACTGTCTTTTGGGCAAGCTTTGTTTAAGTTTGTGAAGTCGATGCATACCTGGGCCTTCCCATTTTTCTTTGTTCAAGTCTGTGAAGCTTGGGTATTACACTTTTTTAACAAACCCATTCTTTAGCAGCTTGTCGATATCGTCGTTGATAACCTAGTTCCATTCTGGTGTAAATTTTCTCCTCTTCTACTAAACTGGTTTATAAGCAGGATCCATGTTCAGTCTGTGGGATATGACTTTCGGATCTATCCCTACCATATCATCTTTAGACTAGGCAAAGGTACTACGATGATCCCTTAGAAACTGAATTAACAGAGTCAAACCTCCGGGTCCATCTGTGTACCAATTTTAGTTGTACGATCAAGGTGGTCCGGATCCAATTGCAAGTCCTCTAGATCCTCCAAAGTGTCCATCTTATCCACCTGTACCACCCCTGACTTCTTTAATTGCAATTTATTTTTACCATCCCCTTTTACAGGGTTTTTCACGTCTTTTTGAGTCTCTGTATACTTAGTCAGGGCGTTGTTGGTTTGACCGAATTGTCCTTTGACTATGTGGGTATTCTGTCGTTTCAATTTTCCGAACTCGTATACTCGGCTCGACTAAGATTCTTTTTTTATTTGAAGATGCTTTGTGATGGAAGACGACTGAACTAAAGAAAAGTAGGTCCTTTCAGGCTTGACGCGAACACCTTACACATCACCGTATCTCTGCCTGACTGTGGAATGGAAGTTGGGATCATAGCCTACTTAAAATGTATTATATGATCCCTTGGGTCGACAATCCCATTATACAATGTAAACTTTAGGGCGGAGAAACCTACTGGAGTGTTGACTGAGGTAATCTCATCCATGAAAGGTGTATCTGGCACTTTATCATACCAGTTGTTAGTCCTTCCTTCGTGTCGAACCAAGTCTATCTGCTTAGACCTACGGTTATAATAGTTGTCCCCATACCTTGTCTTAGGTTGGTTCTAGCCTCCAGTAACCATTCCCCTTTTTGGGGTATGCTCGTCCTTTGAGAAAGAGTCTCCGCTTGACTTGCAACCCTATGGAATCCTCCAAGAACAGCCTCCGTTCTTTCCATTGTCCAGTTTGTTCGATCAACATCTCCTTCTTTTTTCTCTTCCTAAACTTTCCCGCGGCTAGCCAACTTAGTTTCCTTTGTCCTCTGCGGAGGATCGGTTCTCTCATGTATTGTAGGTATTCGAAGAGCATTGAATACCTCTAATAGTTGTCTATTGATATGTTCCTGCACATCGCTTCGATGTTGCTGAACCTTTGTTAATTGAACCAACTCCTCCATCTTTACTAGGAGCTATTCAATCCGAGTGTCATTCACGACGGTACCGCTACTAGCAACTAATGTTCCTGTGGCATTTTCATAAAAGAGTGTCATTTTGTCTTCCTGCAGTTCAAGTATAACAACAATAGAAGATGTTCTGACATTCTGATGCCATAGATGGTTGTGTTCAAGATTGCTAGAAGTAGGCCTGCGATGGCCTTTGTGCCAAAACTCAGCTACAAGCCCTCCTTCTAGTACCAAATTGTTTATGAGAATTTGTTCCACCACAAACCGTTAAACACTCCGCCACTGACCTGCAAAATAAAGGGGAAAAGCGTGAAGCATTAAGGGCACTAGTTGGTACTGGCCAAAGAATCTCCGACTCTCAAGTCAGTCATGATCTGAGAATAAGAATTCACTTTGGGCTTTTGAATGCAAATATAGCATAAGAGTATGTACCTTTGCTTTGAGTGATGATAGATATTTAGGCTTGGTTTTACCTTCCTCACCAAAGTAGGAGTTGGAAAATCTAGCTGTCTTGGTTTTGAGCAAGTCCCCAAAGTCTGCTCATCCCTATTTGAAAAGTAGAATATGGGAAAGTATCCAATATTAACTGTGGAGCAAACTTTTCTATTTGAAACTTTCCTTAACTCTTACCACATTCAAGTTAAAGAAGATCGTTCTGAACCATCAGCGTGGGGTCATTGCTTGACTCTCTTCATGTTTGAGCCAAACCTTTTCCGACCCAAACATTAACATCTCTTCCAGAGGACATCCTATTAGTCCAAGCCAAATCACCATTCGAACCTTCGCTCTGGTTGGTTAGGCTCTTCCAAGTTAAGCCAATGGGTTTGATCGTTCTTGCACCTTAGGCCTGGACGGTCCAGCCTGATCCTCCAACTTGAGCCTATCCAGCCCAGGATAGTGGGAATTGCCTATACATGTATGACACATTTTCTTTGTTAAAATGAGACTTTACTATTTTTTATGAGTATGAGAATCATAGGCTTATTAAGGTAGTTGCACTTGGTTGAAGAAAGTTTATTGGCTTTAACCTTTCTTACATGTAGACAACAAAACTCGCATTCTTTTGACTATTAATTAATCTATTGAAATGTCTGGTTGACTAAATATGGGGAGTCTGATTTGGAAGTGCCAATAGCAATTCACCCAACTATTGAGACTGTAATGATCTCAGGAGCTTTGAGGTGATCATTTGGTTATTGCTGGTTAATGGAAGCCAAATTCTTTCGCTTTCTTAAGATAATGGGAGTTGGGTACAAAGCCAGGGCTGAAGCTGAAGGGAGGTTGGTGTATCTGAAATTGGGGTACAGTCATGAGGTTGAGCTGCCCGTCCCTCTGTCGCTTTTGTGGTTTATGTATTCCGCTTCAAAAACAATGTCATTTGCTGTCCACAGTTGTAAGCCATATGAGGTCTACAAAGGCCAAGGTATAATGTACCTCGATGAAGTTATCAAGAAGAAACAAGAAAAGAAGTCTAAATGATTGATGCTGTCATGGTTGGACACAGTAAATTGGCAATCAGCAGTTTTGTTTTTGTTTTCTAAGGATTAAGTATGATTTGAAACATAAATATGTTTGTGTTTGGAAGTTCTTATAGTTTGGAAACATGAGGAAAATTGATGGAAATGACGCCAAACGTAGTTTAGGTGTATGAGAATAAACTTATGCTAATTACCCATTTTGCTTTGTTTTCCTTGGAGAATATTTTATCCAAATGTGTCTTCCTCCAGACTAAAACAGAGGGACTCAATCATCTTTGCGTGATGGAAAGCATTTGTTATTATCCAAATGAAACTATTTTGTGTTGTTGTTTAATTGACCTATAAATCATGTAAACTACATATATGACGTTGTTACAAATAGATCCAAATGAAAATTCTATAATTTTGGGCAATTGAAGTCAATACGAAATTAGTTTAAGAATTATTAATTGCCTATGATACCAACATTTACTGAAATTTTGGGAGGTCAAATTTGTATTTGTAATCATGAACTCCCTTTTTAGATTATTTGTCATAATAAATATGTTGTTCTTCTTTGTGTGTATTGCTGATTTTTGTTGATCTTATTTTAAAAATCAATATCTAATTCTCTTTCTTTTTCTTTTTTTTTTGAGAAAAACAATATTTTATTCTGATATAGTTTATTTATATTATAAAATCTATATCTTATAATTAGTAAATAAATATTTCTACGAATGGTTTTTGTTTTAAATATGGTTAGAATAAATTTATTTAGAAATAAAAATGAGCTATGCTTCTGGTCCTAACTAAAACCTTGGATATTAAACTCTCCGAGCTGTCCTAATATATGTTTATACTCAATTTCCTTACTTTTTAAATAGTAGTAGAATCAACAATATGTATTAGGATGAGGAATTGGAGTGTACAGTACAATTTCCTATTAAATACATAATAGGACTACGTACCACAATCCTAATTAGAATAAAATTAAAAAATTAATAATATTGAATAATCCTAATAGGAATTCTATCCTTATTAGGATAGGACGGTCCATTTATTATCTATAAATACTGTCTTTAGCCCTTATTATAATTCATTCTTCTAAATACTGTTGGAAGAGGATTATTACTCATTCTTCTAACTTCTACAAATGAGAAGAGGACACTTCTTTTTATATTACTCTAAATGAGAAGAGGACACTCCTATTTATATTACTCCAAAGATCAGTCTAGACTTCAATTAAATATTACTCTCTTTGAATTTTCTCAAAATATCTATCATTTTCTATATTCTTCTATCAACTACTACATTAATTATATCTACCACATTCTACACCATTCTACCAACTACTATATTAATTAATTATTTAGATAATTCTAAATTATGATTATTCTAGAAATTGAACTCACTAAATGGACTCATAAATTGTACAACCAAATACATATTTAGCAAAATGCTTGATTAACCCAAAATCAAGTTTATTTCACAACAAATACTCCCTCTACACATCCTTCTAACTATTCTTACTTAGGGCGGCTATGGCGAAGTTGTTGATGTTGTCGTTTATTCTTCTTTTTGTTTCGTGTGCTTCATGCATGGCACTTCCACATCCATTACCATGCATGGACCACAAGTTTCCAGACGGAAAATCCTTCGTCACTTCCAAGGATTTGACCCTACTCAACTCATTCCTCCATTGGAACTACTACCCTTCATCGTGCACAGTTGATATTGCTTTCAGGCAAATTGGAGAAAGCAATAGAAACCCTAGGTGGGTTGCATGGGCCATCAATCCTACTTCAACTGGAATGGTTGGCTCACAGGCTCTTGTGGCTTTTCAAAAATCTGATGGAACTTTGTCCACTTATTCGTCTCCTATAACCAGTTATGATACTAGCATGCAAAAGGGTAACTTTAGTTTTCCAATGTATGATATCTCAGCTCTATCTGACGGTAATGAAATCTTAATCTTTGCTACTATCAAACTACCAAACAACTCTACTGTGGTGAACCATCTCTGGCAACAAGGACCATTACTTCCTGGAAACGTACTCGGCATTTATAAAATTGTCGGGTGATAATGTTGAATCTTTTGGAAGCTTGGATTTCTTTTCAGGAAAAATCGAAAGCAGTAAAGGAGAAAATACCAAGAAGAAGGCTACAATCAAGAACGTCCATGGGTTTCTGAATGCCATTAGTTGGGGAATTTTAATGCCAACTGTAGCCATGTTGGCTAGACACGTCAAAGTATTCAAAGGAGCAGACCCGGCTTGGTTTTACCTTCATGTAACTTGTCAATGCGTAGCTTATTGGAGTTGCTGGATAGCACGTATGGCCGCAGATAGCTCCTTGTAGTCAGAGGAGAGACCATTGAGAATGTGTATGACAATTTCACGTGTTTGTCCCAGATTCGATCTTCGTCAAGCATGTGAGCCCATTACACCCATCTATATTCATAGCGTAGGACCCATAGATCCCTTCCCAGCAAGAGTGTCGGAACATTAGCTTAGAGTCCATCTCATTCTTGATCTTGATTAGAGCGTCGAGCACCATGGGACCGCACTTCTTAAGGTTGATATGGTACTCTTGGAGCTGTGGTTTCTCCGGATTCCACCTGTAAATTGAGAAGGTCTTCAGGTTTAAGCTGTCATGGGCCTTGGGTCATCAGTACCACTTCTCGTTGGCCGAACCACTGCATCTTTGTCTTCCACACAAAATCCATCCAAATTTTCTAAAGCCCCAATTTTCTAAAAAAACAAATCCTAAAAAATTAAGTATAAAAAACTGAAATTTGAGATGAAAAACCCTTTACTCATTCACAAATGGCCATGACAATAGAGGACGATGAAGAATCACGGTTTGGCGCCATCGGATCTGGGTGTGGAGGCACCGAATTTGTACGGTCCAGTGTGGGCTACGATTAGGAGCAGCTTGGAGCTGAGTGAGATTGACGGAGATGGACGAAATAACGGTATGGGTTAACGACGGTGTGGAGTGAGATTGAGGGAGATAGAGGCGGGGGTGTGGGAGAGAAGGGCAGTGGGAGTCAGCGAGAAGGGGTAGTGAGAGGAGAGTTGCAGATGAAGGAGGCGAGAGAGGAGTTTACATGTTTTTTTTTTTGTTCTTTTATTTTATAATTTTTTTTTAATTTATACCAATCAGTTATAAAAAGTTTGTGTAGCTGTTTCTAAAAATTGTGCCACATAAGCATCATACTTTGCGGGAAAATTGGCCCCAAAAGTGTATTGTGGTGTTTTGTTACAAAATTTAGTAACAAAAACCTATTTATAACTAATTGCAGTGCACATATCTCTATTAGTTACGATATTTTTTTCCGTGTCAAAAACATATGCTTTAGTTTCAAAAAAAAAACTTGTAAGTAGTATTTTCGTGACTAATTCAAATTTTTCTTGTAGTGCCGAAAGGTAGTTTATGACTTTTATTACAAAGACATACATCACATGGAGGGAAATTAGAAATAGAATCAGACATAGGTAAACAATGCGATGAGATGATGCGACGCAAGATAGAGGTAGAGGGATGACCGAGCCTGGAATGCCACAAGTGATGAGATGGAGATGACTTGGAGATATGGAGAGAGCTTGGGGCAGTAGCAGAGGATAAACTAGAGGAGTTGAAAAAGGTTGGCCATTCATAGAGATTTCCTTTACTCCGGCCGTGGACCAAGGATGCCCCCGTGCTCAAATCCTTCACAAGAAAAAAATCAAGAAAGAACTCAATTGAGGTATTATTTTGGAAGCAGAACTGTGACACAGACAATAAATTACATGAAATGTGAGGAGCACACAACACATTGTTTAAGTGAAATTGAGCAGTTGGAGTGGAAAGACTTGTACTACCTAAATGAGTAATAGGAACAGTAGTACCATCACCAATCATAATATCCTCAGCACCACCATAATCAGAGTGAATGGAAAGATTGCTGAGATCGGAAGTGATGTAATGAGAGGTGCTGGAATCCATCACCCAGTTGGTGGTAGGAGAAATCTGATCCGCAGTTGAGAGATTGGCTTGCGGCCATGAGGGGACAGGAGAAGGTCGAGACGTGCATGTCTTGGCACTGTGACCGGGCTTGTCACACAGCTGACAGACGATACGAGAGTTGCCACGACCAGTTGAAGGTCGCCAAGAGTGAGGGAGCTGTTGGGTAGAACCAGATGACGAAGGATTCCCACATTGTTGAGATGGAGTGTTGACCGAGGAATATTGCATATTCCTATTGTTGAATCCCATGGGCGTAAAAGGTTGAGGAAAAGTAGGAGCTGACGATGGGGAGGAGGAGAAATTCTTGCCCTTTTTGGAGTTATTGCGTTGAGTGTATTGCGCAGTAACAGGTGGTGTTAGTTTCGAGCCATCTTCACGTTTAAGGTAGGCTTCCTGGTCCAGGAGCTTATCGTAAATTTCTTCAAACGTTGGAACTGTGTCTCGAGCACGTATGGCCGTAGAGAGCTCCTTGTAGTCAGAGGAGAGACCATTGAGAATGTGTATGACAATATCTCCATCATTGAGAGGATGACCAATAGTAGCTAGATCATCAATAATAATTTTGATGTGCTGCATATATTCGGACACAGATTTTCCTTCGTTGCAAATTTTGGTGAGAGAATCAAGAAGACCCAACGAGCGAGTTGTAGAGCGATTGGCAAATGTTTTTTCTAAACGTTCCCATGCCTCAGCTGACGTGGTGCAGTTAGAAACCAAGGACAGAACCGAACCTCCATAGGATGACTGGATGCCATGTAATAGAAGACGATCCTGTCAAAGCCAAAACTTATAATCTAGATTATCAGAAGGTGCTTCAGAAGGAGATGAGCCAGAAAGAGTTGGTGGACACGTATAAGTGCCATCAAGATATTTGAGCAGATCATAGCCAAACATAAGATTTGTGATTTGAGCACGCCATGCTGGATAAGAGGCTGCCTTGGTGAGTTTTTGGGAAACCTGTGTGGCAAAATTAATTGCAATAAGACTTTTATCAGTGTTGGGAGGAAGAGATGTGCTAGAGGTGGTGACTGGGGCTTCATTGGGAGATGAGATCGTGGGTTCAGTTGCGGAGATGGCACTCATGATGGATGAAAATAAAAAAGGAAAAAGAAAAAAAAGGAACTGGGTGCAACGAAACAGCTAGTCAAAAGATGAGAAAAGAAAAAAAGGTGTCGTGGGCCTCTGGGGCTCTGATACCATGTAGAAAGCTGGGAGGAGATTGAATAAAATGATTGCACACCTTATTCATTTAGCTTTTACATGTATATATACACAGATATTACAATTGTATATGGAAATGACTTCCATGATGAACGTACAGAAATAAATGTACAAATGGTCCTAATTGACAGATCATAGGAAATTAATGTTAGAGCAATTATACATGCTGGTAAGCTCATTCAGAAAAGGTCAAGCTGTAGAAGAACCTACCAAAATTTGGCATAAAGAAACAAAGCATGGATTCAGACATACATCAAATTTCAAATTACCCCATAAATAGAGAGTAAACATTGAAAAATCGAATCTTTAGTATAGTATTTGCCAGATTTGTGATCTATACGCCGAATTCTTGCCTGCAAAGAGAGACGGATCTACGATTGCGTAAAAATGTTAGAAATTGTAGGGAAATTATGGGATTGTATTCTCTGAACTCATTCTTGGAACTGGGAGATTGATTTGGTATGGACGTAAATGGGAGATTGAGTTGCTATGGCAACGTACATATTCAAAACGTTATAAGAAAAATATTAGAAAGTTGGTAACAGACTAAGAAAGTTGCAATAGGATGCATTAGCAACATGCATTTAGAAACTGTTGTCAAATCTCGATTAAGTTAACCAATAGCAACATACACTATTGCCATAGATCCCTTTAGCAACAAGCAATCAATAAATATTGCTGTTTAAGTGTCGCAAATAACCATTTTTCTTCTAGTGTTACAAAAATACTAGATTTAGTCGTATGTGTAGATTACTGAAATTTAAATGTGTAGATTACTTAAATTTAAATGGACCCATATCATTTAGATTTACTGAGTTTAAATCTAGAGGTTTCCTATTTATATTTTTATTAATAAATTCTAACATTTATTTATATAAATATAAGATGAGGTTAGAGTACAGTTAATAATAATGAAATACTATATCTCTGTATCTCTTTTTCTTATTGTTCCTTTCTTCTTCTTCTTCTTCCTTTTTTTCTTTTTGCTATGTATTTCCTTTAAAACAACAGTTTGGCTGTTTTGAGTTTCTAATGGCATCTTGTAGCTGTGTTATCACGATTGTCCCTTTAGTAAAATTCAGCTATTATTAATTATAATATGTGTATATATATTAAACAAATTAACTTAGGGGCTAGCCAACGTGTTACAATGGATATATAAATATTAAATTATAATTAAGTCTCTCTATATATACTTCCCGGGCCGGACCTTGGCTATATGCAGTAGTTTTGAAATATTTAAATAAATTATTACGATGAAAATTTGAGGGGGAATTTGATATTATTTCAAAGTTCAGGAGCAAATCGCTTTAAAATAAAGAATAAAGTGTAATAGGCAAATTGACATTAGAGTTAAAGATGGGATTGGGGGTAATTATAATTTTCACTAATTTGAATCCAACTCTTGATAAAATTGAAACTAAAATTGGGAATTAACTCTATAAATACACAGCCATCACTCTCAATTTAAAATGGAAATTAATATTTGAATCAGCAATAAAAGAAGGTAAAGATAAATTTTCTCATGCATATTTAAAAAAGAAAGAAAGAAAAAATAAAAAAGAGACTTATAGATTTTATCATGCAAATTTATTATAGAGTAAATATTTTGGGGGCATTCTAAGACGCTTTAGTCACTTTTATACTATTAAGAGTTACTGGGCCTAAATGAAGAGGTTTTCTATTTATAATTTAATAGTAAATCCTTCGTTAGATGAGGTTAGAGTACAATTAATAATAATTATTAATTACCACATCTCTATCTCTATGTCTCTTTTTCTCATTTATATTATTGTTTGCCCTTTTTCTTTTCTTATATACGTCTTTCCCTTAGAACAACAGTTTGGTTTTTTTGGGCTTATAAAGGCATCAAGTAGCTTTGTGTTATCACTATTGTGTCTTGGTCAAATTTATTATTATTATTTACAATGTGTAGACATATATTAGTCAAATTAATTTAGGGGCTAGATGAAGTATTACCATGGATTTATAGATATTATAAATATATTTAAGGTACTTAATAAGTCTATCTATATATATATATATATATATAATTGCTTTCCGACATCATATGATTTATAATATGGTGAGTGATAATATAAGTATGATTAACCAATTTATGTAGTATCCTGTGAAAATAAAAATTAACAAATAATATGAATTATTATTTTTATCCATATTTAATAAGATGTCATATTTATATAACTCACAATATATAAGCGATATAGTGTATTAAAGTATTTTTATATATTAGAACCGATCCCTTATATAATTTCTCTTATATATGGTGAGTGATATTAAATGTATAATTAATCAATTCACATGAACTAAATAGACTAATATGGTAATAGTTTTGCCCAAAAAAAAAATCCATATTACAACACATGGAAAATATTAAGCCCGTGGCATTTTTTAAAATTGTACTTAGAGACTTATTTTGTACAATGAAAATATTCCCCCCAAAAAATATATATATATATATATCCTTAATATAACACATGGAAGATATTAAGCCCGTGACATTTTTAAAAATTGTACTTTAGAAAATTATTTTGTACTATGAAAATATGAAATTTATAATCTTTAAATTTATGAATGTGTTTGATAAATTTTTTTAAAATTATATGTTTATATATATATATATATGTTCATAAGTAATATATATCTTATATGGATAATGTCAAACAATATCTTTGATTTGATTTTTTTTTTTGCCACAAAACACATGAACGTTAATTTATTGTATCCCATGTTTTCCAACCTCTATATTTACAAGATGACAACCAAATATATTTTTAAGACGTTTTTATATTTATGAAATGAGAAACTACTTTACAAAATGTCAAAAAACGTGCCCTTATATGATGGATACCAGTTATAGAGCCTCGTGAAATTCCTCAAATAAGTGGCCGAATTATATTGCCACCTCGATTATTGATTAAGTGGGAAAAAGAAAATAATAATACGCTTTAAATAATTGAATTCGCTTTCATGGTAAAAACAGCAAAAAAGGAAAAAGTCCAACGACATGTCACAAACAGCAGAGAGCGAGAGAGAAGCCGTCCAACAATTTTATAATTTATTAAAGAATTATAATAAATTTCATGGGAAAAAAACAGAAAACAGAAAAAAGAAAAAAAAAAAACAATAAGTCCAACGACATACAGTATAGACAGAATGAATGCTTGAACCCATTTACATGTGTTGATGTTATTTGTTAATTAGAAGTAAATATAATACAAAGTATATATAACTACAAATGAATTTTAAATATTATATTTTCCAATTGGAACCTCCGTTGTGCGTGGATTCTAATTGAGTTATAAAAAGAATTAATATTGTTCTTGTTTTATATACCAAGAGTGGATCCCCTAACCTTAGCAAATCCCTTCCATTTAAGAACAACTTGGATTAGTTTAATCTTTGTTACTAAATCATATTGTTTTATCTCTATTAATTTGTCTTCATTAGCTCATTGTGGATCGACACTCCCGAGAATTTATTACTTGAGACAACCTACACTTGGGTTTGCAATCTTTTTGTTGTAGCATAAGTCAGTAACAACCTAAGTGTCATTTAATTCTAGAGCTTCTATTTCAGCTTTCATGGCTTTTTGCCACTCAACACTTTTGTTGGCTTGTTGGTATGAATTTGGTTTGATATGTGTTGAAATAGAGGTGACAAAAACTTTTTGATTACTTGACACTTTATGATATGATAAAGTAGCACACAAAGGGGAAGGATTACCTGACATTATAAGAACATTTGCCTTTTTTAACTTCAGTCAATGAGGAAGTGAGGAGGCCTGCTGACAGATAAAATCTTGTAGATGTGAGGGTGTTTTTTTTTATTTCTGGTGGATCTTCTAGGAAGGTGAGAGATGGTTGTGGTATCTTGTGAAATCTATGAAGGTGACTCTACCTCCTCTTCATGTTCAAAATTTTCAAGAGAATTGTTAGATTCCTCTGTAGTTTGAACCTCGAGTTGGACACTTTGGTTATTTGGGTAGTCTATCTCAATATTGATAGATTGAGTGAAAAGCAATTGAAGAGGGTCTAGTGTAGTATGATTTGTATCAAGATTAGTATCCTTGTAAGGAAATATGCTCTCATGAAAAATGGCATTTCTAAAAATGAATTGTTTCTTAGTTTCTAGGTCTAGCAGCTTGTAGCCTTTAATCCCAAAAGGGTACCCTAGAAATATGCACTTTTTAGCCCTTGGATCAAACTTGTGTCTATTATGAGTAAGGGTGGAAGCATAAGCTAGACATCCAAACACTCTAAGGTGTGAATAATTTGGTTTGGTTTTGAAAAGAAGTTCAAAAGGTGTTTTGTCTAAAAGAAGAGGTGAAGGGGTTCTATTTACAACATTCACGGCTGTAAGAACACAGTCACTCCAATAATTTATTGGAATCCCACTTTGAAATTTTAGAGCTCTAGCCACATTTAAAATGTGCTAATGCTTTCTTTCTGCAGTTGCATTTTGTTGTGGGGTTTCCACACATGTTTTTTGATGAATTATACCCTTCTCAAGGTAAAAATCCTTCATATTAAATTCACCTCCATTATCACTCCTTACAATTTTGATTTTGGAACCAAATTGAGTCTCAACCATGGTATAAAAATTCTGCAAAGAATTACTAGCATCGGATTTGAGTTTTAGTAATTAAACCCAAGTACAACGACTAAAATTGTCAACAATGGTGAGGAAATATCTTGATCCATCATGAGCAATTTCATTACAAGGACCCCACAAGTCACAATGAATCAAATCAAAATAATTTTGAGCTTTGTGTTGGCTAATAAGAAAAGGTAATTTGTGGAGTTTAGCTAAAGGGCATATAGAACAAGGTTCCTTTGTAGTGGAAGCCTTGCGAACAAAAGCAAATTCCATTAAATTTATTCTAGAGTATGAAGGATGACCTAACCTATAATGCCAGAGATTAAAATCATCATGATTACTAACAGAAGCTGAAATGTTTGTTTTATTACCAAGGGGAGATAAGACTTCATGCAGGGTAGTGGGAGCTACATTCTTTTGGATAAGATGATATAGACCTTGCCTCACCTCACCCATTCCAGTCATCTTCCAAGTTGAAAAGTCCTATATAAAACATGATTGAGGGAAGAAAATGAGACAACATTTAGAAGTTTGTGCTAATTTTCTAGTAGATATCAAATAAAAGAGAAAGATGGAGCACACAAAACATCTTCCAAGGTCAAAGTTTTTGTTACTTTGACAATTCCAATATGAGTGACAATAGCAACATCTCCATTTGGGAGTACCACTGAGTGAGAAATTTCTGCCTTGATGCTTGTGAACAATGTAGCCGAACAAATCATATAATTTGTAGCTCCAGTGTCCACAATCCAAGGCACATTACAAACAGTATTGGGTTTGGAATTACGAACAGAAAGACATAAAGAGATACCAGAGATTTTGGGCATTTTACTCTGATTTGACGAAGATGGAGCGATGGTTTGGACTTGATTAACCAAAGGAATGTAAGGATGAGTGTGTTGAGGTTTGAGCAAAGCCATTAACTAAGCATCTTGCCCTTAAGTCAAAGACACCTGGTTATTGTCACTTACCTGCTCCTGTCCAGGTGATAGAAAAGTAGTGGCTTGATTGGCAAAGCTTCCATTCCTTTTGTTCTTGCCATGAAATTTATGGCCCGGAGGGTATCCATGTATTTTGAAACATTTTTCTCCTGTATGCCCAGGCATTTGACAATGTGTGCATGTTGGCTTATTGGGATTTGCCTTGAAACATCTTTCAATGGAATGTCCTGATGTCCTACAGAATGTGCAATAATACTTCTTAAGTGAGAATCCATTTTGGCTTCCCATATCTCTTCCGTGCGATGCAAGTGCCATGGTTTTGCTGGTGGGAGCCTCAACAGAAATTTGCCTTCTCTTCTCTTCTTGTTGAATGATTGAATATACCTCATTAAGCTTTGGAAAGGGCTTAATCATTAGAATATGAACCTTAATGTCTTTATACGAATCATGAAGACCCATGAGAAACTTCATAATCCAATTTCTTTCTTAATTACTCACAATAGTTTTCAACCCTCCATAAGTGCAATTAGGTATGGACTCATAATTTATTAATTCATCTAGCAGAGTTTTTAACTTCGAAAAATACTTACTCACAGTGTCTTGGTTTTGCACTAAGCTTGCAATTGTCTGCTTCACTTCATAAATCCGTGGTGCATTTTGCTGTCCAAAACGTCGCTCAAGGTTCACCCACAATTCATGAGCCGTCTCAGCATAAAGAGTGCTTGTTTTACATCTACTGACGTCATGTTCTGTAACCAAGTGATGACTATGTCCTTGTAGTGGAGCCATGGTTCTATTAATGGACTATCTGCATTTGGTCCACAAATAGTTCCATCAATAAAACCAAGTTTATTTTTTATTCGAAGAGCCCTTCTCATAGATCTTGCCTAGGAGTAATAGTTGCTGGAATCCAGAATTTGCGTGACCAAGAGAGCTCTAGAGCTATCATTATTCCCAATAAAATATGGACTGTTTGGTTGTGATGGATCACTGACATTTGTGTTGATGGATTGGTTTTGATCTGAGTTTGTATTTAGGGATTGGTTTTGATAGGGATTCGTATTTGAAGAATCATTCTGAGAAATCCTTGCTCTGATACCATAAAAAGAAAAAAAATAAAAAAGAAACTTGCAACCAGACAAGAAGAGCAAGGCGAATCAGAAAGATGACCGAGAAATAATTGCATATTTTATTCTCATTCCTTCTCTTGAATATATAGCTGTACAATTATCCTTACTAGTAAAAAAAAATTTTTAATCAATCCTCTATCAGTGGCAAGATTAATGCTAGCAAGCTGTATGATACTTATAAAAAAAACAAAAGAAAAAGTTCCTCCTTTATTTGAAGTCTCGCTGACTTAGCTGGAAGTTGTGCTAGCAATCATTCCTTTTATGCTTTATATTTCAACAACTTGATATTTCTTAGGTACATCACCCTCTCAAACAACAGCTTCTTAGGTGAAATTCCGCCAGATATCGGTCGTTTATTTCTGCTGCGAGTACTCAATCTCTCTAACAACACGCTAGGAGGGGTAATTCCTGTAAGCTTGGTGATGAACTACATTAACCTCGAGATAATTGACATCTCGAGAAATAAATTCACTGGAAAACTTCCCAAGGAGATTGGTTTTCTGGTCAAGCTTGCGGGACTTTATGCCAAGGCAAACAATTTGATTGGAGACATTCCTCCTACAATTGGAAACCTTTCTTCACTTGAAAACTTTTAAGGTGTTTGGAAATAATTTGGTCGGACATATTCCAGATGATGTTGGCCGTCTGAAAAGATTGTTATTGTTCAATATTGTTGTCAATGGGTTGTCAGGTACGATCCCTACTTCTTTTTACAATATATCCTCTATCAGAGAAATTTTAATGGCAGACAATAATCAATTTAGAGCCACTCCTCCAGAAAACATAGGCATCACTCTGCCTAATCTTCAAATTTTAGGCCTCGGCACTAATGAATTTTCTGGGTCCATCCCAGCTTCATTATGCAATGCTTCAAAGCTTCAAATAATTAGTGTTCTTGAAAACAACTTTGAGGGACGAGTTTCAACTAAGTTTGGTAATCTACAAGATTTATGGTGGCTAGATATCAGTTTCAACAATCATGGAAGTAATTCCTCCAATGACTTGGACTTTATCAGGTCTTTGAGAAACTGCAGCAAACGAGAAATACTTGTTTTCAATCATAACCATCTTGGAGGTGTCCTACCCAACTCCATTGCAAATTTGTCAACCCAACTCAATTTTTTACTACTGGGGAGTAATCAAGTATCTGGAAACATCAATGGAGCAATATTTGAGAATCTTATCAACTTGATTCAATTGGGTATGGAGAAAAATCTTTTCACTGGCATCATTCCCACTTCTTTTGGTAAGTTTCCAAATATGCAATGGATTTCTATACACAGAAACAAATTGTCTGGACAAATTCCATCCTCCCTAGGCAACCTCACTAAATTAGCCCAACTCACTCTGGGAAATAATAATTTACAAGGGACCATTCCTCCAAGTCTAGGAAATTGCCAAAGATTGCAATACTTGGACATTTCTGAAAATTAACTTTTTGGGGCTATACCTCATCAGGTTTTTAGTCTGTCTTCTTTATCACAGGTGCTCATCTTAAGGAAGAATTCATTCAATGGAACACTGCATATGGAAGTGGGTGACCTTAAAAATCTTAATGCTATGGATCTCTCTGAAAATAATTTATCTAGTAAAATTCCACCTCCCATTGGAGAGTGCCAGACCCTTGAACACCTTTATCTGTAGGGGAATTCCTTCCAAGGAATTCTACCTTCATCTTTGGCTTCCTTAAAATCTCTTCTGGGGTTGGATCTTTCACGAAACAAGCTGTCTGGTCAAATTCCAAAAGATCTGGAGAAAATTACAACTTTCTTGTACTTAAATCTTTCTTATAATTACCTTGAAGGTGAGGTACCTGAAAATGGTGTTTTTGGAAATGCAAGTGCAATATCATTGATCGGGAACGCTAAGCTTTGTGGTGGTGTTTCAACACTGAAGCTGCCAACATGCCCCATTAAATTATCAAAATAAGGAAAGAAAAACAATTTCAAAATGATAACGGTAATAGTTAGTGCGGCAATTAGTTTCCTTGTGCTTGCAACCTTTGTTGTTGTTTGTGGGAGGAGAAAATCAATAAAGTCAACTTCTGCATTCTCCATAATAGAAAGTCTTCCAAAGATTTCATACAGAAGGCTTTATGAAGCTACTGCAGGTTTCTCTCCCAGTAATCTAATTGGATCTGGTGGTTTTGGTTCTGTATATAAAGGAGTTCTTGATCAGGGACAAAGTGTTGCTGTAAAGGTTTTCAACCATCAACAGATAGGTGCTTCAAAGAGCTTCATTACAGAATGTAATGTTTTGAGAAACATCTGCCATCAGAATCTTGTTAAGATCGTAACATGTTGCTCCAGCACTGATTATGGCCAAAATGAATTCAAACCTCTGGTATTCGAATTCATGACAAACGGAAGCTTAGAGAAGTGGCTGCATCAAGATACAGTAAGTGAAAACCAATCAAGAAATTTGAGCCTAATCGAAAGATTAAATGTTGCAATAGATGTGGCCTCAGCATTGCATTATCTTCATGATCAGTGTGAAACCACAATCCTTCATTGTGATATAAAGCCAAGCAATGTTCTTCTTGATAATGACATGGTAGCTCATCTGGGTGATTTTGGTTTAGCAAGGCTTCTCTTGACCACCAATAATTCTTCTCAAACTCAAAGTAGCACAGTTGGAATGATGGGAACCATAGGCTATGTTTGCCCAGGTAAGAAATCTCAACTATTTGACGGCTTAATTTTGTATTTTTTGATCATCTGACATCCTACAATCTGTTTTACTGAAGAGCTAAACTTATTGAGTTACAATATTATTGTGAATAACTAGAACATATATAGTATTTTTTATGTGTTTGTTTTTCTTATGATCTTGAATCCCTTTTTGAGTCTAAATTGCTTCTTTTCAAGTCGCCTATAGCTTTTCTTCTCAAAAATCTTTCTAGCACTTGAGTGACCCAACAATTTAAATCTGTTATTTTCATACACGCTAAAAAAAAGTACTAATGACCTAAAACAAAGGTCTTTGCGTAGCATGGTAACTATGCTTTGACTGTATGCTGTTTATCAGGTTCTCATTATACAAATTAATGCAGTTCAATAATTAGGTATGCAAAAAAAAAAAAGTGTAAATACATAATCATTGATGAGTCCAACAAGTGAGTTACTAAGCACTACACCTGGGGATGTGGCCTAGCAGAAAGGAAGCCGACCGTTCCATCACACTCGTTTGCGAGAGTTGTAATTCGAGTCTTAGCAAGCCCCGTTATTGCCTTAGGTGTACTCAACCTTACTTGAAGTGCCAGGTGGAGGGGATCTGTTAGAGGGCTGAGCCAGCTGTTCTAGAGTCTTATAGGGTTGTAAAGCTAGAGCAGTAATAAGACTCTATCCACTAACAGAATCCTGGGCTGATGAGATTCACATCGAGACCCTTTTTTATTCATAAAAAAAAAACATAAACAAAGCACTTATTCAAATATTATACAAAATCCACTAATTTTTAACTTTTCTATTTTTAATTTACTTTTGCATTTTGTACATGAAACCCTTTTCCTATTACACCATATCTATATTTTCAAATTTATGAATCACAGAGTACGGTATGGGAGGACAGGCATCAAGAGAAGGGGATGTTTATAGCTATGGGATCCTATTGTTGGAGATGTTCACTGGAAAAAGAACAACCGACAATATATTTGCAGAGGGTTTGAATCTGTATACATTTGTTGCGAATGCATTGCCCGAGAGTCTTTTGCAAATTGTTGACCAAATGCTGTCCCATCAGCATCAATGACTAGAGAAGAAGAAACCCACAACGACAATGGTGAGGTTAGCAGTGAGAACCAGGGCCAAATGAATGGTAATTAGGGCAGAGTTGCTTACTTTCAGTCTTGAGGATTGCAGTTGGCTGTTCAATGGAATCGCCAGGGGACAGATTGAAGATGGAGGTTGTGACCCGAGAACTGCATCTCACCAAAAGGGCTTTACTTGTGGGACTCCAATCGGCTTCAGCGACAGTACGTATTTTATTTAATTAATTTCAAGAAATTTCAGTCATATACATAAAAATACTTGTCCAGTTGTTCTTAATTACTAAATCGTTTTGCTTTTATTAATTTGCAGAATCGTTCCCACTTTTTTTAGCAAGTTCTCTTGGAAGCGTATCTCTCAGTCAAGTATGTCCATGAAGTGATTTAACCGTACTGCTTTGTAAAATATTCAATATTATTCTCCATAGGTTATTTGTAATCTATGCACTCCTCTAGTCTAGCTTTCTTGACTGAAAACTTCAAACCCCGGTTTGTATGATGCATGAAATTATATATTTGATTTTCTTAATCCTCTTAATGTGTGTGTTTATTGGATCCCTTCACTTTTTCAGAGATTATGCTTATCCTAAGAAAAAAATATGGCCCACTTTCCACATATTTTATGATTTGCGCCGCGTAGAAAATAACATTGCTACTTTTTTTTTTACCTTAAAATAAAATTCCTACTAAGGCATTAAAAAAAAAAGTGATAACATCAAAATTTTAATATTATCACTCAATTTTTATATTTTATAGGTGATGCTCTAAGAATAGCTTAATTAGCAAGACTTGCAACTAAATGTCAGTAGGTGCCTAAGTCACCGCCACATCCAATTGTAAAGGCAACAAACAATGAGTTGGGAGTAATGGAGTGGTTTCTGCCTTTCTGGAGATAGAGGAGAGATCTCATAAGTTGCTTGCCAAAGAATGTTGTTTCTCCCAACAAACACTCTCAAGCTTACCACCATTAATATATCGCAGCCTGATCCTGTGAATAGAATGTGCCTTTTCCTCTTTGTTGTAAGGTGGGTCTGTCTAGCTTTGTTTGTGGGGTTAACTTCCAATCTAAGAAAACTCTCAATATGCCTCGTAGCTTTCCATTGAGTTGACTGCACAGTGCATTAAATACACTTGGATTGTGTGACTCCCATGGTCTTATTGACCGAGTCTTCTTTCATCTTTTGTCTTCTGATGAGTTGGACTCTAGCCTAATGTCTTTCTTTGACTGGAATTTTAGTCTATGAAATTTTACACGGAACAAACTCAGCCAAGTTTTTCATTTTATTTTTCAATTTTATGACATTACACTTAATAATTTATTATTGGCTTCCATATAAGGTTTATATATTATTTATTAGGATAAATTTTTTTGTTAACTAATACTCTTTGTAATTGCAGCATTAATGAAAAAAAATACGTGCACTAAATTAAAGCAACAATAAAGAGGTGTGATAAAATGTAAGATAAGGCAAACTTAAGCATGCAAAAAAATAATAATAATAATAAATAAATAAGGTTCGATTTTGAATTATCAAATACCTGATTTTTTATTTATTTTTAGTAAGAGATATTCTAAGTTACGAACGGTCCTCCAAATTCGTTTCGCATTGAAGTTGGGGCTTATCAACTTGTTTCCAAATGCTTCAGGTATTGTGCCTAGAAAACTATTCATCTTCAGGTTCAAGTCCATGAGGCTCTTGCTGAAATCTCCAAGGCACCATAGAATCTTATCGTTTAGGCTATTGCGTGACAAGTCCAGAACTTCAAGCGAATTTACATGGCAAATCATGGATGGAAACTCTCTGGTAATTTGTTTTTGGAAACGGAGAAGAAAGCTGTACTAAGAAGTGGAATAGGAAGTGATGTAGTGAAACCCAAGTGATGTAGTGATGTAGGAAGTTATTATTATGCATCATTTGTTAGGTTAATTTCTTCATACGACAGCATATTACCTTTCATTGTAATGAGTTTGAGTATATGGTACCTTTCAACCATAGTTACAGGCAGAGTATTATATTTCGTTGTAATGAGTTTGAGTATATAGTACATTTCAACCAAAGTTACAGGCAGAGTTTGAATATTATAGAAACTTTCAATTTCCATTGTAAGAATTTTTTATTTCTTTCAATGAAAATAGGCCTTGAAGATCATCTTTCTTGGTAAAAATATTGTGAGCTACACCAGTTTGGAATAAGAGAAAGGGAAATTTCCTACTACTCCCATGGCCGGCGGTGAAGTTTCGCAACCATCTCACAACGATGACCGTGTCATGGCCCATGTTGATTTACGAATCAGTCATATTGAAGATAGGTTTGAGCGTAAGTTTGCAGCTCTTTCACAGGAGGTGCTAACTATGCTTGACGCTATTTGAGTTGAATTGAATCGGTCGTTTGCACCATTGCCCCAAGCCCAACAGGATCATGATGGAATCGTTCCTCTACCACATCCGGTGAAGCACCCACCACAAACTCAATTCCAACAGCCCAATAATACCTAACAATTCCATCCACAACAAATTCACCAGATTTCACGCCTAATCCCACATCCATACCCACAAACAAATTTTCAAAGCAATCCCCTTTGAAATTTCCAGCCACAACCAATACCCCCACCAAATCTACAACCAATTCAACTACCACAGCCTTACTCACAAAATTTCCCTCAACAATTTCACAACCTAGACCCTATTCTTCTTGTGTACGGCTATAGAAGGCATCCGCGGAGACCAAACCACAAGCAGCAACAATTCAACAATGCAGAAGATATCTCAAATGAAGACGTGGCTGAATTGTTTGATGGAACTTGAAACCAACAAGAATTTTATCAGAGGGCTCCACACGGTATAAGCTAAAATTGGATTTCCCCATTTTCTATGGTTTATTACTCATTGAAGATTTTATGGATTAGCTTAGAACTGTGGAACAATTTTTTGATTATATGGGCAATAAGGAAGAACAACAGGTGAAGATTGTGGCATATAAATTGAGAAGGGGGCTACTATTTGATGAGATCAAGTGCAGCTTACTCAGAGAAGAGAAGGCAAGAGGCCAGTTCATATGTAGGATAAAATGAAGCAGTTACTACGGAAGATGTATCTACCACCAGATTATGAATAAATTATGTATCATCAATACTTGAGTTGCAACTAAAGGTATAAATATATCTTAGATTATGTGAGTGAATTTTATAGATTGAGTGCTAGGCTAAATTTGGTAAAGATTGAGGTTCAAAAGGTGTCTCGATTCATGAGTGGACTAAAAGATTCCATTAGGAATGAGTTGGCAATGAACATCATATGGATAATGAGTGAAGCTATTAATTATGCCAAGAAGGCTAAAAACAAATTGGCTCAGTTATACTCAAAAACTAATTCCTCAAGGAGAGCCTACTTAGTACCTCTAAATGACAAACCCCAATACTCCCGAAACACTCAAACCATTCCATAAACTAGAGCCAAAAATTTACTAAAAGCTCAAAACCAAGCTTCTACCTTTCCTGAAATTAATACCCAATGTCAAAACCAAAATAGAATGTAAACAAGGCCTCAGAAATAGCAAAACTAGAACACTTATTCCAGACCAATTCCTAGGAAATGTTACAAATGTAACCAACCGGGTCAAAAGTCTAGTGACTGTCCATAGAGGAAAATGGCCAATGTGGCTGAAGAAGTTTGAGAAGAAGAGGAATAATTTGAAAAGGAGGAAAATGTAGTTTTAGAGGATGATGGAGAACAAGTAAATTGTGTTGTTGAGAGAGTATTATTATCACCAAGACAACCAATTACTTCTCAAAGACACAATTTATTTAGGACCAAGTCCACAATTAAGAACAAAGTCTGCAAAATGATTGTTGATAGTGACAGTTGTGAAAATATAATTTCTAAGGCTCTAGTTCAAACATTTGAATTATTTATAGACAAATATCCTAAACCTTATAAAATAGGATGGATTCACAAGGGAAGTGAACTAATGATCACAAAAACTTGCAAGGTTCAATTCTCAATTGAAAAATTTTACCAAGATGTGATAGAGTGTGATGTGGTGGACATGATAGCCCATCATTTATTGTTAGGTAGGTCATCGCAATATGATAGGCAAACTATTCACCAAGGGCTTGATAACACTTATAGGTTTCATTGAAAGGGAAGAAAATCATTTTGGTTCCTACTTTCCAAAAACCAATTCAAGTTATGCCCTCTGTAAAATAGCAACATTGTTAGTGGTTCCTGAAATAGAATTTGAACACCATTTGCTCGAAGAAAGGACAGTTATAATTCTATTTGACAGACAATTACAAGAAAACAGTGAAGATATTCCATGTGAATTGAAACCACTTTTATAGGAGTTCTCTTGTATTTGGCCAGAAGAACTTCCAAATCAACTTCCTCCTACGAGATATATTCAATATAGAATTGACTTGGTACCTGGAGCAGGTATTCCACATCTTCCTCACTACAAAATAAGCCCTCGGGACCATGAGATTTTTCAATAAATGGTTGATGATTTGTATTACAAAAAAAAAAAAAATTGTCGATGATTTCTTATAAAAAAAATTGATAAGGCCAATCTTGAGTCTTTGTGCTGTACTTGTTTTGTTACTTCCAAAAAAAGATGGAACCTGGAGGATGTGTATGGACAACAGGGTCATCAATAAGATTATAGTGAAATATAGCTTTCTAATACCTCAGCTGGAAGACTTGTTTGATAAATTGCATGGTTCTCAAAGTGCTTAGTAGGTTGGATTTAAGGAGTAGATACTATCAAATACACATCGGAGCAGGAGGTGAGTGGTAAACAACTTTCAATACTCGAGAAGGATTATTTAAATGACTAGTAATGTCATTTGACTTATCAAATGCACCAAACACTTTCATGAGATTGATGAATCAGTTTCCTAAACCCCTTATTAGAAAATGTGTGGCGGTGTATTTTGATGATATTCTCATTTACAGTCAAAATTATTATGACCATTTATAGTCCATCAGAGAGGTATTTGAAATTTTAAAAGAGAATCAACTTTATTTAAACCTCAAGAAGTGTGAATTTCTTACTTCACAACTTCTATTTTTGGGATTGGTAATAAGCAAAGAGGGAATTCAATTGGCCAGCAAAGAAAGTGAAACCCATATGAGATTGGCCACCTTCAAGCTTAGTCACTGAAGTTTGCAGCTTCCACAGATTGGCTACATTCTATACAAAATTTATTTGAGACTTTGGAAGGATTGTTGTTCCAACCATTGATTATCTAAAGAAAGGAGCGTTTCATTAAGGTAAATCTCAACAACAAGCTTTTGAAATCACGAAGACTATATTAACTACAACTCCAGTCTTAGCTTTACCAAACTTTGACAAATTACTTGAGGCTGAAATTGATACTTCTATGGTTGGTATTGAAGTTGTACTTATGCAAGAAGGAAGGCCAGTTGAATATTTTAGTGAAAAGATTTGTGAAGCTAGGCAATGGTGGACTACTTATGAACAGGAGCTCTATGCTATTTTCAGATTATTTAAGCAATGGGAGCATTATCTCTGAGACAAGTCTTTTGTTCTTCATAGTGATCATCAACCACTTTAATTTATAAGTCTCAAAAAAATCTACAAAGAATGCATGCTCATTGGATTATCTTCATAGCGACTTTTCATTATGCTTTCCACCACAAATCTAGTAACAAGAATCAGGTGGTTGATGCCCTCAGTAGACATGCACTCTTACTTACAACAATGGAAATTATCATTGAAGGTTTTGATCATTTCAAAGATCAATATTCAGAAGATACAAATTATGTAGCAATCTAGAACAAGTGTCAAAATTATAAACACGCTGAATTTTTTCATATTCAGCAAGGATATTTATTTCAAGACAATCAGCGTTGCATTTCTAGAGGTTCATTTCGAGATCTACTCATTCAAGAATTCCATTATGGAGGTTTAGCTACACATACAAGTAGGGACAAGGCGATTGTTATGTTGGCAAAAAGATTTTACTGGCCACACATGAAGAGGGAGATCTTTTAATTTGTCCAAAGGTGTTTTGTTTGTCAAAGTGCAAAGGGTACCTCTCAAAATATAAGATTACATAATCCTTTGCCAATATCTGAACACATCTGGGAAGATTTAAGTATGGATTTTGTCTTACACTTGCCTAAGACTCGAAGACATTTTGATTCAATTTTTATGGTTATTGACAGATTCAGTAAAATGACAAATTTTCTTCCTTCCAAAAAGAGTGTCAATGCTAGTTATGTAGCAAGTTTTTCAAAGAGATCGTTCATTTGCATGGTATACCCAAGACCATAACTTCAGATAAAGATGTGAAGTTTCTTAGTCACTTCAGGAAAGTCCTTTGGCAGCGTTTTGGTACGACTTTAAATTATAGCAGTACTTACCATCCACAATCTGATAATCAAACTGAAGTTGTTAATAGGACTTTAAGTTCTATGTTACGAAGCCTTATTGGTAACACTCCTAATTAGTGAGATCTCTTCTTCCCTCAAGCTGAATTTGCCTTTAATTTCATAATGAATAGATTTACACGAAAGTCCCCCTTTGAGATTATTTATACTAAGGTTGCAAGTCAGACCACTAACTTGTTACTTTTACTACATACTAAGAACGGAGATGTTGACAGTTTGGCTGAGAGAATCACCAAAACCATTGAGGAAGTTTGAATGAAGCTTCAAGAGTTTAATTCTAAATACAAAGCAGCTGCTGATGATCATCATCAATAGAAAATTTTCCAGGCTAAGGACATGGTTATGCTTCACTTGAGAAAATAACCATGCTTTATTTCTGAATTTGTAGACTTCAAGTCGCGTTTTTAGTTTGATCTCCATTTCACCTTTTTCACCAAAATAAGTAGTTTTCGAGAATACCCCCTAAGGAGTCGAGGCACTTTTTCTACCTATTTTACCCTTGGTTAAAAGTTGACTTTTATTGACTTTCACTGTTTATTATTTTATTATTATTTTTATTAAATATCTAAAAATTGATTATTTTATTAATATTTCAATTGATATTTTGGGATATTTCTCCTGTAATGGCCAACCACCCTTGTGTCTTGCTTACTTGTTTTGTATTTCAATGATTTTTAGAGAGAGAAACACTAAAACCTCGAGAGAGAAAGTGAGAGAAATTGGAAAATACAAGGAATTTTGAAGAAAAATTCTAAGGTTAAGGGCCGGCCATCAAGGGGATTTCATTAGCATTGTTTTTGGTGGTTTTCAAGTGGAGGAGGGCGTGAGAGGTAAGCAACTATTCATCTTTGATTTTGCATGAAATGAGTGTTTTTACTTGATAAATTAATGGAATCATGCTTTGTATTGATGGTTTGATGATTACACATGCTTAATTTTATGTGTATTAAGTGTATGACAAAATCCGCAATCGATGAGGGTTTAGGATTTTGTGGAATTAAAACTTAAATTGTGATTTTGATAGTTTAATGCATAGTTAATTGAAGTTGATGGTTGAAGATGACATAAACCTTTACTAATTTGATGAAATGGGTTGAAATAGACTTGTAGAGGGGCCGGCCATTGTAGGACTCATTTGTCAAATTTTTTATTGTGAGGGGTATTTTGGTATTTTCACATCCTAAGGATATTTTCGATATTTCTAAAATTTACAAGGGTATTTAGTTCATTTTGCATGTAAGGGACACAAATGGGATTTTTAAAAATATTTAATGGCATTTTAGGCTTTTATATGTAAGAGACATAAATGGAATTTTTGAAATTATTGAGGGTATTTTAGTCATTTTTAATATGAGGGATAAAATTAGAAATCATAAAAATATGAGAGGTATTATGTCAATTTGCATTTCCAAATATTTTATTATATATATATATATATCCAATTATATTTATTTACATATATTTATATTTTATTAAATATTTATTTATACACTTATTTATATAGTTATATTTATGATTATATTTTATAAAATGTATATATATTATGTATGTATTTACTATGTATTTATAAACATATTTTGTATTTGGACAAATATATAAATATGTATTTATGTATGAAAATGAGTATTAATCTATATATTATATATATAGCATGTGTGCATTGGTATATGTATATATATCCATATGTATGTATAAGTTTGTGTTTTTGTGCTTGTAAATGTGTATAAAATATATGTATATATATGACTCTGTATGTGTATATATATATATGTATGTGAATATATATTTATATGTGTATAATTTTATATATGGATTTGTATATGCATTTATTTTTGTATTTATAAATATATATATATGCTATTATTCTTATTTATATGTATATACATGAGTGCTTATATATATATATATATATATGTATGTATATGGTTGGAGAAGCACTATTTTTGTACTGTTATTTAATTAAGGGTAGTTTGCTAATTGACCACTTACATTTAGGGGTATTTTGGTAATGTCTATTTGCTCAAGGGTTATCTTGATAATTATTGAAAGGGTCAATGACACTTTGATAATTATATCGGTTTATTAAATGGTTGTCAACCATTGGTTAAGTAGGGGTATCTTGATAATTATCACTTTCATGTAGGATGATTTGGTAATTATGTGTTTTGTTGCTTTGCTTGGTTGTGTTTATGCGTTGTGGCATATGCATTCATTTACATAAAGCAATTCAGAAGGTTTTATTTTTTTATGTGAAATGTTAAATTTTTCTCTGAGGGTTTACATTTTCAAAATGGTTGCACCGATGTGTATGTATGGCTTTAAACCCTATTTTTAATAGTTCCTTAAATCACTGACCACGCATGAAGGTGGGTTGCTCCAGAATGGTGATTCAACTGCAATACCATGAATGACCGTGGGGTTTCATGTGGCCGCACAAAACACGGAAAGAGAGAGTGAGCTATCCAGTTTATAGGAGAAAGAGGAAAAAATGATGATTTTTTATATGTATGGTTGTACACTACATTGACATATGTATTTGGGTTACCTACTGAGTGTTTTTCACTTACAATTTCCCTCCTACATCTAATGATGTTTTAGATAATCTAGAGAACTTGTGGGTAAGTTCTTCTTTAGTTGGGAGGATCTGATGTCGTGAAGCCCAAGTCCAAATCCACACACAATCCAGTAACTCATTACTTATTGGCTCATCAATTATTATTATGCTTTATTTGTTACGTCCAATTTCTTTGTATGATAGAGTATTATCTTTCGTTGTAATGATTTGAGTGTATAGTATCTTTCAGCCATAGTTGCAGGTAGAGCTTAAATAATACAGAAACTTTCAATTTCCTTTGTAAGAATTTTCTATTTCTTTTAATGAAAATGAGCCTTTAAGTAGGAATGGCTACGGGGCGGAGCGGGACCGGGTGCCCCTCCCCATACCCCACCCCGTAAGGGATTTTTATACCCCGTCCCCCCCCAATCCCCGTTCAGGATGGGGTAGGGATTCCTCACCATAAGGTGAGGATCCCCATTTCATGCCCCATACCCCGTTTAATTTTTTCTATTATTTTTAAATATTAATATTTTATATTTTAAATAAAAAATATATATAAAATTCATATTTTTACATATATTTTAAAAAAAAATTAAAAATAAAAAAATATAAAATATTAAAATATATATAATATATATAAAAATAAATAATATATATTAATATATATATATTATATATAAACGGGGCGGGGGCAAAGCGGGGATCACTGACTAAACAGAGAATCCCCACCGCATTCGGGGCGGATCCCAGCTGGGCGGGGCTGGGCAAGTTTTTTTGCCATCTCTACCTTTAAGCTTGTCCTTCTTAGTAAAAATATTTTGAGCTACACAAGGAAGTTACACCCTCAAGCAAGTTTTTTCCAAGGGAATTTTTAAATCTTTGTCAAATTGTTGCTTGAAAGGCTCAAAGTTTCCAACGAATCCAATCCCACTTCAAAAAAAACCATTATGGAAATTGATCTCCATGAATTTTGTTGTGGGAAAGGTCTAAATTTTGTTGTGGGAAAGGTCTAAATTTTGAATATTCTCAAAACCCTTTAAAACATGAGATAATTCTATGTGGCAAGATTGGGGTTTGTAAAGTCGACATTGTTGGTGGTGCTCAACAAGAGACTATTGTATGAAAAATCAAGTAATTCTAAACTCTTAAGCTTTGAAAACATACTTCATTAATCTCCATAGACCCACCAAGGTTGTTCGGAGAAAGCCTTAAATTAGTTATAATATTCTCAAATTCAAACTAGATTGATCTTGGAATAGATCCAAAGAGCCTATTACCACCTAAATCCATCAAGGTATTATTCCATTGAGAAAGTGAGAAGACAAGTCAAGGTAATTATGTTTTGAAAGCCTTTTTGCAAATTTGGGAAAATAATTATGTTCTTTTGGTAAATGGAAAATAATTATGATGAAAATACATAGAGGAAAAAGAGGTAGATGAAATATCATTGATGAAGAGCAATTGACCTGTGAATTTGTTTAAGTCAATTTACCCACCCTCTCATATACATTTGGAATTCGACCTTGCAACTTTTTTGAAATAGATTATATAAACGGTATTCTCACATTTTTAAAATTTCTGCATTTGGAATGCTATATAGTCTTGCATTGAAACTAAAATATATTGGGAACTGACCATTATCAAAAACTTGAATAGGGATTGATTGATTTGGTGGTGGATTTGAGTCTTCAACATGTAATTGTATGAAGGAACAAACCCATGTATCTAATTAAAGAAGTAATAGAATAGTGTTTATGGTGTTATAGAAAATTGATTCAAAGAGACTTTCACCCCACAAGACGATGATTTTTCGTTGAGGGCCGTATTACTTTGGAATTCCTTACTTTGCCTTCGCTACTTCCATACCCTAATTTATTTTTACCTAAAAATTTAAAACTTAATATATATAGTTTTAACAAAATAAAATTTGAATTCTTGGATGAATCCAAATATTACTAACAAATTGAGGTAAAATTATGTCATTTTAATTGTAAAAGTAAAAATAATTTTAAAATCCCAAAAACATTTGTCTTCATATTGAGGTAAAATTATACCATTTTAATTTATATATTTAAAGGCAAAAAAATCAGTCTTATTTCAAAAGAGTGGAGGGTGGTGTTTATGCCAAAATTGTAAGCCCAAGCCTACATACTACTTCAAGTAGCCAATAAGGTCCAATTATCCTTAGGTTTTTTGATATCATATTCAGGTCCATACACATTTAAATTCTTTTATCTCAAGTGGTTCAAAATAAATATTTTGATCTAAAATTATAATAATACCTCTTAAATAACTTAAATATGTGAATAATTTTTTTAGTTACTTTTGTATTCCCACCACAATCTGCATTCGAGTAAGAACCCAATCAAGATTAAACCCACAATTTGCATTTGTTGTTGGTGTTGCTAATCCACTATCAAAATTCATTATCAGCTCCATCATTGTTTTACTGTATTTTGAACTTAGGAATTAGGTTTTAATGTTAAGGGATTGATTCGTGGTTTTTTAATTTGTACCTGGATATCTATTAATTCGTTTGAGGTTAGTTTTACATTTATGGTTCTGGGTTATCAAGGTTTTTAAGAGTTTAGGCATGTACATAGTGACTTGGGTGATTACATATTTATTTTGATTTTGGACATCGTTACAAGTTGTTGACGAAGTGGTTCATCTCCATCGAAGTAGCCATATGGTACACTTGTATAAGTTGGAGAAGCTTACATTCATTAGTCCTTTAGCGTTTAGGGTTTGGTTGACAAAGTGATTCGTGAGATGATGAAGTTATTTGTTAGTTGTTATTCGTCTATGACGAAGTTGTTTGTCAGTTGCGATTCGTCATGGTTGACGAAGTTGTGATTGGTCATGGTTGATGAAGTTGTGATTCGTCATTTTTTATTCTTTTTATTAGTATGTTGATGAAGTTGTTGTAATCATTTATAGTTACGATTTGTCTATGATGAAGTTGAAATCTTAATATTTATTGTGTTTTGAATAGAAAATGAAATCTACCAAGGTTTCTAAGGCTTTCAAGTACCCTGCAACAACTGATGCACAGTTTCGCATTATTAGTAAGGAAGCATTAGGCAAAGTACTCATTGATGTGAAGAAGAGGATGAGTACACTCATGAAGAATGTTGATGAAATCACACCAGAATACCTTGTTAGGCAACAGAACAAGATGGATGAAAGTTGTTTTGGTCAATTGTTTCTCCACTTCAATGTCAAATTCAATGCTAGTATTGTTCATTATTTGTTAAGGAGGCAAGTCTACACATGATAAAATGTATTTAGAATTCAATTTTGGAGGCAACACAGCACAGTTTAAAAAGAATGAGTTTAGTATTATAACTGGATTCAAGATGGTCCAGTTCCAGCTAATAGCCCCCCTCTTCATATGAGAGGATAAGAGATGATTACTTTAAATGAATGGAAATTATGTGCAAAGTTGCTTATTTTCAGTCCTGAAGATCGCATTTGGTTTTTCAATGGAATCGCCAAGGGACATATTGAAGATGGAGGCTGTGACCTGAGAACTACAGCTCATCAAAAAGGCTTTCCTTGCAGAACTCCAATTGGATTCAGAGGTGGGTATGAGCTAGGTAATACGTTTTTATTTATTTTTAATTAATTTCAAGAAATTTCAGATTTATACCAATATGGGCTTTACGTCGCTGATATTGTTTCGATATACATTTTTAAAATGACTATACATTTTTTTAAAATTTACGTAATGTCTGACAAAAAGAAAAAGAACTCATAGTTGATGACGGCAATGATCGTTTGAAACCAAAAAGATAATAAAAAATCTTGGAATTTTATTTTTTATAATATATATTTTAAAAAAAAGGTGGATTAATAAATTATAACCGTTAAAGATCGTATATATAATACGCACTACAATAAATTTGATCTACTGTGACAAAATTCCTTGTGTCAAAACTCGATTTGTTACATAAAGTATACATTCAGTGTCAAAAACTAGTGTTCGACATTGTTCCTTATCAAGTACAAAAATAATTGCAAATTGATTTTTGTCACAATTTTTTGTCACAGAAAGATAATTTTTATGGGGGGAAATTTTGCTATTTAAATTTTGGGGTAATTTATAACAAAATTTATTAAATTATCACTAAAAAAATTAACATTTTTAGTCAACTTTGTATTAGAATATCTGTGACAAATATACTTTGACACAATTTATCATTTTTTATTTTTTATGAGGGAAAACTAATTTTTTATTAATACAGTTACAAAATAATTTATCACTAATTGATATAAATAAAAAATTCATTTTTTTTGCTTCCTTATAGTACGTCGTTTAACACCATTCTAACTCTAAACCTCTTTCTCACGCGTCTCTCTCCTATATCCTCTTCAAACATAGTCCACGTCGCCCCTCCATCCAAGCTGTCCCCCTTCCACACCGCAACGAATCCGATGCCTTCACATCCAAATACAGCGCCATCAAGCCGTGGTTCTTCCTCCATGACTGTGATTCTTTATCTTCCTCAGTCGTCATGCCCACTTGTGTTTGGGTAAAAGTGTAATTGTTGGTTGTCAGAGACAGAGCTTCAAACCAGCAGCCAGAACGCCAAAATTTCCTCTTCTCCGGTGCCGCTTGATACAAACTGGTATATGATTTACTGATTTAATAATAAATTTCGCATTTTTATTCTATTGGCTGTTAGGCTTTGGATTGAGAAGTTTAGCGTTTGGTTAATTAGTTTCATGTAGATCATTTTTTTTTTATATTATAGTAAACTATGTCCTCTAATTTCCAAAAGCTACTTGACTCTGACCTGTAATGCACTACTATAGTTTGGTGATTGCACAAACTAGTGAATGTAGCAAAATGTTGGGGAGGGGTTGGGTTGCAGTGATGTTTTATAATTTGGAAATTAAAAATTAAGAAAAGTATGTGGCCGCTGTGGGTCATTGAGACCACACATACCTGTACGAATAGTCTGACAGTAATGGCAGCCACTCCCTATAAAGCTTTGTTCTCTTTTGGGTATTTCTCTTCTTGTTCTTCTCTTCTTTTTTTTTGGTTGAGAATTATATGATTTGCTTATTTGGTTTCTTTAGATGTTAGTGATTCAAGTACATTTTGGCATGCTTGTACAATTGGGTTTTGGAAAGTATATAAATTTTTGATGTGGGTTTTGTTTTGATGGTTAAATTGAAGAATGGAGAGATGTGGTTGTTGAGCTATTACTTGTATGTCACTTGACATTGTCAAGGGGAAAGATTGGTTTTTTTATTTTAGCTTATTGGATAAGAGGATTATATAACCATTTCAGAAGTTTTATTAGTATAGCAATGAAGATGATAGCACCTAATTATCATGGTGTAGTTGTTTAACAGTTAAGCGTGCTATAGCATATATTAATATGAAATTTGAAATAGTGGGATGCGCATGTGCATCTGTTAAGGACCTAAGGTATTATCCGGTTAGTATGTTTGTGGTAGTACTGCATGTACTCTTTATATTTAAAGAATTGATTTTGGCTTTGAAAAGAAAGAATATCAAATATGCTAATTCACATATTAAGGATGGTTAACTTGGAAAAGTTCTTTCAGTAAAAAATCATCTTTTGTTTTCATTCCTTTTTGGGTGGTGGTGTTCTCTTTTTTTTCATTAGAGGTAAGATGACGTGATATTATTTGTTACCAACAAATGCTGATAAATGGAAAACAGAGGGCATAAATGCTTTGTTTTAGTGTAAATTGCTAGGGTATGTGGAAAGGGTTTCCCAATATATCTGTAAGGAATGTTTCAAGACGTATTTGAGGATGTTTTGTAAATAAGTTAATAAGCTTTGTGAATTCTTAACATTGTTCTATTATTTTTCATTACTGCCTTTTCTAGCTTAAACATGTTTTGCCTAATAACTAAAGCTACATCAGAGTTGTTGGATTTATGTTTCTAATACATTGCTAATATTCATAGACACACTGAGCCTCAATGATATGGGCCTTAGAGATGAAAATCAAGATGATGATAGATGGCATGGCTTTTTTGGTTTTGACGAACTAAATAGAGTTGTTCGGTGGGCTCAACCAATAACTTACTTAGATATATATGAATCTGATAGTTTTACAGTAAGCTCTACCATCTATTTACTATTCTAATGTTGTTAAGCCATTCATCACAATTATAAATGCAGTGCTCAATACTTTGTAACATACAAATCTGTTATTAAATTATCTTTTGCTTCTTTTAATTTTTGTTTCTTCAATTGTACAGCTTTCCTAAATTTGAATCATTTGGTCCTTTCATTGAATACTTGAGTTCAGTAATTTTTTGTAATCAGAGAATAATTGCAAGTTGTAGATATGCTATCTGACCTTTAGCGAAAAACATTTAAAGCTCATCTGGTAACTTTCTTTGCTAGGGAGAGGGAAAAAAAAAAACTTCTTTGCTAACTGATTTTTTTATGATTTTTTTTTTGTATTTATTTCTTTAATAAATATGAGAGAGTCATAAATTGTGATAGAAATAAGAGAAAGATATGGAGAGGAAGTGGAGTAATAAAAATATGGAGAGAGAAATGATGGAAATGAGCTAGAAGATTAGTTTAAAGAAAATAGTAATTAAACATGAACAAAAAATAACTTCAATGGTGTTAAAAAACAACCAATTTAAAATCAGTTTTTAAAGACAAAAGACAAAAATGATTACCAAACCTATTCATATTTCACTTTTCTGGAAAACTAAAAAACAAATACCAAAAATGTTATCAAACAAGCACTTAGATTTTTTTTTTTCTTTATGTTGTTGCACTGAAAGATCTTTTGATACAATTTCCACTAAAGGGTCAAGTAATTGATTTTTGGGCAGATGTGTATATTCTATTTTCCTACTTCCTCAGTCATACCACTCCATGACCATCCTGGTATGACAGTTTTTAGCAAAATTCTCTATGGCTCTTTGCATGTGAAAGCCTATGATTGGGTTGAGCCTTCCATCATCCGGGAAGGCAAGAAACAAGGTTACTTTCCGTGTCTTCTCTTTTATTTCATTTTTTAGGCATTGAACTAAAAGTGATTTGGACAACATTAATTGGACTGACTTATCCAAATTCAATAATTTTTTTCCCTTTTAATAGAACTCCAATAGTTTCTCTTTGAAGACCTTTCCATTTCTAAATATTTGATAATGAATCATATGTACTCTTTATAACTATGGAGTTCCAAAACAAAACTCTTTTCAAGAGATCATGTTAGTATTCCAACATAGTGGTCATGTTCAAATTATTTGAAACTTTTAGCATAAATGAATTTCATTAGATTTAGATGTTAGCAACAAAATATTCTAGGTAAAAGTAAAAATTGTGTTTTAAGAGTTAAAACACTACTATCATGTATGACTGGTTGACCATGTTATAATGAAATGTTGGCATGGATTGTCGTAAATCAAATGTTAAATCACCTACCTGAATAGCTGGGCTCATATTTAATTGGGCATGGCCATTTTTACCATAAAAGAAACATCAACATAAAATTGAAGATATCATGGTATGATTCAATCAAAATTAGTATGAAGATGGCTATTTTTGTGACTAAAGAAGTCCGCTCTCATGAGCAATTGATAAACTGAATTGAAAACTAGATAATTGTAATATCAATGTAGTTTGCTTTCTATGACTACATTGTTTGAACATCTACATTTAGAGGCACTGATTAATTTGATTATAACCATGAACCTAGTATCAGACTGTATGATATATTTGATTACAATAATGCTCTCTTAGAATTTCAAGCTCATTAATCAATATTTATAGAGGTTGGAAATATTATATGTTTTAAGATAAGCTTTGGTGACTTTTATTTTATAGAGTGACTCTTAATTTTATTTTCCTCTTGATCCCTAGTTGAAAACTATCTTTAATAAATTTTCTAGAGTCATTATGTATTTTGGAATGATGTACAGAGTCTTTTTTACTCCAAAACTTAACCAACAGAAGTTTGAATGTGAGAAGAGAACTAGTGTTGACAGAGCGAGGATGAACATGACAAAGTTTGTGCAGGGTGAAAATTTCTATATCTTAAAGAGTGACTTTTATTTCCTTTCTTTATAATTTTTGTAAAGTGATTTAAAATTAATTTTTGAATGGTAGTACCCTAAGAAAAAAGTTTAGGGATATAATGACTGAGTTTCAAGTATGTTATATCTATGCTTGTTATCATTAGATTTTGTTTGCTCTCCGTCTTCTCATCAATGAAGTAATTTTCACACCCTCAGACAAAGAATCCAGGATGAATATCGTGAAGTTGTCGAGAGAAGAGTCATTATAGGTACTACTGGTTTTGCAATGTCATTCTTTTTCATGTGGTTGATCTTATTGTTATTCATTGCATTTTGTTTTAATTATGATTTAACAGTATTGGTGGCAGACTAGCTGAGGAGGTAAGCTTGAATCCTAATAATAGAATTTGAACTCCAACTGAATTGGTTAATATCATAATCATACAATTTTTAATGAATACCTTAGCCAATTGACCACCTAATTATTACTTGACAATAAAAAAGAATCTCTATCAATGTTCATTAAGCTTGGTTTCAAGATTTCATAAGGTGATTGTTCCAATATTTGCATTGATTGTGACAGCTACTAAATGTACGATGATGATCTCTTTGTGCTTTATAGAAACATTATCAACCATATCCTCTTTTATTTAACATATGGAGAGGTGAAAGCTTTTGACCTTTTAATGTCATTATGCTAATCTATTGTCTTTAACTTTTTGCAGGTTGTTCTTGAATGCATACAAAGAACAACAATGGTACATTAATACATGCAAAGGGCCATTCAGTGAGTCACCTGGACAAAATTGAATATTAAATATAGTATAAGCTAATTTTGGAATGCTTTGGTAACTTACGTTTTGTTCTTATGATGGCCCTTGGACATGCAAAAGTTTAGTACATATTTTGGGTAAACTTGACATGTAATGCTTTAGAATTTGCATATGGTAGTATGTACATTGATGGAAATAGAGTATGATTTTTAAAGGAATCATGTATACCAAATACTATGCTTCAATGAAAAATTTGCTTTTGTGCATATTAACATTTTTTATATGGTTTTTTTAAGTCTTCCATGATATGAACATGTGTACTTCACATCTAAAGTGAAATGAGAATTTCCTTGTTAGTGAATATAATGGTGTGCAAGTGTCGTTTTTTTATAGTAGACGCAATTTGTAAGTTTCAACAAATCCTCAATCCAATCAATAATAAATGAAATAGGATAATTAAAGTATAGTGACAAATAAAATGCAGCAATCGAAGATGTAGTGACAAATTACACAATGCAACGAATTTGTCATAAAAAGCAATAATTATTGACTAATGAGTGATGAAAATGTGTCAATTCAAAACTGGATACTAATGTTTTCTGTGGCAATTTTTCTTGTCACTGACAAACAAATAACAATTATAATATCCTACAGTGACAAAACAAACAGAGTCACTGTATTAAATTATGAATGAAAATTATTTGCGTCAATCGAACTCGTCACTTATATTTTATGTGACAATGTTATTTGTCACTAATAATTATTGTCACAAACATTACTTATGTAACAGATACTTTCTGTGTCAACAATTATTATTACTATTATATATTGTGACAAATTGACAAACAAATAACAATTATAATATCTTACAGTGACGAAACAAACAGAGTCACTATATTAAATTATGAATGAAAATTATTTGTGTCAATCGAACTCGTCACTTATATTTTATGTGACAATGTTATTTGTCACTAATAATTATTGTCACAAACATTACATATGTAACAGATACTTTCAGTGTCAACAATTATTGTCACTGTTATATATTGTGACAAACATATAGAATATCATAAATACATTATGTGATAAATACTAATATCACAAATAATAACAGTGACAAAATCATTTTGACACTGTATAATTCTATGTCAAGAGTAGAAGTCGTCACTGAAACCCATATTGTCACTAAATGGCAAGGTTTGACCGGATTTTAGGATGCAATTAGTGACAACGAGTGTAGATTCAGTCACAAATTTTAAGCCTTCTTGTGACAAAAATTCTTGACACAAAAGATCCAAGATTTAGTGACAATAATAAAATTGTCACAGTATAATGGGCATCAGTGACTATTTCATTTTTTATCACGAAAGTAAAATAAGTGTCTGTTTTTTTGTGTCAACGCAGTGACGACCGATTGTTGTCACAGATTTAAATATAGTGACAAAACTAAGGGTTCAGTGACAAATTTGCATTGCCATAGTAGGTGAGATTTGTTGTAGTGACGGGACATAAAAATACTTGTCCTTGTTCTTAATTACTACTTAATCATTGCCAAAATTTACTTTTATTAATTTGCTAAGTCTTTGGAACTTTCTTTAAGAAGTTTCTTGGAAGAGAATCGCCTAATAAATTTCTCCATAATTTATGATTTGGTATGTGGCACAATAACCATAGTCCTTGCATTGTTATCCATAGGATTATTTTCTATGCAATACTATTCATTGAAAACTTTAAAATCCTGGTTTGTATGATGCATGAAATCACATAATATATATTATATACATACATACATATATATATATATATATTGTTTTTCCGTTGATGTATATCTATTGGTTCCTTTCACTTTTTTTTTAAATTATACCAACCCTGAATTATATATATGTATATATATATATATATATATATATGAAAATATCAAAAAGTAACTGAACTGACCAAAAAAAATTTCGGTGGGTTGTGGTCAATTTTTTTATTTAAAATGAATTTTCAGTCATAAAACCAACTGACCGTTACTGTCGGTTAAAAATTAAAACTACCCATGATCAACTGTTGCACACTCCTACTTAAAATGTTTATGAAATATATTGATTCTGCATTATGTACAAATATAAGTTTGATTGCTAAAATTTTTTAAAATTAAATTAATAATTAATTTTTTTTTAAGATAAGTAAATCACTACAGAAGCTTTCTCCCGTAAAAATAAAAATAATCTTTTTAATATTTTTGTGCAGAGGTTCGCCTTCTAGATATGTGAAGAAGACATAAATTTTTTTAAAATCCAACTTTACCCTTTATAAATCGTTAAAAAATTAACAAATTTGACAATAGGGGGTAGTTCTACACTGAATTGAATAAAATTCAAAGTTCAGGAGATACTACACTACTTAGGTGATACTTGGGCATCGTCACCAAAAACCCTTTAAATTAAATAAGATATTTTTAATGTTTTTAAGACTTTACTAAAAATTAAATGTTATTTTAAGACTTAAAAAAAACACTTTTTTAAAAGTACATATTATGTACTTCTCAATTAAAAAAAAAAAAAAAGCACAAAACACTTTAAGAATATTTTGCCAAAGTTGTAAAATAATTTTTTTTGAAAGCTTTTTTTGCAAATTTATCTCTCTTTATATTGTGGGCTTTGGCTATATATGCTAAGATTGTAATAGTTTTGAAATATTTAAATAGATTATTATGATGAAAATACAAGGAGGGGACAATTTGATACTATGCCAAAGTTTAGGAGGCAAATTGCTTCAAAATAAAATGTAATGGGAAATTGACATAAGAGTTAAAGATGAGGCGATAATTATAATTTTCCTTAATCGTAATTTTATTCCAGTCAGAATTCAAGTAAAAGAGGGAAACTAAAACTCTATAAATACACACCCATGACCCACCAGTCTCAATTTCCTTTATACAACACATGGAATATATTATATGGATGCCAGCTACAAAGCCTCGCAAAGTTCCTCCAATTATATAATGGCATGATGATGGAATTTTGTGAGGCTTTGAAAGCTGAGATTCACTATACAATAAGCAAAATAAAGCTAATATCAAAATAAATAAATAAATAATCAAAGGTACAGATAAATTTAATCACACATATTTAAAAAAAAGAAATAGAAAGAAAGAAAAGAAAAAGAGGATGATAGATTTAATCACGTATTTTTATTATCGAGTAAATATATTTATGCCATTCTAAGACACTTTAGTCATCTGAAAGAAAAAGAATTAGTCATATATCAGAAGTAGTGTTCTAAAAGTCATGATAAGATGCCGTTGAGGCACACCTAAATGCAAGATATTTATAATATATTTTGTATTAAAGTAAAATTTAACAAAAGACAGTCAACGTTGTATTAACTACTTATGCATTAAAAGGCGTAGGCTTTTTTGTTAATTTCTTTTAAAGATTAATTTTTTTAAAAAAACTTAAAATAAATTAGAAAAATAAAAAATAAAATAGAATGTAAAAAATTAGTATTAAAAAATGGAAGC
The DNA here is from genome assembly GCA_007844105.2 of Rhamnella rubrinervis. Taxonomy (NCBI): domain Eukaryota; kingdom Viridiplantae; phylum Streptophyta; class Magnoliopsida; order Rosales; family Rhamnaceae; genus Rhamnella; species Rhamnella rubrinervis. Next base: position 17,629,052 of record CM017578.2, read on the forward strand.
ACAAATCAAATACCCTCTCAAACTGTTTTTCATTTTGTGTAATTTTAGACTTGTACTATATATAATTTAAAACTAATTTTTTGTTGGAAAGTATGAAATTTTAATGAATATTATATTTACTTGCTAATTTATATTAATTGCATATGTATATACATTGGTGATTTAACATTCAAACTATGAGTTATTTTATTTATTTAGTAGTCTTATAATAATTAAAATAATAATATAATAGCGAAATGTCTTTTGATACTTAGGCTTTACCTAAGCTCTTAAGGCTTGAGGATTGATCTTGCCATGCTATGCTCTTAAGACTTGACACCAAAGTTTGCCACATAGTTCGAAACCATGCGCTGATACTAAAAATTGTAACACACCCTAACCAAGTCTCTTAGATCGAACAAAGTTAGGTGGCTACGAAAACGTAACTTGCGGAGATTGTGTAAAAAATTTGAAACTTTATCAACTATAAATATGTAGATAGACAAAGCTCGTACTTTGAGTGTTCTAATTACTTAAGACAAATATTCACAAAATAACATAATAAATATTTAATTACTTATATTTCAACATAATTTTAAGAAAGTAAATAGTTAACTTAATATATTAACTCTAGTCTTAAACACACATTCAAACACATCAAAACATTCTAATTTAATAAGAAAATAGTACTCAAATTAAAACAAAATGAAAGCAATGATGCCAAAATGTAGATAACATTATAGCTTCATTTAAATATCTCTAAAGATCTTTCTCTCGAGCTACTACATGTCTACTATCCCCATAAGTTCGAACAAGCACAATGATCTAAACGTGCTTACTTGGGAAAAAGAAAATAACAAAGACACGAGTTTATAAAACTCAGTAGGCTTTCCCAAATCCAAATAATACATTAATAACATACATATAACTTCAAATATTGGCAAAAATTACAATATCAAACAATCATATACTTACTTAATCATGAATGTCCTTTCTTGTTTAAAGATTCTTGACATTCTATAGCACATAGAAAACTAATAACATGATTAATAGAGCTTACAATACATGCATGATTCATGCACTTAACACAAAATGGTTGGATTTCAATACAAAGTATCAAAGGGGTACATGCATCTCAGTCTCACTTTAGTATAACACTGTAAACATTTCAGTCTTACCCGTAGCTTATAACATACTAAATGGTGCATGTATGCTAATCTCACTTTAGTAAAATACCGTAAACATTTCAATCCACTTATAACTTATATAGTTTGCCATGATCAAACTCAAACATTTATATAGCGCTTTCAAAGTACCAACTAAATACAATGTATCATTTATAGTCTGTTGTACATTGTTATGCTTATTCATGCCTTAGCTAGTTCTTGATAAAATAAATATGTATAAATCACAAACTTATCGTATTCATCAATTTCACATCATCATAACAATAATCATAAAAATTTCAAAAAATGTTAACTAACACACTTATGAAAATTGCACAACAGATATATAGTGAAATTCAAAATAAACTCAATTCTCATCTAAATAATATGATTCTAAAAGCATTAGAACTTTTGAGATGTCTCTTATTAATTAGAATTTTCTCATAATTTTCAAAAGCCAGTAAGTATGTAGTAACAACTTTCCAATATAAACTATTATACAAAATTTACAATGAACCAGAGATATTCATATAATTCTAATAATTTCTGTAAAAATTATTTTAATCCAAAACTAGTGGCATTATAACTGTGACAAATATAGATAGCTGTATAAATTTATTCATACCAATCCAAGTAAGAAAATGATATACTTTTTTTTTTATAGAAAATCAAATTTGTCTCACAATTTCATAAAAAAATGTCCTAATTTTCAAAAGTTCATAACTCACTCATAAAAACTCAAAAGATAGAAATTCAAATTCACACATATTTATAAATATCTTAAGTACAAACTGTAAAATTTTAGGAAAATTTTTTTTATTTACTCCATGAAATTTCACAGAGAAGACCCATTGGTCATAATTTTCCAAATTAATAGTATGAACATCGAACAATTCCAGTTAAATCTACAAAAATAGTATTGAAGCAACAAAATGGACAACATTCGTAGATAGCAGATCTATTCACAAAAAATATATCCAAAAATATTGAAAATTAATTTGCGTTTCGAAATCTGTCACAACCACCAAAATAATATATAAACCGTAAAAGTTTTGATTAAAATTTTCTTAAAAATAAAATAAAAATAAACATTGTAAATAATATATTGTTAAACCATCATAAGCAATAACCAATAAAAAATTGAATTTGGAAAAATCTACCTTAAATCTTAAGTTCTTCAACAAATTCGAATATCCCCTCTGTCAGAATTCCAAAAGAAAACAAAACTTGTTTTAAATTTGTATAAGTAAAAATTTATTTCTAACAGGTAGGAATAGAAGAATAGATAAATGTTTTCTTTTCTCCTTAGTTTTATGGCAAACATAGTAAAAGAAATTGCAGAGAGAAAGAAGATAGAAAACCTGTCTTAATACAAATAGCTATCTTTAAATAGACAGTCCTTTAAGGTTTGTAATAAATACATAATTAAATAAAAATCTATCAATTAATTTTATTTTTTCTTTCTTTCCATAATTCTTTTGTCAGCTATCATAAAAGCTCATAATTCAATTTCCAATTAACTACCATAAATATAGAACTTCCATCTAATAATAAATCATAATCAATTACTAATTAGTATAAAATCAACCAAATTAATAATAATTCAAAGATATCAATAAACTTAATGATAATTTAATATCAATTAGGGTTTGAAAACCCTAATTCATGTTGAGAGCCCCACATGCTAATAGAAGAGTTCTGATACCATAAAAAAAATAAAAGACTTTTGTATTTTATTAATTCTCCTCTATGTTGTATACATAATGTATTTTACTTTAAATAGATGTCTTGAACAAGGAATACATGGAAAGTTTACAACGACTCTATGACAAATTGTGATACAATTTCCATTAACTTATTATTTATGGGGGTTGGTGGATGTACTGGAGTAGCTGGTTGTGATTTCATAATCAATGTGATTGCATGGTGTGTTGGAGTCTCTTCTTAGCTGGTTGTGATTTCAATGAGATTGCATGGCTTTTATGTACGACAAGATACTTAAGATTTTTGTTAACTTACAAATAATAACTAAGTAAGAAGAGAGAGATGGAAAGATACAATGTGAAAATATGTAGCTAGTAGTTTCATTTAAAATTAATTAACTAATGTTAACCTCAGCTACTGTATTAAAGATAGAGTAGTTTTAAATATTACATAAAAGTTTGTTTTGAAAAACATGAATCTTTTTTTATTTTTTTTTTGTGAATTTATCTTCTATTTCCTCATTACATTGAGGGATTGATAACTTGATTCAATATATGGCAACACATACCACATGCGATTCTCTAGTCAGTGTTGTAACTCTTCTTTGTGAGTTCAAAGTTTTAAGTTGATCAAAAAAAAAATTTTCCACTTTATTTTCTTGATCTAGATCAAAATCAGTCCTAGAATTGATAGCTTTGTCCTTGGCATATAATTTATTCATAAGCTTTTTATAAATTTGTTAAGACAAAACTTGAATGTAATGCAACTGAAGATACATATAGGTGTAATTCAAAACATAAAAGGAATTCATTCAAACAAAAATATATAGTGTAGTGGACCAAAGTAAACATATATACTTAAACTAGCAGGATCAAAGCTTTGAAACAAGAGCAGCCTTGAGATAGTCTTGACTGAGTAGAAGCTATTAGAAAATGAAGGACAGCGTAGGAGACATTTTGGTCATTAAGAGTTGGGAGTTCAACCAAGCTTGTTTTCAACACCATGAAGGTTGTGGGTGGCTTTGTATCAACTAAGGCATGCATGCCTGTAAGTGTGAAGAAGTTTCCATTTATATTTTGTTCAAGTTAGATGGAAGTCTATGAGGATGTTCAGATCCCCGACGAACGTCGTACAGGCAACTACCATGGAGAAAATGACTATAAGGAAAACTTTGATGAGGATGGCAATTTAAAATATTGTTGAAAAAATTGTAATTGAGATTGGTTTTGCTTAGTTAGATCAAGCTTTTTGGATGGTGGAAATGAAAGTGCGTGGTTATGGTATTAGATATATATATATATATATATATAGTTACAAAGACTAGTAATAGATGTCAAAGCTGAAAATTATTGTCAAATGTAAAATTGTTTAGTTTGTGCATGCCTATGTGAGGTAAACTAATCAGGGTAATTCTGAAGTCATTGTTTTTTATGACTAGTTTCCATTAAGTTGTTTTTATTTAATCTAATAATTAACTCTTGTGTGTTTGATTTTATGAAATTGAGCTTAACGTTAATTTATTTTGTATACAAGATTAATTGAACAAAGAATGACAAAGGACTAAAAATATTGAAGATGGAAGCAAAATGCATAGAAGTCAGGCTCGAAGTTAGGCCCCTTTCATTGGTCTTGACATGCTACCAATGGGAGACTCAAGATTACAAGCCTGATACATGTTAGATACAATATCAAACTCAATGGTAAAATCCTAACATGTATCAAGGAGGCACACCTACGGAAGTTACTTGAAGTGAGGAAGCTAGTGGATTTCGAGCGCCATATCAGGTCTAATGGTAGGCCCCTAACTTAATGCATCATAGTGACGTGTAAATCTAGAAAATTTAGGATTTTAAGTGCCAAATAAGTAATGTTCGGACAAGTATAAATAGGACTTGTTTCTTAGGGTTTAGATAGACGGAAAGAACACAAAAAATAAGAAAACAATATTGAAGATTGTGAAATTCCAAGGATGAGCAGCTAAATTCTTTTGCTTCGGCTAAGAGTTTTTTTAATTATTAGTTATGTATGTGTGAGACCTGAATACACAAATTAATATCAATTCACTTAATTATTCAACCAATCATCTTCTATGCTTTTGAGTTAAATTTAATCATATATAATTATACAGCAGATTTTTGTATATGAATGAGTTGTACTTTGGTTCTAATGATTGGTAGCAATTGGAGATTATATGTTCGGTTAAAAGCCCACGACATTTGTGGAGTATGTCTAATTTTGGCTTCTTTCTAGATTGCTAAAGCAATTCTGATTTGATCTTTGTCATGTTGATTCTAAACTTTTCAGAGTTAGGAATTACTCACGAATATTTCTGGGTTATTTAATATTAAGGAAGGCTTACAATAAATTGGTTGTGCCGTTTGTTGATGCCAAATTGAATAAGAAGTTGAAATCTATATGTCTGTGATCTATACAAATTGATAATACGAAATTACTCTGAACTGAAGTTTCTCCATCTTAATTGTTTAAAGTGTAATTTAATTTGTTCTTAAATTGATATTAATTGAGTTTGTTAAAACCCCCCTCTTTTTATTAGTTTTCATTTAATTTTTAATTAGAAAGAAATTCATAATTATTATTAGAACAATCCTTGTAGATTCGATAATACGAGGTTGATAATTTCAGTTATTAATTTCGGTGTGAAGCGACTGGACCATCAAAATTTTGGCACCTTTGCTGGGGACTGTGTGCTAATTTATTTTTAATTCCTATTTTAGTTTTGAAATTGTGTTGTACAGTATATGACCAGGATATCTCAATAAGGAGAATTACAATACAACCTGGAGATAAAAAAGACTACGCAAAGATTAAGCAAGGAGACAAAGCATTAAAACAAAGCTCATTCTTCATCACCTATTCCTTAAGCTTCGTCGGGTCTGAATTTGACTATTAATTGAGTTCCTTATAATGATTCTGAGATGGATGACACAACAATACTACTAACACCATGGTCGATAACAGGACTTTAAAAAAGTTGGTTGCTCTAAATTTAAAATTACAACCATTGTGCATTAATTTTCCTGATTTAGTAACAGTATTTGAATTGAAATTGAGACTAATATATTTATTTCTCACTTTTCATGGTTTTGCAGGTAAGGATCCCCACAAACATTTAAAGAAATTCTATGTGGTGTGTTCTAGCATGAGGTCGCAATGAATATCTGAGCAGCAAATCAAGTTAAGAGCTTTTCCTTTCTCCCTTGGTGATTCAGTAAAAGACTAGTTGTATTACCTACCTTCGGGGACTATTATTTCTTGAAGAAGATGAAAAGATTATTTTTGCGAGTGGCCAGTATAAATAAAAAGATTTGTGGAGTTAGGCAATATGACGGTGAATCACTATATGAGTATTGGGAGATATTTAAGAAACTCTGTGCTAGCTGTCCATATCACCAAATAAGTGACTAACTTTTAATTCAATACTTTTATGAAAGATTATTATTAATGGATAAGAGTATGGTGGATGCTTCTAGTGATGGTGCTTTGGTAACCAAGATGCTTAATGCAGCTAGATGTTTTATCTCAATAACGGCCACCAATTCCCAGCAATTCGAAACAAAGGACAAATGTTTGAGTAAAAAAAGTTCATAAGGTAGGTACTTCTGATCTTGAATGCTAAATATCTTATTTAACCTCTTTGGTATGATAATTGGCTGTAGGAAATGCTCAAGTTATTAAGGTATGCATAATTTACTCTATCCAAAGGCACACCATCGATATGACCCCAATGTTGCAAGAAGAAGATTCGGTTTAGCAAACTAATGCGATTGATGGTTTTCCGTAACAATATCAATACAAGTATGATCTATATTCAAATATATATAATCTTGGATAAAAAGATCATCCAAACTTTCATTATGGAAATAATATAGGCCAAAACCATTATCAACAATCCTATCTGCCAAAACAAAACTAGCAATGACTCCCAAATCAGGTATGTCACTTGAAGATATTATAAGAGCTCTTGCAACTAATACGTAGAAATTTCAACATGAAATGAGAACAAGCGTTCAAAATGTGGAAAATCAAGTGAGTTAGTCTGCAACCTCCATGAGCAAGCTTCAAACATAAAATTTTGAAAAATTACCATCTCAACCTATAAATCCAATAGAGGAAACAAAAGCTGTCACATTGAGTAGAAGAGAAATTGAAATCTCTATGAAGGACACCTCAGTTGAGACCAAGAAGCAACATATAGGGAAAAAAGTGGAAGTCCAACCTTCTTCACCAACAAAGGTAACTCCTAAACCAACAGTAACTAAATCTAACAAGTTTGGTTATTCAACCTTTCCTAACAGGTTAACTAAAAGCAAGAAACAATTACAAGAAAATTTTTTTTTGAAAACTTTTAGGAAGGTTGAGGCAAATATTCCACTAATAGTTGCAATCAAACAAGTCCCTCGATATGCAAAGTTTCTTAAGAAATTATTTACTAACAAAATAAAACTCAGAGGGGATGAGAAGATGAATGTAAATGAGAATATTTCTGCCATTTTATAAAGGAAGCTTCCTAAAAAATGTAAAGATCTTGGTACGTTTACTATACCTTATATTATTGGAAATACTTAAATTGAGCATTCCATGTTAGATTTAGTAGATTCTATCAATGTAATGCCTAACTCTTTGTATGTAACTTTACAATTAGGCCCATTAAAATAAACTGGGATTATAATTTAATTAGCAGATCGGTTTAAAGCCGATCTTAAGGGGGTAGTAGAAGACGTTTTGGTGCAGGTGAACGAGATGGTGTTTCCTTCTAATTTTACATTCTGGATATGGAAGATGACAAGTTCTCAAATTCCGTACCAATTACTTTAGGTCAACCATTTCTAAAGACTACTAGAACTAAAATAAATGTCTATGATGGAACCCTCACGATGGAGTTTGATGGGGATATTTTAAATTTAACATTATGGAGGCTTTAAGGTACCCTTACGACACCCAATATTTATTTAGCATTACCATAAATTATAGAGTGGTGCAAAAGGTGTTTGAATTCTATGGAGATGATGAATTGAAGGTTGTGCTTTGATAAGTGGGAATTCAAAGTTTGGGCATAGGATACACATTCAAGAACTTGGCCATATAGAGTTAATGACGTTAGACAACAACACTGTGTGGAAGGCAACCCACAAAATATTTCTCTGTGTTACTTTTATTATTATATAATAATAATAATAATAATAATAATAATAATAATAATAATAATAATAATAATAATAATAATAAATGGGTGCATGTCAGGCGCCTAATTTGGAACCTGACATGGCGCCTAAGGTTCTCTGGGATGGGACCTTTGAGAGAGGGTATCAAAGAAAGAAACAAAAGGATGTTAGGCTCCTGCTATAAGGTCTGACATGGGGGCTTGACACCCTCTGTGTTAGGGTCATGGAAAGGTGTTCAGAAACTTGAAGAGGGACATGAAATTGAATGTCAAGTGCCTGTTATTGCACCTCATATGGCACCTATGATCATCGCAACTTCAAACGATATCGTATTGTGAAGAAAAGAAAAAAAATAAAACAATCTAATATCTTAAATACCCACGTCCTTTCTTTTCCTCCTATTTTTTCATTCCTATTTATTTCCCTCTTCTTTCTCCTCTAGTACCCACAACCAATTTTGAATTCTCTTTTCCTTTTTTGAATTAAATCACACCAAGCCACTCCACAATCATCATCATTAGTTCATTGTCACCTATGGGCTCATGAGTATTTCCTTCCCCATTATTAAAAGGTTTAATTTTTTTAGTTGTTTCTTTAATTCTCCTCACCGTTCTCATCGAACTTCACCCACTACACTAATTCAAGAACACGTGACTCATGAGAAGTGCAATTTGTGTTCGTCCATTCAAGGTTAGTCCTTTTTGAATATTTTATGCCTTCTATAATTTGGATTTGGCAATGTGATTTCGTTTGGATTGGGGGATTGATTTTGGACATTGCATAGTACTGTCTTTGGAAATTTTGTAGTAGGTTGTTTGTTAAACAATTGGCTGTTCATAGTGGAATTCTAAATTGGGTTTTGATGCTATTGATTATTAGTTTTATTGTGGCATTTGAGAATTGTGAATTTTGGGAATTTTAGTGATGCCTTTGTAGTTTTGGATTGTTACTTGTAAATTGGAGTGTGGAATTATGACTCCTATGAAATTTGCACTTGCGTTGGTGGTGACATAGAAAGGTGGTGCTCTATTAATTGGAGTTTTGTGTATGAAAGAATCAGTTGTTCTAGAAAGACTTCAATATAGGTTCAAGAACAGGGTCCTTGATCCTTTTGAGCTTGCACTCCTACTTCGATAAACACATGATCAGTTTGAAATAGAACTTGATTTATATCTAAGGAGAATGTCTGCTAGTACGAAGAGAAGAAAACAAATGCCATTGTGGTTGAGAAACTAGTTTATATTGAGATCAACAGTGCTTTTGACATCCGGAGTGCTATTATTGTGTTGGGATGTCTTATGGTTAATTTTGAGGGTTGGTTTTATCCGAGATTAGTAAAAGAGTTTAATACAAATTTTGACGATAGGGATGATGCTGCGGCTCAAAATATGTCATTTTTGCTAAGGGTCGTAGGATTAAGCTTGACCATGCATAATCTTTCTTGCATTTTGAATGTTATTGATGAGGCCTCATCTATTTGGTTCTCTAAGGAAGCAATAGCTTCTGGTTGGCAGTATAAAATGCCCGAGGCACTATTTCGACTTAATTATTATCTGACAAGGCATCGGGTCATAGAGAATATGGTGTTTCGCACCAAGGAGCGAGTGTTGTTTTATCTATTTAGCTCCAACATTTTATCTGTGGCAAGCAATTTGAATGCCATTAGATGCACTAGAATTTATTTTCTAGATAAGATGTTGCATGGGTTGTAAGGAGTGAAGGGTATTCCTTTTGCATATGTGGTATTGTTGGTCTAAGAGAAGGGAAAAAATCGTTGTGCTATCTATTCATGCTTACCAAAGTATTTGAGTTCTTCGAAGTTGAAGTGATAGGAGAGGATGCTGACATGCCTCAGGCTATGGATGTGCTTACCGAGGAGACTTTATATCGGTTAGGATATGTGAGAGTACATGGAGTTTGGTGTAACTTGGTTCATCATCCTTTACGTGAGGATGAGGTTGCCGATAGTCTTGATGCTTCTATAGTAGGCCTTTTGGATCTAGATGATGATGAGGAGCATTTAGTGGCACCTAGCTCTTTTGTGATACCTTCCACGTCTACCGGTACCCCTCTATGTTCTTCTCACAGATCTTCTGTTCATCATGTTTTACAAAATATAGAGAGTACTTTTGTGAGCATGGTGGCACAACAAGAGACTATGGAATGCAACTTCGAGCAGCATTTGATTGGTTCCAGCCTCCACCTTCCTAATTTTTTGCTATACTTGGGGAGTTCATTTTCTTTTACCTTTATTTCTTTGTTAAATTATACTTTTAAGACCTTGAGGACAATGTGATTCAAGTCTGGGGGAGGTAATATGTGTAGTTTTTTTTTTCAGTTATTTAATTTATTTTTGCATTTTTTTTTACTTTGTTTCTTTTATATTATTTTTCATTACATTAAGTTTAATTATACTGATTATGAGCAGATTCTATTGCTTGCTCTTTTCTCTTTTTGAATACATTGATCATGCAAGAGTTTGCTTTATTAATGGAGGTTAAAGAGCAGAAATTCAATAAATAACTTGCTTAGTTGAGGCGGCTTAATTAACTAAAATTTTAATGGTACTTAGCCAAATTCAACCAGAAAAGCTAGATCGGAAAACTCAAGCCTAAGTGAGCATTTGAGCCTATTAAATTTCTAACTATTTTTGTGAGTAATATTCATATTAGATTTTGTGACTCTAAAACTTGTTTTGATATGTGGATTGAGATTACATTAATACATTCTTGCAGTAAAATGATGAAGGCATTTATTATATCCATCCTTTATATTAATCTCTAGCTAGCCCTTTTAAGCCTTTATGGTGTTTTTCTTCGTATCATAGCCTTTATGAAATAAGTATGGGGGTATGGGGATTTTTGTTCAGTTTGGTTGGTAAAGTGTGGAGTTTAAAGAAACTGAGGTGCTGAGACATTTAAATGACATTTGAACCTTTAGTTCCAAAAAAAAAAAAAAAATTCATACTACTGTCTTATGTAATTTTGAGTAGAGAACAATCCAATGTGACAAAAATTGAGCTAAAGAGGAAAAATAAAACAACAAAGAAAAATTATATGCAAACTACAATATGAAGAGAAAAGGACAAAAAGAAGTTCAATCAAAATGAGAAAGAATAACTAAAGGTTCATGTGCTTTGCTTTTGTTAATAAGAACTAAGGAGGTGGACGTGTATTTAATAGTTGAAGGGTTATTCACTTTAATTTTATTATTAATATCCTATCTATTCTTTGGGGTTAGCCTTTCATTATCTTATTTTTCCTATGTGAAGCCTTAGCCCCGTTACAACCCTATTAAAGGCCTTCGGATTTTTGTTGGAATGTATACTGAGTAATGGAGATTAAATTGATTGACAATTATATGGTAGAGCAATTTCTTTTATTGAATTTAAGTGACTGTATGACCTATTTAAACAGTTGAGTGATTACAAAGGTTTCAGTAATAGTTCACTGAGCTAGTAATTTTACTAGAATAAATGTTAGCTGCTGTTACGAAGAAAGGACATTAAGTGGCTTTGATTTTGTTTAGTTATTTTGTTGGATGGAGTGATTATGTGTCTGTTTATAAAGTGTAATACTTCATTGGTTTTGGTATTTGGAGAGGGAGAAGGAAAACAATAATTGATTGCCCAGGACATGCAAAGGTTTAAACGTAGGGTATTTGATGGGTCTCCATTTAGTTATTTTTATTTAATTTAACAATTAACTCTTGTGTGTTTAATTTTATAGAATTGAACTTAATGTTAATTTATTTTGCATGCAAGGTTAATTGAGCAAAGAACGACAGATTACTGAAAATATTGAAGATGGAGGCAAAATGGATAGAAGTCAGGCTCGAAGATAAAGCCCCTGTCATTGGGCCTAACTTGCTACTAATAGGAGACTCAAGATTACAAGCCCAATACATGTTAAGTGCAATATCAGGCTCAATGACAGGCGCCTAACATGTATAAAGGAGGCACACCTATGGATGCGACTTGAAGTGAGGAACCCAGTGGATATCAGACACCATATCAGGTCTAATGATAGGCACCTGACTTGAAGCGGTGTAGTCACATGTAAATTTAAAAAACTTAGAATTTTAAGTGCCACACAAGAAGGGTTAGGACTAGTATAAATAGGACTTGTTTCTTAGGGTTTAGACTAAAGAACACAAATATATATATATTGAGGATTATGAAATTTCAAGGATGAGCAGTTAAATTCTTTCGCTTCAGCTAGGAGTATTTCCAATTATTAGTTATGTACGTGTGATACTTGAACACACAAATTAATATCAATTTAATTAATTATTCAGCCTGTCTTCTTCTGTGCTTCTGAGTTAAATTTAATCATATATAATTATACTGTTGATTCTTATATATGAATTGAATGCATACTAATTAGATCTAAGTTGTACTTTGATTCTAGTGATTGGTAGTAATTGGAGATTATAGGTTAGGTTAAAATTCTACAAAGTTTGTAGAGTCTGTTTAATTTTGACTTCTTTCTAAATCACTACGGCAGTTTTGAATTGATGGTCACATTGATTCTAAACTTTTCAGAGTTAGGAATTACTCATGAACGTTTCTAAGTTATTCAATATTAACAAAAGATTACAATAAATTGGTCGTACCGTTTGTTGATGCCAAACTGAATAAGAAATTGAGTTCTCTATATCTGTGATCCATGCAAACTGATGAGATGAAATTACTCTAAAGCAAAGTTTGTTCGTTTTAATTGCTTAAAGTGTTATTTAATTTGTCCTTAAATTGATATTAATTGAGTTTGTTAAAACCTTCGTCTTTCTATTAGTTTTTATTTAATTTTTAATTAGAAAGAAATTTAGAATTATTATTAATACAGTTCTGTGGTTTTGAGTTGGACTTACATATACTACAAGGTTGGTAATTTCAGTTACTAATTTTTGTGTGAGTCGACTAGACTATCAGTGTTAACTTGTTTATCGTCAAACAGCGTTTTGGTTTTCATATAAAATTTTGTTTTAAAATATTTCTTCTTGTTGCTATTTTGTGTATCAAATTTGAATTGAATATTTGTCAAAATATATATATATATATATATATATGAATAATACTTTTCGGCTAGCACTAAGTTCACATATTCAAGCTAAGAAACGCTATTTACTTTATTTACGTCTATTAGCTTGTTAGTCAAACTAATTAATGTACAGCCACCTCAATGGTAACAAATTTGATATACAGTCTCCTTAATTTGTTATTAACAAAGATGATGTTTGACCCAGAAAATAATTGCTTTAGGTGGCAAAGGAAGATATGCAAAAACTACTATAAGTGAAACTCTATGAAGAATCAGATTATAAGTTAAACCTGATAAAAATGAAGCTTAATTAAGTTATTATTTAGTGGAATTATCTTTTTAATTATTTTTATTATTATCTTGGATACTGAAGTTTATATGAAAGGAGCAGGAGTAGAAGGAAGGGACACAACCATCAGCCACTCATACAAATTCTGCATTTTCTCTACATGTCTTAGTCTAGTTTTCCAGTTTCCTTTAGATTTCTAGTTGAATTTTAATTATTAATAAAGTCCTTTGAGTTTTAAGGATTAGTTGAATTTCATTAATAAAGTCCTTTTACTTTAAAGACAAAAGACCCAGTGTAGAAGTCCTTTTTCTTTTAAGGCAAACCCCAGTTTCATTATTTCCTTCAATTTATCATTAATATTGAAGGGAAAACACGTACATTTACAGAGACTTTAATATACACAAACATATTTTTGGCACGTCCGGTGGGACTCCCTCAATAAAATTCAATTTGTACAATGACTGACAACCAATGGATTATTCAAGAGTTTTAGAAGTTGCTATGGATTATTCAGGAGTTTCAAAAGTTGCAAGAAAAGTTGGAAAAAATTTTCAAATCTTGGATCATAATGCTGGTGGATCATATTACCGATAATTTCAATATTAATGTTCATTATGATGAATTTATGAGCAGGTTGAACGTTATTCGCTATTAAAAACTGGCCACCGCCATTGAGGGGCCTATTACCCTACGAGATGATGATTTTTTGTCTTTGACAACTATGCTCAACTGTATTAGAATTAAATATTGAGGGGCCTATTACTTGTGGAATTCCTAACTTTGCCTCCAGATGTTTCGTGTTTGACAACTACAATCAACTGTTTTAGAATTGAATATCGAGGGGCCTATTACTTGTGGAATTCCTTACTTTGCCTTCACTACCTCCATACCAGAATACAGCTTTACCACAATATTAAAAACTTCATATATATATATATATATTTAATTAAATGAAATTTGAATTCTTGGATCAATCCAAAATTTAGTGTCAAATAAAAAGAAAAAATAATATTAAAATCCAAAAGTATTTGGTTATGCTGAGATAAAAATATGCCATTTTGAACTATAGGGAAAAAATCAGTCTTTATCTCAATCTTTAGTCATGTGAAAGAAAAGAACGAAGAAGAAAGGAAAGTCAATTTTGTTGGGGAATAAAACTCGTATATGTATTGTTTTTCACTAAACCAAAGAGAAAATCAAGGATCAGAAAACCAAAAGAAAAATAACATGAGGTGTAGGTTGAAGATATTAAACCTGATTGGTAAATTGGAAATTGATTAATGGAACGTTTATATTATTTACATAATGAATATCAGCTCCATCACCATCAAGAAATTATTCCTTGCATACTTGAACCAGCTTTGCGTTAGTTTCCATAGTTGAACGAGATTTGGAGGAATTTCGTGATGTCATGGAGCTCGTATTCATTACATAAAATCTTCATCATCTTCAAGGCACCACCAACACTTCAAAATAACAACTTTGGGAGCCTTTAATTACTCTTTGTAGTATGTACGAACACTTCTGTGTATTTAGAGGGTTTCTAATATTAGTTCAATAGAAATAGGAATAGGAATTTGAGAGGAATAGACTTTTTATATTAATATAGTTAATAAAAATAGGAGTAGATAGACTTCCGCATAAATAAGAACTGTAATAGGAGTGTATGGCAAAATATATACTTCAGATTTTTGTTAACATAAAACTAATAAATAAATAATTAAAAAAAGAGAGAAAAGAAAAGATTTAATGCAATAAGATTAAATTATATTAGTTTGATTTAAAATTAATTAACTAAGTATTTCCTAATTAAACTACTGCATTAATGACATATAGTACAATTAAAATTGTGTAATCCTACTCCTGTTAGAATTGAACTTCAAATTAATTGGAAATTAACTCTATAAATAAACACTCACCTCGATTAGTAATAACTTGGTAGTGAAATTGGGTGGTTGATTTTGGAAGAAAATTTGGCAGTAGATACGAAATTACTCCAAAATAAAATAATAAACCGTTCAATAAGAATAGGAATAGGAATTTGATAGGAATAGACTTTTTATATTAATATAGTTAATAAAATAGGAGTAGATAGACTTCCGCATAAATAAAAATATATACTTCAGATTTTTGTTAACATAAAACTAATAAATAAATAATTAAAAAGAGAGAGAAAAGAAAAGATTTAATGCAATGAGATAAAATTATATTAGTTTGATTTAAAATTAATTAACTAAACATTACCTAATTAAACTGCTGTATTAATGACATAGTACTCTTAAAATTGTATAATCCTACTCCTGTTAGAATTGAACTTCAAATTAATTGGAAATTAACTCTATAAATAAACACCCACCTCGATTACTTGGTAGTGAAATTGGGTGGTTGATATTGGAAGAAAATTAGGTAGTAGGTACGAAACTCCTCCAAAATAAATTCAACAACGTTATGGTTGAAATTATGGTCCTTGCGATCCTTCCTAGCCATTATGGTCGATGTTTTCTTATTTTACACAAGCATATATTTAAGCAATATGGTCCACACAAAATAGAAAAAGTCCACACCCACTATATGTGATGGATTTAATTAAATGCATGTAATGCATTTAGTTACATTTAGTGGACAAGCTCCCAAATCTACCCTTCTGATGTGTAAGGTACATGAACAGGGGTGCACAGGTATACATTGTGTAAGTCTTATTTAATATGCAATTCCAATATTATTTTATTTTTAGATAAAGTAAATAACATTGTTATTACCTAAAAAAGTACTTTTTATGGATCCGATGATCTGAGCAATTTCCTTATATAATTTCTAATATTTTTTATAATCAATTGACAAGTGTTTGGAACAAACACTATTTGGACAAAGTAAATCTAAATGATAAATATGTTTTAATTCCTTACAACATTAAATCAATTTAGATCATTCATATTTGAAAACTATGAAAATGTTAGAAAATGCTTGTAAGATCATAATACATTTGTATAATAAGAGTCCTATAAACATAGTGTTCTTTATTTTTATAATAAAATAGTGTACTTATATACCTTTATTATCATTTTTTTTTTGGGTTTTAGAAGATCATGAACTTGCATTAAGCACAAAAAGAAACTTGGCAAGGAAATTACGGAAAAGCAGCCAGTCTCATCAAGCATGATCTGATTCTTAAACCCATGTGTAAGACCTCCAGCCAGTATAGAATCACAATATTAAAAGAAAAAAAAAACTAATTATTTGGAAGATAAACTTTAGCTAAATTATCAGCATCCTTGTTTGAGTCCGTAGCAGTTGAAGAAAGTTTTCAATCACAATCGCGTCCCGAAAATAATTTATTTCTAATGTTAAGAATCCCAGACACAAGGTTCCGTTAGAGACAAGATTTCCTTGACCTCTTCAGAGGAGTCACTCCACAACATAATTCTTTGCCATCCTTTAGTTCATGATTCAGTTGAACATACTAAATATCTCTACCACTGATGAATTTTATAATATAAGTCAATTTTGTAGGTTGTGTATGCTTGGACTAGAATCATATATATACAAATTTGCACTGAACCAAAGAGAAAAATCATGGACCACTAAACCAAAAGAAAAGAAAAAAACTTGAGGTCTAGATTATGGACCACAAAACCGAAAGAAAAATAACATAAGGTCTAGATTGAAGACATTAAACCAGATTGGCAAATTAGGAATTGATTAGTGGAGCTTTTGTATTATAGTATAATGATTATGAGCTCCATGAGTACCAAAAAATTCCTCCATATATAGTTGAACCAGATCTATGACTAGTACCAGTAGTGTTTTGACTTTAATTACATTTTGTATTATTTAAGAACTATTGTGTAGTGTATGATTGCTGGGTTTATGGCTTTAAATAGCCTAGCTTGAGTTGGACTCTTTGTCCCATATGGATTAGGAATAAAATTATATTATGAGAGTATTATATTATATTATCGCTTTTTCTTCTGTGTGTTTTATTGGTTTATATTAGGTGTGTGAGAGTATTTTGGAGTGTAAATGGGATTTGGATTTTGTGATTTTTTTCAAACTCTTTTGTAATCTCCTTTAGTGGAATTTGATTGCCCATGGATGTAGGTCAAATTCTCTTGGCTGAACCACATAAATATTTGGTGTCCTATTATTTATTTTCTTATTCATTTTATTTTTCCCAAAATTCATAATTGTTTTCTTGATCATTTTATTTTGCCCAAAATTCATAATTAATTACTGTGTGGCTTTTGGTGGAACTCCAAGATCCTAACAATGGCAACATTTTCTTACACACCCAATTATTGATTACTTGGTAGGTAAATTTGGTGGGGGTGGTTGATATTGGAAGAAACTTGGGTGGTTAATAATGGTATTGAAAATTTTGGACAAGTTGGTGCGGTGAACTCGAGTCATTGACCATTTAACAATAGCTGATACTCTTCCCCAGAACTAAATTATTCACTTTTGCTGCCTCTAACTACTACTCCAAACCAAATGAAGCTCCGAATAAACCACCATGTGGTTCTCTTTATCTCATTTAACTTGTTATGGCTGCTTCAAGCTTCAATCACTGCCGCCATGCATGTTCCAAGTAACGAAACCGACCGCTTGGCTTTGCTCAAATTTAAGCAAGCAATAAAGAGTGATCCACAAAGTGTGTTGAGCTCCTGGAATGATTCTGTAAACATGTGCAACTGGGTTGGAATCACATGCAGCCTCAGACATCAAAGAGTCACGGCCTTGGACTTACCACAACATAACTTGCGTGGATTCATATCACCTTACATCGCCAACTTGACGTTCCTCAGCTTCATCGACCTCTCGAGCAACAGCTTCTTTGGTGAAATTCCACAAGATATCGGTCGTTTATTTCGAATGCGAGATCTCCGTCTCTCTAACAACACCTTAGGAGGGGTTATTCCTGTAAGCATAGTGAAGAACTGCTCTAACCTCGAGATAATGAATATCTCGAAAAATAAACTCACTGGAAATTTTCCAAAGGAGATTGGGTTTCTGGCTAAGCTTGTCGTGATCAGTGTCGGGCTAAACAATTTGACTGGAGAAATTCCTTCTACTATTGGAAACCTTTCTTCGCTTGAAATTTTCGTGGTGTCTTATAATAATTTGGTAGGACACATTCCAAATGACGTTGGCCATCTGAAAACATTATTACATTTTGGTATTTCTGGCAATGGGTTTTCAGGTACGATCCCCACCTCTCTTTACAATATAACCTCCATCAGAGAAATTTCAATGGCATCAAATAAGCAACTAAGAGGCACTCTTCCCGACAACATAGGCATCACCCTGCCTAATCTTCAATTTCTTGGCCTTGCTATTAATCAATTCTCTGGATCCATCCCAGCTTCATTATGCAATGCTTCAAAGCTTCAAATATTTAGTTTTAGTTATAACAATTTTGTTGGACCAGTTCCAACCAACTTGGGTAATCTACAACAGTTATGGTGGCTAGATACTTCTATCAATAATCTTGGAAGTAATTCATCCAATGATCTGGACTTTCTAAGGTCTTTGAGAAACTGCAGCAAACTAAAAAAACTTTTTTTGAGTGACAACAATTTTGGAGGTGTCCTACCCAACTCCATTGCAAACTTGTCATCCCAACTCAATATATTAGTTCTGGGAAGTAATCAATTATCTGGAAACATCGACGGAGGAATATTTGAGAAACTCATCAACTTGATTGAATTTGATATGGAGGACAATCTTTTCACTGGCATCATTCCCACTTCTTTCGGTAAGTTTCCAAATATGCAAACGATGTTTTTGAACGGAAACAAATTGTCTGGACGAATTCCATCTTCCCTGGGCAACCTCACTAAATTGTTCCAACTCTCTTTGGATAATAATAATTTAGAAGGGACCATTCCTCCAAGTCTAGGAAACTGCCAAAGATTGCAGATCTTGGACATTTCTCAAAATAAAATTTTTGGAGCTATACCTCATCAGGTTCTTCGTCTGTCTTCCTTATCACAGATACTAAACTTATCGAGGAATTCATTGAACGGAACTCTGCCTGCGGAAGTAGGTGACCTTAAAAATCTTAATGTTATGGATCTCTCTGAAAACAGTTTGTCTGGTGAAATTCCACCTACCATTGGACAGTGCCAGATCCTGGAATACCTTTACCTGCAGGGGAATTCCTTCCAAGGAATTCTACCTTCATCTTTAGCTTCCTTAAAATCTCTTCAGAAGTTGGATCTTTCGAGAAACAATCTGTCTGGTCAAATTCCAAAAGATCTGGAGAAATTTCCAACTTTTTTATACTTAAATCTTTCTTACAATAACCTTGAAGGTGAGATGCCTAAAAATGGTGTTTTTGGAAATGCAAGTGCAATATCATTGATTGGAAACACTAAGCTTTGTGGTGGTGTCTCAACACTGAAACTGCCAACATGCCCCATCAAAATATCAAAACAGGGAAACAAAAACAATTTCAAAATGATAATTGCAATAGTTAGTGTGGCTATGAGTTTCATAATGCTTGCAACATTTGTTGTTGTTTATTGGAGGAGAAAATCAATAAACAAGTCAATTTCTGCAATCTCCATGATAGAAAATCTTCCAAAGGTTTCATATAGAAGGCTTTATGAAGCTACTGAAGGTTTCTCTCCCAGTAATCTAATTGGATCTGGTGGTTTTAGTTCTGTATATAAAGGAGTTCTTGATCAGGAACGAAGTGTTGCTGTGAAGGTTCTCAACCTTCAACAGATAGGTGCTTCAAAGAGCTTCATTACAGAATGTAATGCTCTGAGAAACATCCGCCATCGGAATCTTGTTAATATCTTAACATGTTGCTCCAGCACTGATTACAACCAAAATGAATTCAAAGCTCTGGTATTCGAATTCATGACAAATGGAAGCTTAGAGAAGTGGCTGCATCCAGATACAGTAAGTGAAAACCAACCAAGAAATTTGAGCCTAATCGAAAGATTAAATGTTGCAATAGATGTGGCTTCAGCACTGCATTATCTTCATGACCAGTGTGAAACCACAATCCTTCATTGTGATATAAAGCCAAGCAATGTTCTTCTGGATAATTACATGGTAGGTCATCTGGGTGATTTTGGTTTATCAAGGCTTCTCTTGACAACCAATAATTCTTCTCAAGCTCAAAGTAGCACAGTTGGAATGATGGGAACCATCGGCTATGTCTGCCCGGGTAAGAAATCTCAACTTTGACAATAAACCATCATGAATGCCATTCACATCTTAATTTTGTATTTTCTGATCGTCTCACTTCCTGTTTTAGTGAAGAACTAAGCTTATTGAGTTGTAACATTGTTATGAATAACTAGAACATGTAATATTTTTTTTATGTGTTTCTTCTTCTTATTATCTTGAATCCCTTTGAGCCTAAATTGCTTCTTTTTCAAGTCACCTATAGCACTTCAGAGACCCAATAACTTTAAATCTGTTATTTTTGTAAAAGCTGAAAAAGGGTATTGACTGTGCAAAAAAAGAAACACATCTTCAGGTTTTCATTACACAAATTAATGTTGTTTAATAATCAGGCATGCAAAAAAAAGTTTGTACTTAATTATTGATGAGTCTAACAGGTGAGTTCCTAAACAGAATAAGTTTTCTCTGAATCATACCAGCATAAGCAAAGCACTTATTCAACTATTGTACAAATTCAACACATTTTTAACTTTTCTATTTTTAATTTACTTTTGCATTTTGCACATGAAACCCTTTTCTCATTACAGCATATCTACTTTTTCAAAATTATGAATCACAGAGTACGGTGTGGGAGGTCCGGCATCAAAAGAAGGGGATGTTTATAGCTATGGGATCCTATTGTTGGAGATGTTCACAGGAAAAAGAACAACCGACAAAATATTTGAAGAAGGTTTGAATCTGCATACTTTTGTTGCGAATGCATTGCCTGAGAGACTTTTGCAGATTGTTGACCCAAATGTTGTCCCATTAAGTAAAGTAAGAGAGACAGCATCAATGGCTACAGAAGAAGAAACCCACAACAACAATGGTGGGATTAGCACGAAGAACCAGAGCCAAATGAATGGAAATTATGTGGAAAGTTGCTTACTTTCAGTCCTGAGGATCGGAGTTGGTTGTTCATTTGAATCGCCAGGGGACAGATTGAAGATGGAGGTTGCGACCCGGGAACTGCATAGCACCAAAAAAGCTTTTCTTGTGGGACTCCAATCGGCTTCAGAGAAAGTACGTATTTTATTTAATTAATTTCAAAAAATTTCACATTTACACTAATATGGCCTCTAGATTTTCTAGTCACAGACATAAAAATACTTGTCCAGTTGCTCTTAATTACTACTTAATCGTTTTGCTTTTATTAATTTGCAGAATCGTTCGCACTTTCTTTAGAAAGTTTATTGGAAGTGTATCACTTGGTCAAATATCTCCATGAAGTGATTTGGCAAGTGGCACACTAACCATACTGCTTGTAAAATATTCAATATTATTCTCCATGGGGTTATTTGTAATCTATGCACTACTCTACTCTAGTTTTCTTGATTGAAAACTTTAAACCCTCGTTTGTATGAAGCATGAAAGCAGATATTTGACTCTTTTTTTATCCCCTTAATGTGTGTGTCTATTGGGTCCCTTCACCTTTTTTAGAGATTATGCTGATTATAGCACATAAAAGTTGTAGTATATAATATCAAAAATTATCGACTTTGTTGTGTTATTAACTCTTAGATGTGTGAAATTAATATGGTAGGCCTGGTCGTTGGTAGAGAAGCATTTAAGTCTATATTACAAGAACCAGGAACTATTGTGATCGAAAAAATTCTCTCTTGTTTTAAAAAATAAAATAAAATTATATTCATTCCAGTATCATATAATTTTAAATGATCAAAATTTGGTTTGTTAGTAATTTAAAGAGTCCTACAAATTCATAAAGAACATTACTGTTGCTAGATTTTTGTGTCATTAGTGGCCGAGGTGATTTATGGGCCGGTAATAAATATTAAGATTGAGCCTCTTATGTCTATGAAGGCTTAAAACTAGAGGTACCATATGCTATGCTCTCTGGCGCGATAGCATCTTCAATTGAAAATGCCTACAAGGAAATTATTATTTTTAAATTTTAACATTGAAATTTATTCTCCAATATAATATTAAATATTTAACGCCAAAATTTAGCATATCACTACAATGGAAAAATAATTATACATTTTGACTTAAAAGAAAATGGTCCCAAAGAACAGGCCCACCCCAATTTCTATCGCACTTCTCACACAATTCGTGAATGGCAATGCCATTTCTTATACCAAATTTGGTTTTAAAAAATGACAATTTCACTTTTTAGCATTAAAATAGCATTCTTGCTAAAGTATAAAAAATGAGTGTTAATGTTAAAATTTACATGGGTGTATTCGATTTAGATTTTAAAAGACTTTTATAAACTTTTTTCAATTAAAGATTTTTAGAGACTTTAATCAGAAGAGATTACTTGCCGGATAGACGGAAAGAGACATCCCAACTAGGTTGGCATCCCTCCTAACCCGGGCGGAGACATCCCAACTAGGTTGACACCCCTCCAAACTCACACCGAATTTTTTTCAATAACTTTTACGGATTTTGAATAACTTTTATAAACTTTTTATTATAACTGTTTAAATTGACTACTCTAGAATATGTGAGCAACATAATATATATAGTTATTTTTTATAAAAATCAAAGGTACAATTGTCTAGAATATGTACCAAATTACAAATTATATTTTAAAATTGAATGAGAATATAGAAATAATTTTAAAAGAAAAATCCATAATGTTTATTTTCTATACAAAAAATATTTAATGGAAAAAATTTCTCTAATGTTCACCATCATTAATAACCTCAATATCATTCCACATACTATTAGCTAAATTAGTCCTCCATTCATTAGCATGCTCTCTTTGTTGCTCTTGAGTCTCAAAAATCAGTTCAAAATTGTCTCCTTGATCATTCAATAGTGATGAAGATGATAAGTCTTCATTATTCGATTCTATTGGAAATTCATCAGAACGACACTCCTTCTGAAGAAAATTGTGCAATCCTGCACAAGCTAACACTAGCTCTACCTGTGTGTCATATGGAAAAGGAGGAGCTGATTTGAAAATTGTGAATCGTGATTTGGATATACCAAATATCCTCTCAATTACATTTCTCAACGAAGCATGATGAAGATTGAATAGCTCATTGCAGTTTCAGGATCACGACCTTGACCACAAAATTCTTGAAGATGATACCGAACACCTCGAAAAGGAGATAAGAATTGATGTCGATTAGGAAATCCACAATCCACTAAAAAATATTTTCCTGAACAAACAATAGTAAAGGTACAATTAGTAAGCATTATACCATGTATAATTTTAAAAACAAAAAAAATTAAAACAAAAATAATATTATAAAAAATAGGTAGCAAAAAAAAAAAAAAAAAAACCTTGTGGCACTTTAAGTCCATTGTTCCTTGATAAAGCATCATTTAGTACTTTTGAATCATGAGCAGATCCCTCCCATCCACTGAGTACATACATAAACTCCAAATTAAAATTACAAGCTGCTAAGACATTTTGCGAAATTATTCCATGACGATTACGATAGCTGCTTGTATCACGTCCATGTACCATTGCTGGAATATTGGTTCCATCAATAGCGCCAATACAATCCTATATTTAGAATACACAATAAGTATAATAATAATAATAATAATAATAATAATAACTTACTTTAAAATAAGGATAAAATCTTGTACTTTCTCTTATTCTCTGTGGTACTGTTGATTCAAGTTTGGCCATCATATCTACGGCAATTATGTTCAATGCTCTCAAAATCTTGTTGAAATTTCTACTAGTAGTAAAATGTGGTCGGAAAAATATTTCTTGAGCCACACAATATCGGGAATTTTGACCGACTGTGAGTAAAAATACTGCAAGCATCTTCTCAACACAAATAAATATAGCATCCTTTAAAAGTGTCTTTTCTCTTAAGATAGTGCTTAATTTTAGAAACACATCAGGATACATTCTATAAACTTGCCGAAAGTTTGTCGGATTATCTTGTAATATTTTATGTATATAGTCATATCCAATTGATGTTTTTGGTCGCCTAGATAAGGAACATTGGATGTGATTATTATACATATTATATATAAACTCATTTAGCATATAAAGGTTTGCTTCAATTAATCTCAATGAATACCTAATGGTTTCATGCAATTTTTCTTCTTCCTTTTCATCTTGTATATCTCTTCTTCCATTTCTTCATTCTCTACTTCAATATCTTCATGCATGTTGGAATTAAACATTAAAACACCTGAGAAAAAATAGAATAAAATAAACTTAGTTTTGTATATGTATGATTGATTTTAGAGATAATAATATTAATCATGACATAAGTCCTATATCATGTACACACACACAAAGCTTTCTTTTTCTCAATTTTCGTATTAATGTTTTATTATATCACCAAAAGAATGTTGTAACATTTAAGAAAAGACACCAAAACAATTATTGCAAGTATTCTAATACGAACGCAACCTTTCAAATCTTCAGGTATAAAAAAAAAAATACAAGTCCATACAACCAAAAATAATAATTTAAAAATGTAAAAACATTGCAGATGAATAACAATAAAAGAAACCTCTATCAATCCTCAATGGATTCTAGAAGCCTATTACATCATTTCACATACTACTTGATAATGTATCAAGAAAAAAAAAATTAATCTAGTCAGAACGCTCTTCAAGTGTCATTTTCAAAAAATCCATCCTTTTTGCTCTAGTGTTAAGCAGCTTAAGCGCCTTGAAACGAGCACGCTGATCCAAATTTGGGATCTCTTTTATAACATCCCAACAGCTTACTTCTCTACTCTCAATTGAAGCAATAGTTTGTTTCAGCTCGCCAATGTTTTGGGCAATGTTGTTTAGAACATTCGACTGACAACTATTAGGCTCAAATGAGCTAGATTTTTCTTCAATTTCCATTCTATTTCTTTTTCTAGTTGTTGGAAGAACCTCTGAATTCATGGGATGTGAGGCAAAGCCGCTTGTAGATGACGAATGAGGTAAAGTAGCATGTGTATCACTTTGTATAAATGTCTCAGTCTGTGGATCATATGTCAAGTCATTTAAACCACCAATTTTATTGTCTTTTGTCTCAATTGTTCTTGCATCTGTTTCCTCCCCTAATCCAATTGCATGTGACCCAGTTGCAGTTCGATTTCCAATTGCAATTTCCAAATATTCATAGTCCGTAAAGTGTCAGTTTGATAACTTCTATGTGTAGGATGTGCCTAAAAAGAAAAAAAATAATTATTGCATAAGTGTAGCATGCAAGTGTATGTGTGTGTATGTATGGTGTCCCATTCAGGTGCTAAGACCGTATAAAACCATGAATGAGATAGGTAATACATGAAATAGTAGTAGTATTATATAAAATAAAAAGTAAAAATATAATGGGGTTCACGAATGCCAATGACCATGAATGAAGCCAAACCATGTATGAGATAGGTAATACATGAAATAGTAGTAGTATTATATAAAATAAAACGTAAAAGTATAATGGGGTTCACGAATGTCAATGACCATGAATGAAGCTAAGGATAGCTCCAAGTTTCAACCTCTACTACTGAGATTCACAAAAAAAAACCTCTAGTACTGGGACTACGTTTAGCCCCACTGGACATGACATGAGGTGGGCTTTATGATGCCAATTTATGCTTTACGATATGGGACACAAAAAGATAACTTTTACATTATATAAATCTCTCTCTCATTCAATCAAAAAAAAAATACATCTCTCTCTCCATCCAAAATATGTACACTCCTTACTATCATGGTTTTCTTACATTATTTTCCATGGAAACTTGCAATGAAGGCAAAGGACTTTCAAACTAAGTAAAAACAAAAATATGAACACTATCATGTTTCGCCAAAATTAACAACTTGAAATCATCCACTTCCAATTCAGAAATGGCATACCAAAATCCATCGGAAAAAATCATATAGGATGGTAAATGGTAGAATGAAAACCACATTATATATATATATATAGTACGAAACCTACACTAATTCAAATGAATGGGATTGCATGTTATTCATTTAGAAAAATAATTAATAAACAATACATAAATATCCAACGGAAGCATAAAGTACAAAATATATAGTTACAAACAAAAATGCATAAGCTAGCAATAATCCTCACCTTAAAGTAATCCTCCCATACTTCAATCGCTAGTAGTGAATTTCTTTGCTATGGGATCCCATCCAAATCCAAATTTAAAACGCATAAGCTGACAATAGTTAGTATATCGTTCCTTAAACCACTTAACATGACTTACGTATTCTTTATAAGTCGTTTGAGATCCAAATTTTGCATTAAGAACATGTAGCATTTTTTTTTCTACTGTTGCTTTACTAAATGAGCCATTTTTATCACACCATCCACGATGAGTAGCATCAACCATGATCCTTAATAATTCATTACTTTCTTCCATTGTCCATACTTTATATTTCTCCGTAATTTTCCCCTTTTTTTTGTCACTTACTTGGCTTGAGTTTTCCATTAAAATATTATTAGATTGCACATAAATATGATAGAAAATTAAGCATAAATAATATTAATAGTTATGATATAAACCCTAAATTAAAGAAGAAATAATCAAATTTTCATTATACTAAACAAGAGCAGTTAACTGGATATCATGCTGCAAGTAACCCAAAAAAATAAAATAAATAAACACAACATATCATTCGCAAATGTTGTGAACAAGTGGCAAGCAAATTTCAAATTTCAATAATCAATATAATTTTGAATAAGTAATACAGATTTGGAAAAAGAAACAAATCCACCAAATAAAAAATATCCACAACTATTACTACATGTGTGCGAATCAATAAGAAGTTGACTTGATACCTGGGCATTAAAAACAAAGAAAAAAAAACAGTTGGAAAAGAAAAAATTAGATAGAATAAAATATATATATATATATATATTAAAGAAAGGATTTTTTTTCATATTTGGCAATGGAAAGTGGACCGAATGGATGGATGATTAACATGGGAAACATTATCATAACTATTAGAGTTCTTTTTTATTTTTATTTTTTTTCATCCGATTATAAAATGTCAATAGTTTGATAAATCAATGTAATGAATACAAACAAGAACAGAAAATGAAACGACTTTTGTGTATGCAAGCCGGGCTACACTTTCTTCCTCGGAATGTCCAATTCAAAAAGAAAAGCGGAAAAATACATTGATCAATCGCATAGAAGAATTCACAAACTGTATATATCTCAACACACACAAAGACCATCGAGAAAGCATATTTATACCTAGAACCTCTGGGCATGCTCTTGAATATGTCGCGTGCTCTTCCGCTCCTTTATGTCGATTGAAAAAGTCTTTAGGAAAAAAAGAAGACAATTTGAGAGATTGGATATATATACCACCCACTCAAAAGTATTAAAAAGTCTATATAAATTCATTGTTTATAAAAGTAAAGTCGAAATTAAAAACCTATATACTTTTAATGACTTTAAAAAGTTATAATTGAATATCCTAAAACTTTTAATGACTTTTTAAAAGTTTATAAAAGTTGAGATTGAATACCTCAATACTTTTAAAAGTCTTAAAAAGTTTTAATTAAATACCCCTAGACTTTTTAGGTCTATAAAAGTCTTTTAAAATCCAAATTAAACACACCCCCCTTAGTATTGCCACTCATTTTTAGCACTCTATTGGATGGGCTCTAAAAATTAGGCTAATTAGCAAGACCTGCAACCAAATGTCAATGGGTGCCTAAGTCACCGCCACATCCAGTTGTTTGTGGGGTGAGCTTTCCATTTGAGAACACTCTCAGTATGCCTCATGAGTTGATTATAGGGGTGGTAGTTTAGTCATGACACAATAACACGACTCAGAAACGACACGAAATTAGCGGGTTTGAGTTTAGTATAAATCAGGTCATAATCGAGTTGACCTATTTAACACGATTATTAAACGGTTAATTCCAGGTCAACCTGCTTAACCCAAAATTGACTCATTTAAACAAGATTATAAAACATGTCAATTTCAGATCAATCCGCTTAAACAAGAAATTGACCCAAATATATACTTATTTTTCAATAACCCATTTAAATTAAATATTTTAAAAATTAAAATATTTCTAATCACATAATATTTGTATAATAAATTTTATAATACTTTAAACAATATAATAAAAAATTTAAAAATATTCATTATTATAAATTAAAAATATTAAAAACTTATTAAAAAAAACTTTATAAAAATATATTAAAATATTGAAAGAATAAAACATGCGGGATAAACAAAATAACCCTAATCCCTAATTTCTTTCGTTCTTCTTCTTCTTCTTCTGCCTTCCCATAGCAAAATGAGTCGTATTAGGGTTTGAGAGTTTCTGATACGATTAATAAATGGATTGATATGAATACATCCTGCCAACATGAATTGTCATCCCTAGTTGATTACACAGTGCATTAAATACACTTGGATTGTGCCCACCATGGTCTTATTGACCGAGTATTCTTTCATCCTTTTTCTTATGATGATTTGGACTTAGGCCTAATGGCTTTCTTCGGATTGAAATTTTAGCCTATGAAATTTTACACGTAACAAACTCAAATAACAAAAGAAGTTTTCCATTTTTTTTCAACTATATAGCATTACATTTAATAATTTATTATTGACTTCCATATAAGGTTTATATATTATTTATTAGGGTAAATTATTTTGTTAACTAATACTCTTTGTAATTGTAGCATTAGTGAAAAAAATTACATGCACTAAATTGAAGCAATAATAAAAGGGTGTTATAAAATGTAAGATTTCTTACAGGGAAATTGACAGAAATGCCCACTTTAATAATTAAAATTTGAAAATTACTCACCACGTTTTATTTCTTTTAAAACATATCCAAACTACCCAAAATATCTCTTAGTCAATTTTCACATTTTAGACTGAGGACCTACATAATGGCAGGGAGGATTGACCATTCTACAGGTCCTAAATTGTATGTATTTTAAGACTTACAAAATAGTAAATTCAACATGTAGTTTTGCAAGGATATAAAGAGAAAATTTAAATCCCTACAAGACGGCAAGTTGGACTTACCATATTGCATGTCCAAATTCGTATTGAAAACTCTTTGGAATCCGAACCTGTAAGAAGGCCAGTCGAATCTGCCATTTTACAGGTCTGTGGTAAGAGTAAGAGTAACAGTTTAGTGGATAATTTGGGTATATTTTGCGAAAGTTAAGGAGAGGTATGTATTTTTTCAATTCAGGTTATACACATGGGCATTTCTGTTAATTTTTCTTTATTATACAGACATTACTTAAGTACCTATATAATTGAGAGTTATTAAGCCTAAAGCCTAAAAGTTTTCTATTCCTAATTTTATTAGTAAACTCTATTAGTAACCTCTAATTTTGATCTGTGTACCATATCTCTATGCTTTTTCTCTTATCCATAGTACGCAAGAAAAGGATCCTTTTTTATTCCTTTTTCTTTACTTAACCCTTAAAAAATCAGTTTCGAATTTTTTGGATAGCTTTGTATTACTCATGATGATTGTCCCTTAGTCAAATTTAATTGTTCTTTATTTGCACACTACAAAAAATTTTGGATTTAGTCACGAAAAGCCTTGCTACAATTTTAAAATTCGTAATTAAAACATATGGTTTAGTTATAATTTTTTTTTCGTTACTGAATATAAAAAGTTGTTACAATTTGTTACGACATAAACATCATAGCTATGTTTCGTAACAAATGCTAAAAAAATGATGATGTCAATAGAAAAAAATTTCGTTTCACTGCAAAAATTATTGCTATAATTTTAAATTCGTAACTAAAGCATATATTTTTAGCCATGAAATTTAATTTTATAACTAAACCTCAAATTATTTACACCATATATTGTAGTAGAATTTTATAATTAATGTATATAAACTTAATATATTTTTAATTTTACATAGTTACAAAAATAAATTTATAACAAAAATATTCAAATAGTTTTTGTGCCAAATTTCCTTTTAAAAAATTTAATGACGTGGCATAGCTTTTATCATATGCTACAAAAAAATGTATTACTAATTGAAATAAGGGCATAATTGTAATTTGATCAAATATTTTTGAAATTTAATTGTTTCAGAACATTCAATCGTTCTTCTTCTTCTTTCCCTTTCTCTCTTCCAGTCACCCACTCCTCCCTATCCCTTCTTCCAGCCGTACCCTTGCACGCTACCAACGCCTGTAGCCACTGTCGGTGACCTCCGCTGGCCAACACCGTACGCCTTCGCTAGCCATCACCAGCCTTGTCAGGACCGGCAACTGCTTGTATCCGGTGCCTCTACACCCAGATTCGGTGTCTCCAATTTCCTTTGTTTTATCTTCCTCTCCTGTAAGTTCTCTCTTCCCTCTATCTCTCTTTCTATTTTTTTCTTTGTCTATCATCCAAATTTTCCTTTTTTTCTTAAAGCTTTGAAAAAAAAAATTTTCTCGAGAAAGAAAAATCTAACCTTTTTTTTTCCTTAGAAAACTCAATGCTCTGTCCTTAGCTCGGATCCAAATATCTCCTCCGAATCTCTAATTCATGTTTTAATTTCCTTGCTGTGAAAATAGCAGGCATTAGATTCCTTCTCCGACTCCTATCTCCTCATATTTTTTTCGAATCTAGTGTCTTCTTCTCAAACCGGTGTCGCTAGCCCCTTCCTTTCTCTTCTCCGATGTCTCTGTTCTACATTATGGGCACCGGTATATGATTTACTTAATTTCATTTCTTTTTCTTAGTTTGTTAGGTTTAGACTTTACTACTTTAGATTGAAGATTTGGGGGTTTGCCGATTTGATTTGTTAAATTTCATATTGCAAGTCTTGTATTTGGGTGCTCTGTAGATTTGGGGGTTTGCCGATTTTATTACAAGTCTAGGCTCACTGATTAAATGTCTTCGATGTGGTACTTGATTATAAAGTGATCACAATTAATTAAGGATATAAGAGAATATTGTTTGGTTTGTATTAATCCACAATTTGTAGTAATAATTATATATTTCTCTTTCTATCACTAATATTCAAATGGTGTAACTTAATTTGCATCTAAAATGGTGCTTGTAGAACAAGGCTTTTGGACTGTATAGAATAATTAAACGACTTACAAGAGCAAGCAAAATATGGGTAAAAGTTAATTAAAATAATGAACCACAATTTGATGTGGTTGTTCGATGTGGGTTAATGCATTGGACAGTGCACGGACAAGTAGGAAACCTTTTCATTCTGTCATCATTCATCTCTTTAATTCATTGAACTAACAAAAATAACTGATGTGGGTTAATGATTTTAAGTGGTTGTGTGTGTGTGTGTGTGTTTTTTTTTTAGTTGATTTTGAGCATGGTCTGGGTTTTGTTTATTTATTTTGTAGTGTCAAACTAATTGAATTGCTAGTTTGGAAGTGGCATTGAGTTCTGTGGCATGTCTACTGCAGTATTCCTTGCATTTAAGTTAAACCTACATGCAAAGGTTAAATTATATACATATATGTATATATAGACACACACTTTAATTAATAAATATATGTATATATGTTTATAAGTTTATTGACAAAAATTCTTCTAAGTTAATCTATTTGGACGATCAAGAACTAGTTTAAACTAGTAAGTGATTTGATATATGAGTAATTTTTAGTGTAAGCTTGTTGTTAAGAATATATGTTTAAACTAGTTTTTGTGTTACTGTTTTGTATTACTATTCTATCACTACTTCTCTTACATCTCATCTGTTATATTTTTCATGTTCTCCATTAAGTATTTTGTTTAGACAAAGGTAAAATTTGAATTTTTGAAATTTATTGCTCTTTCTCTCCTAAAGATTTCTGCGGGGTCTTACCAATCTTAATTATTATTGTTCCCACCATTTTGTATATGTCACGGGCCAATTAATTTCTTTTTAACTATAAAATATTAAAATAAAATCCAATCATAAAAAAGGCAAAGTAAAATCAATGGTTGGTGAGAAAAATATATTGCAAACTTTCCAAACAAATCAACAATATTACTATAAATTGAGTTTCAATGTGGTACTAGGCAATGCAAACCTTAGGATAAAAGTCCTCTTCTTCTCCACTACAACCTAGTCCATAAGAAAATCCCAGTTCTTGTTTATGGTGGCAAGCTCATTTGTGAGTCCCTTGTCATCCTTGAATACATTGAAGAAACATGACCTCAAAATAATTTAACAACTTCTAAGAGGGAATGTTTACCAAAAAAAAAAAACTTCTAAGAGGGAAAGACTATACTAACTAATTGTCAATTTCTCAATATCAAATTAATACATATGAAACTAATAAATGTGTCCTAACCAACTGATTCACAAAATGGTTAACAACTCCCAAAATGTTAATAATATTTTTTCCCAACTTTAGCTTCTGTTGATGACTCCATTGCAGGTTACTTTTCCAATAAGCTTTGAGGTTCTACTTATCTACAATAAGATAATAAATATGTCAAAATTGAAATCTTAGAAAGCTTATTTCAACATACAAAAAATTTTGGTTTAAAAAGTTTAAGATTTAGACATACAAAACTTACATTTAGTTTAGGCCTCCTAGTTGTATTTTGATTGCTTTCTGGCTTATGGCTACTTCTTAGATGCTTTTGCTTTAGTTGTTGATGCTTCTTGTTTTGACCACAACTCTTTTGGTTATGTCCTGACTGACCACATTTAGAACATGTAATGGTTATGTAGCATCTTTTCAGTTTTTTCCTTTTTCTGAGTTTTGCACTTCATCAAGCTCCCTCCTTCTCAATTTTTTTAGTCTCCCTGGCTGTTTAGGGTAGGATGGTGGCTCAATAGGATTACGTTCACTTTTAGGTCAGAATTCAGAACTTGTCATTGGGTTAATAATAGGAGTGTAAGCTTTCATATATGCTTTTTTTTTATAGCAATCATCTACAAAGTCCAGTATGTTTAGGCCACTCATTTTATATATGGATGATATTGCATGACGACATGGTATACCAGTGAGTTTCCATCTTCTACAAGAATAATATTTTTCATGCAAATCAACCACATATTACATCCCATCGGCTACCCTAACTTCAAATTTCCTTAACCCATCCCATTTGGTAATGCAATCTCTAGATTCTAACTTATTTGCTTCTAATATTTTAAACACTCTTGGACAAATAATATTATCCCACTTCTTGGCTTCCTCCCTCTTCACAATCATTCTTTGCATAATATAAATTCTTAACTTCTCCAAAAGAGTGATTATTGGCTTGTCTCTTGCATCCATGATTGCTGCATTGAAAGATTCACAAAGGTTGTTCAATAAGATGTCACATTTTGCTGTTGTTCTAAAATGAGACCTTGACCAATGTTTTGGATCCTTATCAAGCAACCAATTATAAGCTTGAACAGAAATTTATTTTATTTGCTCTATTTCACCTTCAAATCTGAAACATAAATAATAACATTAATTAAGTAAACATTTTAAGAATTAAAAAAATTAAATACATATATAATAAATAACTAATATGAATTTAAATACCTTGCCATGGTATTACATTTTGCAGCATTCCATAGTTTTTGTTTTAGTTCAAGGCCCTTGTATAAAGTTTTGAAGTTATTGTATAAATATCTCACACAATGCCTGTGCTCAGAATTTGGTGCCAACTCTTGAAGTGCTTGAACTAACCCTTTTTGTTTATCTGTAATGAATGTCCACCCATGTGAATTGCACATATCTACATCAACAATCAAATTCTCCAAAAACCAAGTCCAAGTGTCATGTGACTCAACCTCTACAACTGCATAAGCAATTGGATACATGCCATTATTTCCATCAATGCCAACAGCAACTAACAATTGACCTAGATGAAAACCTTTGATGTGGCAACCATCCAACCCAATTACATGCCTACAACCTTCCTTGAATCCCCTTTTACATGCACCCAAACAAATATAAATCCTTAGAAATTTTGGATTTCATCCCACTAATTCACGATTCTTTATAAACACTGTACTCCCCTTATTAGTTCTTTTTAGCTCTTCACAGTAGTCCCACAATCTAGCATATTGCTCTACAACTGACCCTTGCACTTTTTCATTTGCCTTCTTTTTAACTGTATAATATTGCCATTTTAAAACTTCAGCAAGATGATCCTCATAAACAGTTTGTTGAAATGACTTAAATTTCTATTTTGGATCTACCCTGAACTTTTTCACATACCTTTTAGCCAACCAAGTCGACTTTAAATTTTTGTTATTGAAAGATAGGTTGCATGTATGCTCGTCCTTGAAAGTCTTTACTTGGAATGTTGGTGTACCTTTGATGGTATAAGCATAAATCACCCAGGGACCATTTTGTGTGCAAACAACTCTTATTTTATCTTTATAATTCTTTTTGAATTTCAAATCTCTATGGTTCTTAAATCCATATTCTCTCACCGCTTTCCTAAACTCTGCAGCATTACCAAACAACATACCAATGGAAAAGGTTGGATTTTCCATATCAGTTTCCATATTAAATTCATGAAAACTATGACCTCATTTATCCTCAACTTCTAAATCTGATCCACAAACACTATTAAGGTCCTTGTTATCTTCATAATCAGATTCAACATATTCTGAAAAATTAGTTATATCAGCAATACCCTCTACAACATTATTAACATTAGCATCCACATTGGTTTCATACAATGAATCATCATTAGAGTGTTCATAGTCCTTATCAACAAAAGCAGGGTCATCACTTTCTAGATCAGCTAAACTAGCTTGGTTTTGAGCTTGTGATAATGGTCCAAAGCCAGATGGATTTTCATATTCAAGTTCAATGTTAAATGGATTTTCAGCTTGAAAATGAGGTTGGGTTCTAATTTCTTCTTGGGTTTCAAATAGGAAATCACTATGCCCAAATGAAAAGCTATCTATTCCCTCCACCACTTGTACAATATATTTATAAAAAAAATAAAATAAAATAAGAAAAATAAGAACTTATTTAAACATATCCATAAAGCAAATAGGAAAAAATAAAAAAAAATCAAATAAATAGTAGCACATGAGTGCATAAATCATACCATCAGTTTGTCAATATATTCTTCTTCAATATTCTCGGTTTATGTTAAGGAAAAGTTTAAAGCTTTTTCACATATTCACATAGTAGTTTTCATACCCTAAAATCTATATATTATCTTATTTCATCTCTAACTATCCAAAATAAATTAAATAAACAAACTCATTGTCAAATGCAAACTAAAATCTTTAACTTACCATTTTCTACTATATCGTCATATTGTATAGCATTCCTCTCCATTCTTCCCCTCAAGCACAAATGTATTTTTTTTTTCCAGAAATTATTATTGTATTAGGAATATGCCAGTTGAGTCAGGCCCTGCTGTTTGGAGTGCCTTACTTTAAGCTTGCATGATACACAAACACACAAATCTAGCATGTTTGGCTTCTGAAAGGTTGTTTCAATTGGACCTAGAAGATACTCCAGAGCTGCTTCAGTATGAGAAATAGTCAAGAATAGAAAGCTGGGAACAATAATAATTGAGATTGGTGGGAACAATAATAATTAGTTGGTCCCTCACATAGACTAATCGAGATTGGTGGGAACAATAATAATTAATTAGTCCCTCACATATATGAAATGGTTGGAACAATGAGATTGGTGAGACCCCATAGAAATCTTTAAGAGAGGAAGAGTAATAAATTTCAAAAGTTTCAATTTTACCCTTGTCCAAACAGAATACTTAATGGAAAACGTGAAAAATAACGGATGAAATGTAAGAGAAGTGGTGGTAGGTGGTTGCTTTACACTGAGATGAAAATTTAAGGGTTTATGATACCTAAATTAAAAGTCAGGGGGTAATTAACTTCTAATGTAAAAGTTTATGGGGTATTCCCAACAAAAACCCTATAAAAAATTATGTCTTCTTTTTTTAGTACAACAATAACATTTCACAAAGCCCCGTAAAGTAGGCTTTGGAAGCCTAGATTCATTATGCATTAAGCAAAATAAAACTAATGTTTTAATCAACAATAAAACAAAGGTACAGATAAATTTAATCATGCATATTTTTTAAAAAATAAAAACTTATAGATTTAATCATGCATATTTATTATTGAGTAAATATATTTACACTTTAGTCATGTGAAAGAAAAAGAAAGAAGAAAGGAATATATAAGTCAATTTTGTCCTACAAATATATATATATATATATAAAAGTCAATTTTGTTGGTATATAAACTTTGATTATATAAAGAGAGAAAAAATCATCGATTATAAAACAAAAAGACAAATAAATAATAATTAAGAAAAATAAAGACAACAAATAAAATTTACTTGAGGTGTAGATTGAATGTGTTAACTAAAACCTGAAATTGATAATTGAAAACTGATTAATGGAGCGTTCATACTATTTACAAAATGAATATCAACCCCATAACCATCAAGGAAATTCCTCCGTACATAATTGAACCAGCTCTGTGTTGGTTTGGAGAAATTTCGTGATGTTATGGAGATCGTATTCATTACATATATAAAATCTTCATCATCTTCTGCGTGAGTACCCAACACTTCAAAATAGTTACTTTATGTTATTATTCAGCTTTGTACTGAAAGTGAACAAGTCCTTTTGGGAACACAAAGTGATCACCAGTTTGCAATATTTGGGGGAAGAGCTTGTTTGTGGTGTCCACAAGACCAACTTGGAGAGAACCAAAGAGAAAAAGAAGCGCAGTTGAGCGAGGATGTACAAGCAGCTGGAAAGAAAGCGTAGGAGACACTTTGGCCATTAAGAGCTGGGAATTCAACAAAGCTGGCTTTCAACACCTTGAAGGCTGTGGGTGGGCTTGTATTAACTAGGGCACTTGTGCCTGTAAATGTGAAGAAGTTTCCATCTATATTTTGTTTAGGTTGAAGGGGAGGGGACTAGGAAGTCTGTGAGGATGTTCGGTCCCTGGCGATCTCCTTACAAGCGACTACCCTGGAGAAAATGACTATAAGAAAGACTTTGATAAGGATGGCCATTTAAAATATTATTGAAAGAGATGTAATTAAGTTTGGTTTGCTTAGTGTTTTCTATATAAAGAGTTTCTAATTCTTTGCATTAAATTAATATCTACTTCAGTTATTCTTCCTAATTTCATTTTTAAATATTATTTTTTGTCCTAATATATCTTTTATAGGTTGTCTATTAATCTGATTAATTTTATATTTACTATCTCTTATATCTAATTCTTTTTGGAAATCTAAATTTTTTACTCTATTACTTAATTTATCTATTTCTTTATCTATATTATTTATAGTTGTTTCAATATTTAAGTTTTTAATATTTGTTTTTATATTATTATTGTTTTCTATTTATTCTATTCTTTTTTCTATATTATCTAATTTATTTAAGGTTTTTAATAATAACTTGATTATTGTATTTGCTTAAGCTTGCTGTATACTATTATTTTCTTTATTAAAATGTTTAGCGCTGAATTCTATAGGTATAACTGGTAATTTTTGTTTTAATTTTTCTAGTATTTCTACTAATTTATCTTTATTCATTAACTATTTTAAAAATATTATTTAATTAAGCTTGTAAACTACCTCTTTGCTAAGTGTTTCTATTAATTGTCTAATTTCTAATTCTACTGGCTTAGGAGTTTTAGTATTTATTACAATAATTAATTCTAATATTTCTTTTTTATTAAGAAATCTTTTAATTTGATTAATAAAATCTGTTAAGGTTTCTTTAATATAATCTAGATTTTTTCTTAAAGTATTTACGTTCTTAATTTCAAAATGATCTACTAATACTAAAACTTTTTAATTTATTCTATCTAAATCAACTTGTAAATTTTTACCTAAATTTATTAATAAGTCTATTATAAAATTTTGCTGACTATCATAGTATGTGGTACATACTTATATTGATTGTCTAAATGTTCTATATTACACAAGATTTTAAACTGACCTAAATTGATTTTAATTATTTTATGATTTTGAACTTTTAAGTTCAGATATTCTAATTTATTAAAGTTCATAAAAGAAAAAGACTGTTGTTCACAAGTAAATAAAGCTAGCAGGTGATTATAAAAAGAAGACAGTTTTTATGGAATAAAGATGATTAAATGAAAAATGAAGTCACCCTTAGCTTACTACTCATATAACAATAATTAAAATAATTTTTAAAAAGGAAAGCTCTGATACCATTTTCTAACACACTGGACAAAGAGGAGGGTTTTAGCAAAACCGGCCTTTCTGGGCTGGAAAAGAATTTTCCCAATAGTCACATTTGAAAAACCATCAAAACTCTTAATCACCGCCTTATAAACGCCTCCACACAAATCAACGGCGAATCGGACCAACGGAGTCCGTTTTTAAAGAAACTGTCAGAAAAATCAAACCCCTACTAGGTTCTTACTGTTTTAATAAAATTTCCTTCTTAAAGCTCCCTTGTGCTAGTAATTACTCAAAGGATACTCCTGTTTAGAAATTATTTTAAATATGTATTATATTTTAGAAAATAAACATTATTAATAATCTGTCTAATTTGTCTGTCTATATTTAAATTAATTTCTAAAAAGTCTGTTTAACTATAACAACATAGAATAAAAAAAAGTAAGTGAGACAGTAATTAAGATAACATAAAATAAATGGTCTATCTAATTTTAAATTAATTGTCTATAGCATAATAAAATAAACTGTCTTTCTAAAGTTAAGTTAACTTTCTAGGACATAAATAGATTGTCTTGTTCTAATATTTTTATTTTTTTCATTTATTACTATATCTTCTTCTCATAGAGTCAAAAAAATTTGTTTCTATTGGTTTTTCTATATTTACTAATTTTTTAAAGAAATTTACTCCATTAGGTGTTATCATTATAATACCATTGTTTTCTAAAATAAAATTTAATCCTAAAATAAATTTATATCCACTAGTCTTAGTTGAAGTAAAAGTCTATGGTAAACTACGTACTTCTCCATTCATTCTAATTGGTACATTATTTAAACATTCTGTTATTTGTATTAAATTTCCATCAAATTGTCTAATGTTTACTGGTATTTTTAACTTGTTCCTATAATCTTTTGGTACTAAACTTTCATGTATTATACATTTATTTGCTTCTATATCTATCATTGCTTTAATATTTACAGTTTCTATTTTAAATAATAATTCTACATCTATGTTAATTAATTCACTTTCTACCCTATTTATTTCAGTTGATTTATTATCTATTATTTCTTCTTTATTTGTATAACAAATTTTACAAAAATATTTATTTTCTATATTATCTTTATGTCCTAACTCAAATTTATTTTTACAGTATGAATAATTTTTACCAAAGAATGATGTATAAGTTTCTAATATATTTACTTCTATGTCTGTGTCTAAACTACCATCTTTACTATCTTCAGTATTTTCACTATCATTATATTCACTTGTTACACATATGCTGTCATTATCAGTTATAAATTTGAGAATTGAAAAATCTCATTTTATAACACACTGGACAGAGAGAAGGGTTTTTAGCAAAACCGGCCTTTCGGGGCTGGAAAATAATTTTTTCAACAGTCACGTTTGAAAAACCATCAAAACTCCTGATCGGTCCCTACAAACGCCTTCACATAAATTAATAGTTAATCGGGCCAACAAAGTCCCTTTTTAAACAGACCATCAAAAAAATCAAACCCCTACTAGGTTCTTACTATTTTGATAAAATTTCCTTCTCAAAACTCCCTTGTGCTAGTAATTTTCCAAAGGATCCTCTTTTTAGAAATTATTTTAAATATGTGTTATATTTTCGTTAGCAAGGTTTGGCTTCAAACAGATTTAGAACATAAACATTTTAAATAATATGTCTAATTTGTCTATCTATATTTAAATTAATTTCTAAAAAGTCTATCTAATTATAACAACATAGAGTAAATAAAAGTAAGTGAGACAGTAATTAAGATAACATAAAATAAATAATAGTCTATCTAATTTTAAATTAACTGTCTATAGTATAATATAATAAACTGTCTTTTTAAAATTAAGTTATTAAGTTAACTTTCTAAGATATAAATAGATTGTCTTTTTAATT
The DNA here is from genome assembly GCA_007844105.2 of Rhamnella rubrinervis. NCBI lineage: Eukaryota > Viridiplantae > Streptophyta > Magnoliopsida > Rosales > Rhamnaceae > Rhamnella > Rhamnella rubrinervis. The sequence goes on from CM017578.2 coordinate 17,669,498, forward strand.
TTAAATTAACTTTCTACTGCATAAAATAAAAATCTATTTAATATTAATTTTAACTTGCTAAAATATAAAGTAAATTAATAAAAATAAAGATACTTACTTTGTTGGGTGAAGAAGATCTGTCTAAGTTAAATTATGTTTCTAAAACTTTTACAAAAATATGGGCTTAGGTTGGAAACTAAGAAATATACAGAGAGGTATTAAAAAATTAGGAGGAAAAGTTTTGCGAGAGGTTTTTCTGATTGCCAAATGCTTCTGTATTTTTCAATTCTCCAAAAACTCTTGTGTACAAATGAATGCTCCTCCTTGTTTATAGTGGAGGTATGGATTACAAGGCAATCTTGCTTTTTCAATTTGCTTTCTACGTGTCTTTCTTTGTTTCAATGCATATCTGCAATAAATGTGTGGGCCATGTCTAGTTATGACTACTTTTTACAAAACTACAAATTATGGCCACGTATATGTAGATAATAAACACATGCTTTTAATTTAGTCTTCAATTGTCTTTAACTGTATAGCTGTACACTTGCTTTTTATTCATTTTATACTTGCTTCCACATATATTGTAGCTGTCGCTTGTATTTTTATCTTTATTTGTTACTTTCTATCCTTCGATCTGATTTTGTATGGTTGCTTTGAGTTCACTATTATAATAGCCGCTGCTGCTTTGAGTATCGAAGTGATGTTCTTTAAATTTATTTATTATTTTCTGAAGGTACTGTTTATATTTATCATCTTGTATTTTTGAAAAAAGAAATGGTAGAATATCACAACTTTTTCTTATATTACTTGTAATAAATATATTAATGTTTTGTGTCTATGCTACTAGTTTTGAATTGTTGTGGGAGTTCTATCCCATAAAGGCTTTGACTTTATAAATTTTTTTGTACAAATCAATTGATCTTGGTTCTAAATGACTTGAATAAATAGCTTTGGTGAACCATCTTGCTCCTTGGATTATATGAATAATATGATAAGTAGGTGAAATAATTCCTGTTTCTTCACTAACTCGGGGGGTAATGATAAAAATTTTATGAAGACAGGAGAAAGAGTATGGTACATGTCAAGGGCTCTATTTAGGATTTTAGGAAAAAAGATAAAGCGTTGGCTTGGATTTTCTAAATGAATTATTTTGGGGTTTGTCGATGCCATAGCCTATAGTGGGGTCCTTAAATTTTTTTTAGCCATATTTTATAGAAATAAAAATTTTAGCCCATTTTATAAATGCTTTTACCTAACTACTCCTCGTATCTTCTTTTTCTCAATTAATACACACACCTCCTACCATCTTCCCAAATTAAATGTATATATAAATGGTAAAAATTTTCTTAAACAAAAAAAATATATTTTTATTAATCTGTATTTCGATCGAATTATACATTTTCTTTGTCTCCATCAAACTGACCATTAAGATATATTTAAGTTTATGTAAGTTAATATTAATACTAATTCTCGATTTTTTTAATCTATTATTGATTGGGTTGTTGATTTGTTAATAATTTTGAGATTTATATGGGCTTTTCAAGCAAAAATAATAAACTGTAAAAAATCGAGTTTGCTAGAAAAATTTCGCGCCGTATCAAAGAAGAAGATGAACAGTGTACATAAAAATTAAATCGTCGTTGGTCCTACCACCAGGCCATTGGATTGTGCCCGTCGGTGAGCCTACCGACAACACAGTCGGTGGCCCCACCGACGGGATTCTTGGCATGTTGATTGGCATACTAATGGCACAATGTGGACCTATGTCAATTTCTGAAGTTGTATTTGTCAATTGCACGTAAGTTATGTTTGAAGTATCATTTTATAAATTAAATAAACTCAAAAAATTATGAAAAAATATTCAAAAAAAGTTTATTCTCTTAGCTTTCCAACCATATATTATTTGCCTCAATCTGATATCGGAAAGACCTTCAAATATAATTTTTACAAATACTATGCAAATCTGCCGAGGCGGATTTGAAAAGGACTTGATAGTGGGGTGGTGGTGGCCATCATTAGGCCATGGTGCCCGTCGGTGGGCCAACCGACGGCCTGGTGGTGGGCCCTTCAACGAGCACTATGGGTTGGTGGTGGCCACCACAAGCCCACCACCAAGCCCCTTTTAAATTCGCCTCATCAGATTTATATAGTATTTTTTGAAATTATATTTAAAGGCATTTTCGATATCGGATTGAGGTAAATAATATATGGTTAGAAAGCTAAGAGAATAATCGTTTTTTAAAAAATATTTTTACATAATTTTCTAGTTACTTTATGCCATAATATGATTCTTCAAACCTGACCCACATGCTCTCTTGGCAGATTTGCATAGTTTTTGTTGAAATTATCTTTGAAGACCTTTCCGATATCGAATTAAGGCATATGATATATGATTGGAAAGCTAAGAGGATGAGTTTTAATTTAAATATTTTTTCAAAATTTTTGAATGGATTCAGTGGGCCCACCGATGGCCCATTTTGGGCCCACCGACGTCTTAGTATTGTCTAGGCATATTTGTACAATTTTACGAGAAATTAAATTTCAAGACCTTCCCGAACTCGGATTAAAGCATATCATATATGATTGTAAAGCTAAGAGAATGAAATTTAATTTAAAAATTTTTTTAGAATTTTTTGATACTGTTTGTGGGCCCATTGACTGCTCGACGATTGGCCCACCGACGCCGTAGTATTGTCTCGGCAGATTTGCATAGTTTTAGAAAAAATTAAATTTGAAGACCTTTCCGAACTTGAATTGAGGAATATAATATATGATTGGAAAGCTAAGAGAATGAGTTTTAATTTATATATTTTTTTCGAATTTTCTAGGTGGATTTAAGACTTTAAAATATATTTTAAATCTAAATGATGTTCAGTTGACAAATACAACATTTAGAAATGACAGTGGATGATAGTGTGGCACTAGTGGTGGCCCACCATGGGCTATGCCAATTTTAAGATGAGATTGTTCATAAGGTTATAAGGATAATTTTAGGCTAATTTTTTAATTATATGACTTTTGGGTTACTTTTTCTTAAATGAGGTTAGGCTTGACTATGACATCGAAAAACCCATTATTTTGATCATGCCAAAACTTAATGCTTTAAAGAAAATATCTTCTAATTCTGGTGGATAGTAGGTATTTATTTCTTTAATAGAAAAAGAGATTTTTGGAAAATTATGTTTAAGAGAATTTTCTAATGGAATGTCTTGAAAATTTGGTCCAAGGTCTATGAATAAAGGGAAAGAGTTATTTATGACTTTATTAGCTATGGACAGGAAAGATTTATAATGGCTATAGGATATGGAATCTCAAATTTTTTGTAAAAAGTCTGCACCAAGTTGTGCTTCTAATTGAAGAAATTTAACTTTTTGGCCTATTGTTGTATGGTTAAATAATTCTTGTAATGCATTGAGTATGTTTATATTTATATTATTTTCTACATGCGATCTGTCTATATTTACATTACTTGCTATATGCATGTCATTATTTTCTATTGCATGTTTTAACATTTTTTCTAAATATTTTATGTTGTCTAGATTAATTTGCATTTGTCTACATGCATCTTCTAAATGTCTTTCTGAATCATGTTTTTTCTCATTTAGCTTTGTTTTTGTTCGTGTCAATGTTTCACAATGATCACACAATTGTATGGATGATGATGGTAATAATGTTGATGCTTATGCAGATGATATGAAATGTGGTACTAAATATTTAATTCTATCTTCTATACTAATGGCTTCACTAATATAGTAATTAGGTCCTAAATATTTTCTAGCTTCTTCTGTTGCTTCATAAAATGCATAATATCCTTTATATACTGGATTTGGAAAATTTCTTATTTGTACCAATGATTGTATATACTAGTATGTCTACCATGAATTACTAAGCAAAATACAAAATTTTTACTTTCTACATGATTGTTACTCTGACTAAAATAGAATGCTAATGCATTTAATGATTTAATTTTTTCTTGAATATTTCTACCATTCCACAAGTTGTCTAGTAAATACTACTGAATATCTACTAATCTAAAATTTTGTCTAAAAGATAAATTGGAACATAGGGGAAACTATTTGAGAGTAATTGATCCAAAGTTCATATAACAATCCATAACTTGTAAAGAAAATTAGGTGTTAGTAAGAATTTAGGTATTAGTAATTAACCTCGATAAAATATCAGCCAATTTATTATCTTTAGGATTTATATGTTCAAATTTTGCTTTGTACTCTTTACCTGTAATTGTTTCTAAAAATAAAATCTATCTCTTATTTGCAAATGAATTTTTTCCTTTTCAAAATTTTTCTTTTGAAACTTATTATAAAATTTAATTATATTTTTACAATCTGTCCTAATAGTAAAAGTATCATTTTATATATACAAATGAAAAGAATTTAAAGTATTTATAATTCCTAAAATTTCTAATTACTTTATACTTTTTGACTCAGTAAATTTTCCACTTGTGTACATTGTTATTTCCTCTTCTGTTTTTGAACTTTCTACTTTGGGCTTTTGTAAAAATATTCCAGTCCATCCTAAACTACTTGCATCTGTTCGTATAATTTTATAATAACTATCTATAGGCAATGCTAGTGATTTAATATTTTTAACTATCTGTTTAATTTTTTGTACTAATTTTATATCTTCACTATTAAAATATTTTTATCCATGCTTACTTAATTTATTATATAATGGTCTAACTAAAATACTTAATTTTGGAATAAATTTTCTACTGTAATTTAATAATCCTAAATTTTTTTGTAATTCTTTGGTTTCTTCTATTTTATTTGAAAAATTCAATATTTTTGTTACTATATGGGGTTGTAAAATTATTTTTGCTTTATCCATGGTTAATCCCAAAAATTCTATTTTTTTGTTTAAATAATTCTATCTTCTTTTTAGAAATTACAATATTATTATTCTTAAAACTATCTAATATTTTATGTAAGTGAATTGTATGCATGAACTTATTATAACTGTATACTAGAATATCATCTATATATACTATATAAAAATCTGAATATGTTTTTAATATTTTATCCATCAAAGTTTGAAATACTTGTGATGCATTTTTTAATTCAAATGACATTACTAACCACTCAAAGTGTCATTCAGAACAACTAAAAGTTCTCCAAGGGATTGACTCCTCGTGTAACGTAATTTTTCAAAATCCACTTTTACAATCAAATTTAGAAAAATAACTTTTGTATACAATTTACTAACTCATCTTTATTTGGTATTTTATAATTATTATTTAAAGTATTATCATTAAGTCTTTTACAATTAATTATCATTTTACTTTTTCCTTTTTTTTTATTCATTATGATTATTTACTATAAATGCAGGACATCTATGTCTACTTATATTTTTCCTAATTACTTTTAATTCTAATAATTCTTCTATATGCATTTTAAATTAATTTCTATCCTCTAAACGATATGCTAAATCTTGTATTTTAATAGTTATATCTAGATTAATAATTTTTATTTTATACAATTCTTTATTATTATTTCTAATTGGATTATTTCCAATTATTTCTAATTTTTCTAATTCATCTACTTTTAGCTGTATATCTTCAGGCCATTTTTCACATTCTACGCAATTAATATTTTTACTTACATCACTTAAATATAAATCTATTTCTTCTTGTTCTAATATTTTTATTTTTTCATCTATTACTATATCTTCTTCTAATAAAGAGTCAAAAAATTATGTTCTATTGGTTTTTCTATATTTACTAATTTTTTCTCATATGGAACATTATTAGTTTCAAATTTAGATTGTCCAAATGTTGATTTTTTAAAAAAATTTTGTAGTACCCCCTTATCCAAGCCTATATTCCCAAGCAAGGTGTGTTAACTGTAATTTTTTTTTTAATTTGATTTGCTGGAAACTTTTCCGAACAAAATCACGACAAAACCAAAACACTCCTTTACGCTTTGAGATCGTTTTGCAAACCACACAATATATAATAATACTTTAAAAATAAATCGAAAGTATACACCAACACTGTAAAGGAAAATAGTATTTAAAAATATATATTATTATTACTCAAAATAACAAACCAAAATGTGGAAGAATATTGTACTATACTACGCCCCCTGATCTGCACCCTGCCAAGCCCTACTGCTCAATTTTGGACTTACCTGCCATAAAGGACAAACAACTGTGAATGAAAAACACTCAATAGGCAACCGTATGCAAATGCAAATTCCAATATCATTTCATATAGTGTAACACTGTACACCTAAAATCATTATTTTTCCCAAATTTATTTTAAACCAAATAGTCCACTAGCTTTTCGCGTTTTGTACACAAAACACCACACCTCTGTGGTATGTGGATGAACCACCGTTTGGGCGACCCACTTGGATGTGTGGTTAATAATTTACAGAGTGACTAAAACCAGGTTTGAACCATACACCTCGTCATGCAATCAATTTTTAAAATACAAATCCACATGGAAAAATCTTTCATTTCATACAAAACAATAAATCATTAAAATTACTCTATGCAAATGAATACTCATGCCACAATGTACAAGTATAACCAGACAACACAAATAAACGCGTAATTATCAACCGTCCTATTCTAACAGCCATAATTATCAAAATGCCCCTGATCAAAACAATGATTCCAAATCGTCTAAACACGCTAATATAATTACCGAAATATCCCTGCTCAAAACAACGATTCCAAATCGCCTAAATACACTAATATAATTACCGAAATGTCATTGACCGTCTCCGAAATTACCAAAATACTCCTCCATAGGTATATGGATAATTACCATTACTCTCGGTTAATTAATAGTCAGTAGTAGTCATACAATCCAGACATGTATATATATATACAACCACTCCAGTACACATACACAAATCAAACCACGTACATATTTATAAACATAATTATAAACACATACATATAAATACAGATATAAAAATACACATATATAAACCCAAACACATATATACATGTATTTTATACACATATATATGTACACAAATATAATTTCTACATACCCATAATTATATATATACCCCCACATATAAATATACTCACACAAATATATATATTGACTTACTACCCAATTTAATACATAAAGTATTATTTTTATACATAAACCTATATAAAACACACTTAAGTATATTTAATAAATACGTACATAAATATATATATATATATATATATATATTCTGTAAAATATATCTATATTTATTACACAAATACATATATAATTAATTGTATTTATGAAAATATAAATAATAGTAATTGAAAATATTTATATATATATATATATATGAATTAACAAATAACAATTTAATATATATACATTAAAATAACTTGGAAATTGGAAAAGATCACAATACCCTTTCAATTTCAAATATTTTTAACTTTAACCTTATTATGAAAAATGATGAAAATACCCTCAATAATTTCAAAAATTACATTTACATCCATACATGTCAAATGACCAAAATGCCCTTGACCTTTTTCAAAATTCCACCTATATCCCTTACATATAAAATACCAAAATGCCTTTGAACAATTTCAAAAATCTCATTTATGTCCCCTACATGCAAGTTTACCATTTTACCCTTAAAATTTTTAAAAATTCCCAAAATACCTTTTCTATACGAAATGACTAAAATGCCCTCACATATAAAAATTTGCACATAGCTTCCTACACATGCCCTCCCTTTTCATACATCACAATCTAAGTGATTTCTTTATCAATTCATCAAATTAACCATGCACAACATCCATTCAATCAATCAAATCCATGAATTCATACATTAATCTAACAATTTCAAACTTTAGTTCACAAATTTCATAAAACCTAAACCCAAACTTTTACAATTTTACTCAATAAACTTAATACATACTAACTTAAATTCAATCCATCATCATATCAACATCACAACACATGATTACAACCAAATATCACATAAAAACACATGAATTTGCATTAAACTAAAAATGGGTAGTTGCCTACCTTATTTCCAAGCAAGCAAACAAGCACTCCAAGTTTTGAAAAACTTTCAAGACAAAGCCAAAAAGCTTCCTAAAATAGCCGGCCACTTCCCTCAAATTTTCTTTTGGAATTTCTTTGAATTTTATAGTTTTTTCACACTTTCTCTCTCTAGACTTTGCTCTTTCTCTCTCTCTAAAATTAATTGAAGATAGTTGAAATAGTGAAAGTAAGAAAAAGTGTCGGCCAAGAGCTAGCAAATTACCAATTGAACGCATTAAAATAATATTAAATTAAAGTGAAAGTAAAAGATATTTAAGTGTATTAATAAAATAGTGAATAGTGCAAGTCAAAACCTTAGTCAACTTGGTCAACCTCTGACCAAGGGCAAAATGGATAGAAAAATTCTTCGACTTCTCACAGGGTACTCTCGACCCTTACAAAATACCCGAGGTATTCGTAGCTCGTTTGAAAAAGACTAAAGATATAAATTGAAAACGATCTAAAAATCATTTGAAAAAAAACTTGATTATTACAAATTTGGTCTATTAGGTGTTATTATTATACTACCATTGTTTCCTAAAACAAAATTTAATCCTAAAATAAATTTAAATCCACTAGTCTTAGTTGAAATAAAAGTATGTGGTAAACTATGTATTTCTCCATTTATTCTAATTGGTACATTTTTTAAACAATCTATTATTTGTATTAAATTTCCATCAAATTGTATAATGTTTATTGGTATTTTTAACTTATTCCTATAATCTTTTGGTCCTAGACTTTCATGTATTATATACTTATTTGCTCCTGTATCTATCATTGCTTTAGTATTTACAGTTTCTATTTTAAATAATAATTCTACATCTATGTTAATTAATTCACTTCCTACCCTATTTACTTCAATTGATTTATTATCTATTATTTCTTCTTTATTTGTATAATAATTTTTACAAAAATATTTATTTTCTATATTATCTTTATATCCTAACTCAAATTTATTTTTACAGTATGAACAATTTTTACTAAAGAATGATGTATAAGTTTCTAATATATTTACTTCTATGTCTGTGTCTGAACTATCATCTTTACTATCTTCAGTATTTTCACTATCACTATATTCACTTATTACACATATTCTATCATTATCAGATATTTCTTCTATGTTTATAATTTCTTCTAAATTATATACTTGATCTTCTAATGTACATGTCTCTAAACTATTTACTTTTTTTTTTATTTTCGGGGTAATTTGGTTTAATATGACCTATTTTTCCAGATAAATAACATTTATAATGTTCATTATTTCTTTTAAATATTTTCTTTCCTTTCTTAATAGATTTTCTAATTTTTGGTTTATTACTAGAATATTTAATAAATTTATAATTATTCTTTCTAGATCTATTTCTAAATTTTTTTTCTAAATTTCTTTCTAAATTTTTTATGTTTTTTTATTACCACTGCATTCAAAAAGAAAGTTGGTATTTCATGTAAATCTATACACATATGTCTAAACTGATTTTTTACCTATTGCCTATATTTTTCTTCTTCATAGTATTCTTTTATTTTTCCTCTAACAAATTCTATGTCAAATGATAATTAAATACACGGCTTTATTCTGAAACCAAGTAAATATTTCACTATATAATTTTTCTCCTATTTTTCCTAGTAATTTAGTAACAAATTTCATTAATAAATCTTGATCAAAAGATCTTCCTATCTGACTCCAATATTTATAAAAATAATTAGCGTATTGGTCAAAATGTCTAAGGTCACATATTTTTAACTGCTCTAAGTTTCTAATAGCTTTTATTTGTTTAATTACATCATCTTTTCCATCTATTCCTACTTTTAAAATTAATTTACTAATTGTATTTACAAAGCTAATTACAGTAATGTTAGTATCAAACTCATTCAATTCATCTTCATTATTTTGTTTCATTCAATCTCTCCATCCTAAAAAAATTTGTTTTTCATTGTATCTTAATATACTTTCTAAATATAATAATTTGTACATAGGGTCTGTTATTACTACTAAAGCTTTCATTGAGTGTCTAAGTAAATTTTCTTCCCATTCATAGAATATTTACTTCCAATCACAGGATCTATGTCCTTGTAAATTAAATATTAATATGTCTTTAGATTTTGGTATATTTTTCCAATCTTCTGATTTAGTTTTTGCCTTATATATTCTTCTGCTTCTTTATACTGTTCTTTACTATCTGTCATTCTGATGTAGCTGACATGGCATGCACATCTGCAGCTTAGTCTTTGTTGTCCAACATTTTCCAGCTCATTATTTTAATTACAATATTTGTTCTTTTATTTCTTTATTGTTTAGTTAAACGTTGCGTTTAATATTACAATCTTGGTTTGTTTGTTTGTGAGGGTCTCTGCAACGTTGGTTTTCTTTTCATATAGCTATGTACCAGCTTCAATGGAGATAGTTTTAGTTTTCATATTTTCATAAATACAAGGAGTGTAGCTCTTTCTTCTCTCTTCAGCCATGAATTTGGCTTGGTTCTAGCTTCTTGCTGCGTCATGTGGTATCAGGGCGGTGGTTACGTTCCGATGGCTGCCCACGGTGATAGAAGAGGAAGACCCATCGACGAAGTTCATGGGTTACTCATCGATGATGATCGGGAGTATTATCGGGTTCGACGTTGTGCGAGATCTAACATCCCAGGTCGCGTGCTTGTTGATTTCATTGCAGGAAAGGATAGACCCAGGCCGTGGCGGCAACTAGTTACCGGAGTTCTTCCTCCGAAACCATTGTTTACCCATCCAACACTGAAGAACATTTCTGATGATTTTGCAGTTGGAGTGCCTAACCAAACTCAGCAACATGACCAGCGGCACACAGCGGGAGATGTGTTGCGGCCAGTGAGAGCTTCACAGCCAAATTTTCAAAGGTGTGGCCAAGAGGATTTTGGAATTAATTTTAGCAATTCAAGGTATGCTTCTGAAATTGGGAATTTCTATGATTTAGATATTCCAATCTTTGATGGATTGTGTGGAATGTGTGATGTTACAACTTGGATTAAATCTGTGGATAAATATTTTGAGTATGTATATGTGGACTTGGCAAAGCAAGCAAAACTTGTAGAATTTACTATGACTGCTTATGCTTCAATGTGGTGGAGAATCACTCAAAATGCTAGAATTAGAAGAGTAAAATTTCAGATTCTATCTTGGAAGAAAATGAGGAAGGAAATAGTGAAAACATTTTTGTTTGGTGAAGAGTGTTGGCTTTTTGAATGTTCTGCCATGAGTAAACATTTTGGCTAAAGAAGAATGTTTGGTGAAAACACAAGCTGATAGAGAAAATTGTAACAAATGTGTTGAAGTTGTACCTGAAATTGAAGTTGGCAGTGAAAATCCAAAAGTGCCCTTGAGTTAAAAAATTATAGGAGGAACGGAAGTTTCTGAATTGGAATGTAATTTGGCAGAACTTGCTTTTGGAATTTCAGAACCTAATGTTAATAGCTGCTCTGAAGGAAATGTTAGTGTGGCACAAGTGCTAATTTTTGAAGAAAATTTAGATGCAAAATCAACCCCTGAAAATTGCTTGAAAGGTTATGATGCTGAGTTAACAAGAGTTTCTTTGGAAGTTGATAGTGAGAAGATTGAAGAACCAGTGGCGCAAACAAATCAAGGAGTAGAGGTTTATCCAAAGGACCAGCAATTTTTGGAATTTAAACTTAAGAAATTGGGTGTGGTAGAGCATATGTCTAATGTAGAGCACAAGATGGAAGTGCTTGAATAGGAGGAAATAGTGGAACACTTGGCTTTTGCAGGAAAAGATTTATTTTCTTTGTTTCACAACCATGTTTTGGACGATTTGGATGTGGACAAGCACAATAGTATGTTATTTGTTAAGATGTGTAATTGTGAAGTTCTAATGGATGTCCACTTGAGAACATTTCATGCTTGTGATGATGAGTTTTATAACGGGATGAAGAAATTTATTTTCAAACCTATGATTCTATCTATTTGGCAAACTATACTGTTGAGAATTTATTCACTTGGAGTCTATATAAATCATAGAAAAAGAGGAAGCTCAATGATTATGCTTATGTCATTGATCTTCCAACTGCTTGGAAAATTTCCTCCATTTTCAATGTCTGACATACATGAATATCACCCTCCAGATGATGTTGTTGATTTGCAGGCACACTCGAGGTCGAGTGTTCTCCAAGAAGAGAGGATTGATGTAGCTGACATGGCATCCACATTTGCAGCTTAGTCTTTGCTGTCCAACATTTTCCAGCTCATTATTTTAATTACAATATTTGTTCTTTTATTTCTTTATTGTTTAGTTAAACGTTGCGTTTAGTATTACAATCTTGGTTTGTTTGTTTGTGAGGGTCTCTGCAACGTTGGTTTTCTTTTCATATAGCTGTGTACCAGCTTCAATGGAGATAGTTTTAGTTTTCATATTTTCAGAAATACAAGGAGTGTAGCTCTTTCTTCTCTCTTCAGCCATGGATTTGGCTTGGTTCTAGCTTCTTGCTGCGTCACATTCATCTTTTTTTTTCTAAATATTTTTCTACATTTGTTGGATCTGTCAATAATTGCGTATTACTACTTTGACCTAAATCTATATTTTCTTTATAATCTTCTTCATTTATACAAATTTCATTTTCTAAGTAAAAAATCTCATTTAAGTCTAACTGTTCAAAATTAAAATTTTCTATTAGTATTTTATCTACATCTTTGTCTGTTAATTCTATATTATTACAAAGGTTTTCAAATATTTCTTTCTCTAAGTATTGACAAGGATTACTAAAAATTATATCTATTATTTTTTTCTCTATTTACATCTAATGTCTTTTTTATTTGTTTATTTATTTTTATCTATTAATGGAATTTTTATAGACGTCGTATTAATATTAATTTCTTCTTCTTCTTCAAGGTTTTCTATCCTTCTATAATTACTAAATCTCTGTGTTACCTAATTATTTCTAGTAGTATAAATATAACTAGTTTCTGGCATTTCTATTCTTTTATCCACTTCTAAATTTGGCAATTTTCATTCTAATCCATTTAATTCACTAGTATTTAATCTTGTTGGAACTATCATTTCTACATATTTACTTTTAAAACATGCTACTATATTTTGTGTTTCAAATTTAAATTTCTTATGATAGTTATTATATAATTTTCCTAATACAAATATTTTAAGTCTAAAATTTGTATATTCTGAATTCATTTTATAACCTTTAGTTTGTACACTTAATTTAATATGCCTACTAAATTCATTTATATCTATATTTATATTTGTAATACATCCTACTACTGCTAATTTGTTTCTAAGATCTATTTTTGCACTAGCTATTTGAGTTTGTTTATGATAATAAAATCTATTATCATATAAATATAAGTGTGCTTTTGTATCTAATCCTACTCTTGCTTGACTGATTACACCTATAATTATTACACCTACATGAATGTTTGTAAAATTTTGTCTTTTAAAAGAGTCTTTCCCTATTTTATTAATTAGATTTATTTCTTTCTTAGTATTTACCGCTGCTATTTTTAATTCATCTGTGTAAATATACAAACTACTTTTAATTTTTTCTAGTACTCTTTCTTTATATAAATTTTTCTTTTTAACCTTTTCAAAACTTTTTTCTAATAATATATTTGCATCTTCTTCATCTATTATTTCTACTGTTCTTTTTATTATTTCTTTGCCTTTACTAGAAACATTTAAAGAGTTTCTAATTCCTTGCATTAAATTAATATCTACTTTATTTTTTCTTTCTAATTCCATTTTTAAATATTATTTTTGGTCCTAATATATCTTTTATAGGTTGTCTATTAATTTGATTAATTTTATATTTACTATCTATCATATCTAATTCTTTTTGGAAATCAAAATTTTTTACTCTATTACTTAATTTATCTATTTCTTTATCTATATTATTTATAGTTGTTTTCAGTATTGGTTTTTATATTATTATTGTTTTTTTATTTGTTCTAGTCTTTTTTTTTTCTATATTATCTAATTTATTTAACGTTTTTAATAATAACTTAATTATTGTATTCACTTGAGCTTACTGTATACTATTACTTTTTTTATTAAAATGTTTAGCACTGAATCCTATAGGTATAACTGGTAATTCTTGTTTTAATTCTTCTAGTATTTCTAATAATTTATCTTTATTCATTAACTATTTTAATAATATTATTTAATTGAGCTTGTAAACTGTTTTGTGTCTGTTTAATTTATTCTGCCTCTTTAAGTGTTTCTGTTAATTGTCTATTTTCTAATTCTATTGGCATATGAGTTTTAGTATTTATTACAGGAATTAATTCTAACATTTCTTTTTTATTTGGAAATCTTTTAATTTGTTTAGTAAAATTTGTTAAGCTTTAATATAATCTAGATTTTTTCTTAAAGTATTTAAGTCACTAATTCCAAAATGATCTACTAATGCTGAAACTTTTTTATTTATTCTATCTAAATCAACTTGTAAATTTTTACCTGAATTTATTAATAAGTCTACTATTAAATTTTGCTGACTATCACTAGTATGTGATATATACTTATATTGATTGTCTAAATATTCTATATTACACAAAATTTTAAACTGACCAGAATTGATTTTAATTATTTTATGATTTTGAATTTCTAAGCCTAGATATTCTAATTCGTTAAAGTTCATAAAAGAAAAAAACTTTTGTTCACAAGTAAATAAAGCTAGCAAGTGATTATAAAAAGAGACAGTAATTAAAGGAGACAGTTTTTATGGAATAAAGATGATTATATGAAAAATGAAGCCACCCTTAGCTTACTACGCATATAACAATAATTAAAATAATCTTTAAAAAGGAAAACTCTGATACCATTTTCTAACACACTGGACAGAGAAGAAGGTTTTTAGTAAAACCGGCCTTTCGAGGTCGGAAAATAATTTTCCAACAGTCACGTTTGAAAAACAATCAAAACTCCTAATCATTGCTCTATAAACACCTTCACAGAAATCAATGGCTAACCGGGCCAACAGAGTCCGTTTTTAAAGAGACTGTTAGAAAAATCAACTCCCTACTAGGTTCTTACTGTTTTAATAAAATTTCTTTCTCAAAACTCCCTTATGCTAGTAATTTTCCAAAGGATCCCCTTTTTAGAAATTATTTTAAATATGTGTTATATTTTTGTTAGGAAGGTTTAGCTTCAAACATATTTAGAATATAAACATTTTAAATAATCTGTCCATATTTAAATTAATTTCTAAAAAATCTATCTAATTATAACAGTATAGAATAAATAAAAGTAAGTGAGACAGTAATTAAGATAACATAAAATAAATGGTCTGTCTAATTTTAAATTAACTATCTATAGCATAGTAAAATAAACTGTCTTTCTAAAGTTAAGTTAACTTTCTAAGACATAAATAGATTGTCTTTGTAATTTTAAGTTAACTTTCTACTGTATAAAGTAAAAATTTATTTAATATTAATTTTAATTTGCTAACACATAAAGTAAATTAATAAAAATAAAGTAAGACACCTACTTTGTTAGGTGAAGAAGGTTTGTCTAAGTTGAATTATGTTTCTAAAACTTTTACAAAAATATGGGTCTAGGTTGGAAACTAAGAAATATACAGATAGGTATTACAAACTTAGAAGGAAAAGTTTACTAGAGGTTTTTCTGATTACCAAATGCTTCTATATTTTTCAATTCTCCAAAAACTTGACAAATTTTATTGTAAAAGTGGATTTTGGCGAATTAGGTTACATGAGAAGTCAATCCCTTGGATAGCTTTTAGTTGCTCTGAATGACACTTTGAGTGGTTAGTAATGCTATTTGGATTAAAAAATGCACCACAAGTATTTCAAACTAATATGGATAAAATATTAAAATCATATTTAGATTTTTGTATAGTATATATATATGATATTCTGGTATACAGTTATAATAAATTCATGCATACAGTTGACTTACATAAAATATTAGATTGTTTTAAGAATAATAATATTGTAATTTCTAAAAAGAAGGTAGAATTATTTAAACAAAAAATAAAATTTTTGGGATTAACCATAGATAAAGGAAAAATAATTTTACAACCCTATATAGTAACAAAAATATTGGATTTTTCAGATAAAATAGAAGAAACCAAAGAATTACAAAAAATGTTAGGATTATTAAATTACTATAGAAAATTTATTCCAAATTTAAGTATTTTAGTTAGACCATTATATAATAAATTAAGTAAGCATGGACAAAAATATTTTAATAGCGAAGATATAAAATTAGTACAAAAAATTGAACAGATAGTTAAAAATATTAAACCACTAACATTGCCTATAGATAATTATTATAAAATTATACAAATTGATGCAAGTAGTTTAGGATGGACCGGAGTATTATTACAAAAGCCCAAAGAAGAAAGTCCAAAAATAGAAGAGGAAATAGCAATGTATACAAGTGAAAAATTTACTGAGTCAGAAAGTAGAAAGTCAAGTACAAAATTAGAAATTTTAGGAATTGTAAATGCTTTAAATTCTTTTCATTTGTATTATACAAAATGATACTTTTACTATTAGGACAGATTGTAAAAATATAATTGAATTTTATAACAAGTCTCAAAAGAAAAATTTTGAAAAAAAAATTCATTTGCAAATAAGAGATGGATTTTATTTTTAGAAACAATTACATGTAAGGGGTACAGAGCAAAATTTGAATATATAAATGGTAAAGATAATAGAAGAAGCTAGAAAATATTTAGGACCTAATTACTATATTAGTGAAATCATTGGTTGAGAAGATAGAATTAAATATTTAACACCACATTCCATATCATCAGCATCAGCATCAACATCATCATCATCCATACAATTCATACAATTGTGTGATCATTGTGAAACATTAGCACGAACAGTAAAAAAGCTAAATGAGAAAAAACATGATTTAGAAAGACAGTTAGAAGATGCATGTAGACAGATGCAAATTAATCTAGACAACACATATCTTAAAAAATCTCATTTAGTTCTAACTGTTCGAAATTTAATTTTTCTATTAGCATTTTATCTACATCTTTGTCTGTTAATTTTATATTATTACAAAGGTTTTCAAATATTTCTTCCTCTAAGTATTGACAAGGATTATTAAAAATTATATCTATTATTTTTTCTCTATTTACATCTAATGTCTTTTTTCTATATATTAATAGAATTTCTACTTGCACCATATTAATATTAATTTCTTCTTCATAAAATAATTAAAATCATTTCTGGTCAGTTTAAAGTCTTATGTAATATAGAACATTTAGACAGTCAATATAAGCATATACTATATACTAGTGATTGTTAGCAAAATTTTATAGTAGATTTATTAATAAATTTAGGTAAAAATTTACAAGGTGATTTAGATAGAATAAATAAAAACGTTTCAGCATTAGTAGATCATTTTGAAATTAGTTACTTAAATACTTTAAGAAAAAAATGTAGATTATATTAAAGAAACCTTAATAGATTTTACTAACCAAATTAAAAGATTTCTAAACAAAAAAGAAATATTAGAAACTGTAATAAATACTAAAACTCCTAAGCCAGTAGAATTAGAAATTAGACAATTAATAGAAACGCTTAGTAAAGAGGTAGAATATATTAAACAGACACAAAATAGTTTACAAGCTCAATTAAATAATATTATTAAAATAGTTAATGAAAATAAAGATAAATTAGTAGAAATACTAGAATAATTAAAATAAGAATTGCCAGTTATATCTATAGGATTTAGTGCTAAACATTTTAATAAAGAAAGTAACAGGATACAACAAGCTCAAGCAAATACAATAATTAAGTTATTATTAAAAACCTTAAATAAATTAGATAATATAGAAAAAAAAAAAAGACTAGAACAAATAGAAAACAATAATTATATAAAAACCAATACTGAAAACTTAAATATTGAAACAACTATAAATAATATAGATAAAGAAACAGATAAATTAAGAAATAGAGTAAAAAATTTAGATTTTCAAAAAGAATTAGATATAATAGATAGCAAAAATAAAATTAATCAGATTAATAGACAACCTATAAAAGATATATTAGGACCAAAAATAATATATAAAAATGGAATTAGGAAGAAAAATTGAAGTAGATATTAATTTAATGCAAAGAATTAGAAACTTTTTAAAATTTTCTAATAAAGACAAAGAAATAATAGAAAGAACAGAAGAAATAATAGATGACGAAGATGCAAATATATTATTATAAAAAGGTTTTAAAAAGGTTAATAAAGAAAAATTTATATAGAGAAGGAGTACTAGACAAAATTATAAGTAGTTTGTATATTTACACAGATGAATTAAAAATAGTAGCGGTAAATACTAAGAAAGAAATAAATCTAATTAGTAAAATAAAAAAAGATTCTTTAAAAGACAAAATTTTACAAATATTTATGTAGGTGTAATAATTATAGGTATAATCAAAGCAAGAGAAGGATTAGATACAAAAGTACATTTATATTTATATGATAGTAAATTTTATGATCACGACAAAACTCAAATAGCTAGTATAGAAATAGATCAAAGAATCAAATTAGCAGGATGTTTGAATGGTGGAAATGAGAGTCCTAGTTATGGTTATATATATATATATATATATATATATATATAGGGTTGATGCAACGACTCGTTACCTCCTACGTGAATACACAGGTTTTAACGGAAACCCATTTGGGCTGGCCCAATAGCTTTTACGTTTTTTTTTCTTTTTTTTTTCGCGTGAACTGTGGTTAGGTCGTCGTCTTCTTCTTCCCTTCATGCACGAATATTATTGCAGAGAAAGCTAGGGCACAAACCAGAAGCAGAGAAGACTGCGGCACGAAGAACAAGAAAAATTAGGGCTTCTCCATCACTTTGGTCTCCGATCAGCTTCCTTGTTCTCCATATATTAACTATCATCGTCTCTACCTGCTGAGATCCGACACCAATAGCTCTTGAAACTTCGACATACAGTTGGCCACTTCACTGTCTTCGTTCTCGAGGACTATAAGTTTTGTCTTTACCCAAGTGCTGTTGTTTTAATGGGGCTCTATGATTGTGAATGGGGCTTTGTTTTCTCATTGCCTCTCTTGTGTTTTTCTGTTGGTGCTCTGTTGTTTATTGCTGCTTCTAGCTAATGTTCACCATTCGTGGTTGATTGACTGTGTTTCTATGGGGTTTTAGTATAAATGTGTCTTTCGTTTTTATTTATATAAAAAAAATTAAATTACTGAATGCAGATGAGAACTCTGTTTTATTGTTTATTGTCTGCTAGGAATTCAAATGTACCACTAAAAACCCAACTCATTTCTTCAATCAGGGTCAGATTTATCATCGGGAATCCCGGTTCTTCCTTGAGCATTCAGTGGACGACCTAACAATAGTCTAATGTACAATAGGATTTTTTGACTTAATATTCAGACTCAATACTAATTGAATTTTTTTAGTCCATTTTTTTTATAATAATTATTTTATTTTAAAATTATAATAATATCTTTAAATGATGAATTATTTTTTTAACCTATTCTTTTAAAGTTTGTCATAAACTATGTTTTAGCCACATATTTAAAATTTTTAAATAAAATTATAAAAAAATAAAAGAAAAAAATATATTAGGATTAAAAAAATTATAATAAGCTTTGATGGATATTGAACATTTATAAAAAAAGAAAAAAACTGAAAAGTTTTTTTAAAAAAATTCGTCATGAACGAATTAATTCATCACTAATGAAGTGAGCTTTAAGGATGGATAAATATTTGATTGTCATTAAAGTCTATTTCGTTAGTTTGACGAAGTAAGAGCTTTAAGAATAGACAAATATTTCACCGTCGTTAAAACTCACTTAGTCAAAGTGACAAAGTAATTGAGGAAGTGAGCTTTAACAATGGGCAAATATTTAACCATTGTTAAAACTCACTTCGTCAAACTGTCGAAGTAATTAACGAAGTGAGCTTTAACAACGGTCAAATACTTGCTCGTCTTTTAAACCCTTACTTCATCACTGACGAATTGGGCTTTAAGGACGGTCAAATGTTTGCCCGTCCTTAAAGCTCACTTCGTCAGTGACAAATTAATTCGTCCCTAACGATTTTTTTTTTCTTTTTTTTAACTTTGTTTATATAATTTCAGTTTTTATGATTCTTCAATATCCATCAAAACTTTGTTAGAATTTGTTACTAACGAATTAATTCCTCATAAATTAATTGCAAAGATATGAAAAAAAAAAAAGGACAAAGGACATGGCAAGAAAAATACCCAGGAGAAAAATACCCTGGAGAAAAAGACTTAGGAGATAAATACCCCGAAGATTACGATGAAGGAGATGTTGCAAGAGATATTTTGTGCTTTGTTTTTACAGAATTAAAGGTTTCATAAACTTAAAAAGAAAAAAAATCAAGAAGAAGAAGAATACAAAGAAGATGAAGAATAAGAAAAAAAAAAAAAGTGATGTAGAAGAAGAAGAATACCAAGAAGAAAAAAAATTACAAAAAAAGAAGATGTTGCAGAAGAAGATGATGATGAAGAGATGACAAAATGAATGAAGAAAATAATAAGAAGGAGACGAAGAGACGTCAATTAAAAATACCTAAGATTATATTTGACTTTTTATTAAAAAATTGGACAAAATAATAAGTATAAGCAAAACTGGTCAAAAAAATTCAATTAGAAGTCAGGGATGACATGACATTAAGTAACCCTGTACAATATCACTTATAGATGTTAAACACAAATACTATAGCATGTATTTTAAATATATATTTTTTTTTATTTAGATTCATATAATTTTTTATTTTTTTTTAAATATATAATATCTCATTTGCCGGTTAAATGTGCATAAGAGCTTTTCTATATATATATATATATATATATATATAGTTACGAAGACACGTGGACGTCGAAGATGGAAATTAATACTGAATGTAAAATTGTTTAGTTTGTGCAGGCCTATGTGAGGTCAACTAATCATGGTAATTCCAAAGTCACTGTTGTTAAGTTGTTTCTCATCAGACGGCGTTTTGGTTTTCATATAAAATTTTGTTTTAAAAATATTTTTTCTTGTTACTATTTTGTGTATCAAATTTGAATTGCAGTATTTGCCAAAATAAAAAATAATTTTTTTTTTGAATAACGATACTTTTCGGCTAGCACTAATTAAGTTCATATATTTAAGCTAAGAAACGTTACATAGTTTATTTATGTCTTATTAGCTTGTTAGTCGAACTAATAATGTACATGCACGTCAATGGTAACAAATTTGATATACAGATTCCTTAATTTGTTATTAACGGAGTTGGTGTTTGACTTAGAAAATAATTACTTTAGGTGGCAAAGCAAGATATGCAAAAACTCTACTCCAAGTGAAACTTTACCAAGTATATGAGATTAAGCTAAACATGATAAAAATGGAGTTTAATTAAATTATTATATGATGGAATTATCTTTTTAACTATTTTAACTATTATCTTGGGATATTGAAGCCCGTATAAGGGGAGCCGAGCAGAATGAAGGGACACAACCATCAACTACATTAACAACTTAGTCAATTTCTGCATTTCTCTATCAACATGTCTTAGTCTAGTTTTCCGTTTCAACATGTCTTAGTCGAGCTTTTCATTTTCCAAGCTATTAATTAGTTTTTAAGTTTACTTCAATTTATTCTTCTTCAATTTGTTATTTCTATTGTCTAGTTGAATTTCATTAATAAAGTCATTTTTCTTTTAAGGCAATAGAATCCAGCATAGAATTCTTTACTATTCTCTATTTCTACCATAATCGTCTAATCAATTCTTTCATTTTCATTTTTATTATTTCGTAGAGACTTTAATATAGACAAATATATATTTTGACACACCCAACAGGACTCTCTCAATGAAATTCAGTTTGCACAGTGACTGATAATCAATGATTATTCAAGAGTTTCAGAAGTTGCAAGAAAAGTTGGAAAAAGATATTCAAATCTTGGATCGTAAAGCCAATAATTTCAATATTGATGCTCATTATAATGAATTTATAAGCAAGTTGAATGCTATTAAAAACCGGTCATGGCCACCAAGACGGAAAAAATTTCAGGTTCGACGGCAAGATCCGATCGAACTAGCTGAGGCCACTCCTAAAGTTGTTTTTGAGGACAAGTTTGAGCTTGTAGCTGAGAAGATTGATGTTGAGATAGTCTTTTCAAAGACTAAATTCTGGCCCAAGAAGGCCGAACACAAGCCGAGTCGTAAAGATGACAAACGTCCCAAGTTAGACCAAAAGGCATAAGAGCGGCCTAAGGAGCAAGTAGATGGAGATACCTGTGTCTATTGCCTGGACAATCCCATATCTACTTTTTGTTGTGTTAGGCACTCCAAGATAAGGACTAGTCCAAAACCACCTGCTGCAGAAGTTATCTGATGGAAGCAAGTTTAGGCATTTATTTACTGATTTATTTTTTACAGATAGACAGTAAATAAGGAGGCAATATCTGAGCTAGAAAATAATTACAATAGGTGGCAAGGGAGGATATGCAAAAACTCTACTGCAAGTGGAATTCTAGCAAACATTTGAGATAAAGATAAACCTGATAAAGATTGAATTTAATGAAATTATTATCCGGTGGAATTATCTTTTTAATTGTTTTTATTATTATCTTAGGATATTGAAGCCTTTTGAGAGAGGATATGCAAGAACTCTACAGCAAGTGAAACTCTACCATGCATGCATATGAAATTAAGATAAAGCTGATAAAGATGGAGTTCAATTAAATTATTAATTTTTATTATTATCTTGGGATATTGAAGCCTTTATGAGCATAGCAGAAGGAAATGACAACCATCAACCACATTAGCAACCCATCAGATTTTGCATTTTCTCTATCAACATGTCTTAGTCGTAGTTTTAATTAGTTTTTAATTTTCCTTTAGATTTCTTCAGGCTTTCAATTAGTTTTTAAGCTTACTGTCTAGTTGAATTTTATTAATAAAGTCCTTTTTCTTTTCTTTTAAAGCAATAAAACCCAATGTAGAATTATTTACTGTTCTCTATTTCTACTACAATTGTCTAATTAATTATTTCATTTCCATTCACAGAGCCTTTAATAGTTTAATATATGCAAACAGTTGGTAATAAATCTTTTTTCTTCTTTATTTAAAACAGAAAGTTATTTCTCATTTTACAACTAAGTAAACTGAAATATATCCAACCTTGGCATCACAAGTCTAATTGAAATTCAACAAGAGAAGATATAAATATTACCAAAAGATTATTGGGTCTACCTTGGAAGGATTCTCTATCTCTCCCAACTATAGAATTCAGCAATTCACCACAGCACAAAATTTTAACTGAACACAATGAACATTCAATAACAATAAAGAAAACTAACAAAGTACGCGTCCAAGAGGTACAAGCAGTAGTAAATCTCTACACACTCATTTCCAACAAATTCACTCACTTAGTAAAGTCTATATTCCTTGTGAGTATGAGTCGCCACAATCTGGAGAAAGGAATTAGACTACATGTCAGAATACATGAACCATCAAATTCATCCACAAAACCAGCAGACACCATTATCGCTGCATAAGTGGAGCAAGCCTCTGCCCTGCTGGAATAAATTAACTAAACCATTGAGAAACTTCTCCATAAATTTTAGTGTGGGAAAGGTTTACATTCTTAATATATATTTTCAAAAGCATTTAAAACATGGGTAAATTCTTTTATGTTGCAAGAGGACGAAGCTAGTTGGGCAAGATTGGGACATGCAAAGTTGACATTGTTGGTGGTGCTCAATGAAAGACTATTAAAATTATGTGAAAGACCAAGTAATTCTAGGTAGGAGGGATAGGTATGTGGAGTGGTGAGAGAAGAGGAGTTGGTAAAAAGATGTGGTTCTTCATGTTATTTGATATAAGATGAAGGAAAGATGGCACAAGAAATTAAAGTGTAATTAAAAATTTATTAGTTAGTCATAAAAACTCTCTCTCCAATCCATCTAATATTGGAGGGATTAATTTTGAAGGGAGATAGATTCACAATCCATTCACTCATCCCCTCTCATCATTGATCTTTTCTACCAAAAAACCATCTTATGTACATCCCTCCATTGACCCAATGAGGTTATTAGAAGAAAGCCCAGCCATAATATTCTCAAGTTCAAACTAGAAGACCTTGGAATAGAATAGATTCA
The DNA here is from genome assembly GCA_007844105.2 of Rhamnella rubrinervis. NCBI lineage: Eukaryota > Viridiplantae > Streptophyta > Magnoliopsida > Rosales > Rhamnaceae > Rhamnella > Rhamnella rubrinervis. The sequence goes on from CM017578.2 coordinate 17,693,608, forward strand.
GAAAGCCTATTACCACTTAAATCCATCATTTCTAATGAATTACTTGTGATTTCACTAAGATTACCATTTACCGTTTATTTCGACTGTGAATTCTCTGTCTCTCTAACAACATGTTAGGAGGGGTAATTCCAGTAAGCTTGGTGATGAACTGCTCTAACCTCGAGATAATTGACATCTCGACAAATAAACTCACTGGAAAACTTCCCAATGAGATTGGGTTTCAGGTGAAGCTTGTAAGAATCTATGCTGAGACAAACAATTTGACTGGAGACATTCCTCCTACCATTGGAAACCTTTCTTCACTTGAAACTTTTTGGGGGTCTCATAATAATTTGGTAGGACAAATTCCAGATGATGTTGGCCGTCTGAAAAGATTGTTATTTTTCCATATTATTGCCAATGGGTTGTCAAGTATGATCCCTAACCCTCTTTACAATATATCCTCCCTCAAAGAAATTGGAATGGCAGATAATAATCAACTCAGAGGCACTCTTCCAGACAACATAGACATCACCCTGCCTAATCTTCAAGCTCTTGGCCTCGGTTCTAAAGAATTTCTGGATCCATCCCAGCGTCATTATGCAATGCTTCAAAGCTTCAAATAATTAGTATTCCTAACAACAACTTTGAGGGACAAGTTCCAACCAACTTTGGCAATCTACAAGAGTTATGGTGGCTAGACATTGCTTTGAATAATCTTGGAAGTAATTCCTCCAATGACTTGGACTTTATAAGGTCTTTAAGAAACTGCAGCAAACTAGAAAAACTTGCTTTCAATCAGAACCATCTTGGAGGTGTCCTACCCAACTCCATTGCAAATTTGTCAGCCCAACTCGATTTCTTACTATTGGGAGATAATCAAGTATCTGGAAACATAGATGGAGCAATATTTGAGAATCTCATCAGCTTGATTGCATTGGGTTTGGAGGGCAATCTTCTCACTGGCATCATTCCCACTTGTTTTGGTAAGCTTCGAAATATGCAATTGCTTTTAATAAACAGAAACAAATTTTTTGGACAAATTCCATCTTCCCTAGGCAACCTCACTAAATTGGCTACACTCACTTTGGAAAATAATAATTTAGAAGGGACCATTCCTCCAAGTCTAGGAAACTGCCAAAGATTGCAGTACTTGGACCTTTCTCAAAATAAATTTTTTGGAGCTATACCTCATCAGGTTCTTCGTCTGTCTTCCTTATCACAGATGTTGAACTTATCAAAAAATTCAATGAACGGATCTCTGCCTGCGGAACTAGGTGATCTTCAAAATCTTAATGTTATGGATCTCTCTTAAAACAATTTTTTTGGTAAAATTCCACCTGCCATTGGTGAGTGCCAGGTCCTGGAAAACCTTTTCTTGTAGGGGAATTCCTTCCAAGGAATTCTACCTTCATCTTTGGCTTCTTTAAAATCTCTTCAGGTGTTGGATCTTTCGCGAAACAAGCTGTCTGGTCAAATTCCAAAAGATTTGGAGAAAATTCCAACTTTTTAATATTTAAATCTTTCTTACAATAACCTTGAAGGTGAGGTACCTAAAAGTGGTGCTTTTGGAAATGCAAGTGCAATATCATTGACTGGAAATGCTAAGCTTTGTGGTGGTGTTTCAACACTGAAGCTGCCAACATGCCCCATCAAACCATCAAAACAGGGAAAGAAGAACAATTTCAAAATGATAATTGCAATAGTTAGTGTGGCAATGAGTTTCCTTGTGCTTGCAACCTTTGTTATTGTCTATTGGAGGAGAAAATCAACATACAAGTCAACTTCTATGCTCTCCATATTAGAAAGTCTTCCAAAAGTTTCATACAGAAGGCTATATGAAGCTACCGAAGGTTTTTCTCCCAGTAATCTAATTGGATCTGGTGGTTTTGATTCTATATATAAAGGAGTTCTTGATCAGGGACAAAGTGTTGCTGTAAAGGTTCTCATCCTTCAACAGATAGGTGCTTCAAAGAGCTTCATTACAGAATGCAATGCTCTGAGAAACATCCGCCATCGGAATCTCATTAAGATCATAACATGTTGCTCCAGCACTGATTACAACCAAAATGAATTCAAAGCTCTGATATTCGAATTCATGACAAACGGAAGCTTAGAGAAGTGGTTGTATCCAGATACAGAAGGTGAAAACCAACCAAGAAATTTGAGCCTAATCGAAAGATTAAATGTTGCAAAAGATGTGGCTTCAGCATTGCATTATCTTCATGACCAGTGTAAAACCACAATCCTTGATTGTGATATAAAGCCAAGCAATGTTCTTCTGCATAATGAAATGGTAGCCCATCTGGGTGATTTTGGTTTAGCAAGGCTTCTCTTGGCCGCCGATAATTCTTCTCAAACACAAAGTAGCACAGTTGGAATGATGGGAACCATCGGCTATGTTTGCCCAGGTAAGAAATCTCAACTTTGACAGTAAACCATCATGAATACTATTTTACATCTTGATTTTGTATTTTTTTTTATTGTCTCACTTCCTTCAATCTGGTTTAGTGACTAAACTTATTGAGTCATAATATTGTTATGAATAACTAGAACATATATTATATTTTTGATGTGTTTCTTCTTCTTATGATCTTGAATCCCTTTGAGCCTAATTTGATTCTTTTCAAGTCACCTATAGCTCTTGAGAAACCCAACAACTTTAAATTTGTTATTTTTATAAAAGATGAAAAAAAGAAAAGATGGCCTAGAACAAAAGTTCTGTGTACCATGGTATCTATTCTTAAGATTCAGGTTCTCATTACACAAATTAATGCAGTTTTATAATCATGCTTGCAAACTTGATGAGTCCAACAATTGAGTTCCTAAGCAGAATAAGTTTTCTCAGAACCATACAAACATGAACAAAGCACTTATTCAAATACTGTATTGGTTATTGCTTATGATGGTTTACTAATATTTTATTTACTATGTTTATTTTTATTTTATTTTTAAGAAAATTTTGATCAAAACTTTTACGGTTTATATATTATTTTGGTGGTTATGACAGATTTCGAAACCCAAATTAATTTTCAATATCTTTGGATATATTTTTTGTGAATAGATCTGCTATCTACGAATGTTGTCTATTTTGTTGCTTCAATATGATTTTTGTAGATTTAATTGGAATTGTTTGATGTTCATACTGTTAATTTAGAAAATTATGACCAATAGGTCTTCTCTGTGAGATTTCATGGTGTAAATAAAAATTTTTTCCCTAAAATTTTACAATTTGTACTTAAGATATTTATAAACATGTGTGAATTTGAATTTTTTTTTTTTTGAGTTTTTATGAGTGAGTTATGAACTTTTGAAAATTAAGACATTGTTGATGAAATTGTGAGACAAATTTGATTTTCTAAAAAAAAAAAAGTATATTGTTTCCTTACTTGGATCGATATGAATAAATTTATACAACTATCTATATTTGTTACAGTTATAATGCCGCTAGTTTTGGCTTAAAATAATTTTTGGGGAATTTATTAAAATTATATGAATGTCTCTGGTTCACTGTAAATTTTGTATGATAGTTTATATTGGAAAGCTGTTATTATATACTTACTGGCTTTGAAAATTATGAGAAAATTTTAATTAATAAGAGACATATTAAAAGTTCTAATGCTTTTAGAATCATATTATTTGGATGAGAATTGAGTTTATTTTGAATTTTACTATATATCTGTTGTGCAATTTTCATAAGTGAATGTTAGTTAATATTTTTTGAATTTTTTATGATTATTGTTATGATGATGTAAAATTGATGAATACAACAAATATGTGATTTATACATATTTATTTTATCAAGAACTAGCTAAGGCATGAATAAGCATAACAATATACAACAGACTGAATGATACATTGTATTTAGTTAGTACTTTGAAAGCGCTATATAAATATTTGAGTTTGATCATGACAAACTATGTAAGCTATAAGTAGATTGAAATGTTTACGGTATTTTACTAAAGTGAGATTGAGACACATACACCATTTAGTATGTTGTAAGCTACAAGTTAGACTGAAATATTTACGGTGTTATACTAAAGTGAGACTGAGATGTATGTGCTACAACTAAAAGGTTGCAAACTCAAGTGCAGGTTGTCTCAAATAATAAATTCTCGGGAGTCCGAGATCGATCCACAGAGAACTAATGAAGAAAAATTGTTAGAGATTAAAATAAAATGATTTGTTAACTAAGATTAAACTAATACAAGTTGTTCTTAAATAAAAAAGATTTGTTATGGTTAGGGGATCCACTCTTGGTATATAAAAGAAGGGTAAGATTAATTTATTTATAACTCAATTGGAATCCATGCACAAAGAATGTTCCAAATGAAAAATATAACATTCAAAGTTCATTTAAAATTATAAATGTAGTCATATTTTGTTACTAACGCCAACACTTGCAAATGGGTTCAAGTATTCATTGTGCCGATTTCTTGTCAACAATGTGTTAAGATCCCAACTTTATAAGAAGGTCCCTAATAACGCCAACACATGTAAGTGGATTCAAGTATTCATTATGCTAATTTTTTGTCAACAATGAATCAAGATCTCCACATTACAAGGAGGGTTTCTAAGTTGATTGAAACAAATACAGCACATATAATAACAATATGATAATATATACATTCAAGCTTAAGAAAGAGATTAATCTAATATTATTTCATAACCAAGAGTTTCACCCTTTCAACCAAACAAAATGAGAATTAGTTACTCATAAGAAAGAAGAAAGAAATAAAAAAAACGGAAGAAAGAAGAAAATGAACATAACTTTACTTAGAACATAAGAAGATTATAACAAGCGAAATAAAAATACAAAAAAGTATGATCTAATCTATCCATTTAGAATGCCTAAATGAGTATTCAATGCTGCTATTTATAGACTATTCATGGTAACAAAATGTTAAGAGACTTGTATAAAAATAGACATATGGTTAGGTAAACTTTGAAAATATATGTCAATCTTGTCTTTCCACTTACACCGTCCATATCACACAGAATTCGATGGAATCTTCCATTAGTCAAAACATGACAATTGTAGCTGCATGTCTCAGCTGTCCTGATCATCAAGCATTGGGCTATTTGGGCCAGTATTTTGTGAGATACGGCCCAAATACTGAACGTTGTTAGGCTAGTCTCCGAATGCATAATAGTTGTGCTTTAGCCCCAAATACGGCCTACTAAACTTCTGAACTGGACTTTGTTGATAACTACAATATTGTAGTGCATTAAGTCATCTTTCCATTGCATTAAGAATCACCTTAATAAGCCTTAATTGAGAGTTACATCCATTTTATTAAACCTATATAAAAATAAACACACATTTCAATTTATTTTTATTTTTAAATTTAAATTTAAAGAAATTGCATAAATTAGAGGAATTAATGATACTCTTAAGTGTACAATGATGATTTAAACTTTAATAAATATACACTTTTTAGTGCTCATCACAACCCTAAACCAGCTTATTACTAGTCCATAGTAATACAAGCGCCACTGATGAGTAGAATTCACAAAGTTAATCACCATTTTCTTCCTTTGATCAATTCAATTAAACAAACTCTTACTTATCTAGTTATTTTTAAGATATTGTTAAAACTTCTTTTAGTGATCATTTTCACATATATATGGAGCTATTTATGACAAGAACAAAAATCGGTTTCAATGCTTTGTTAAGGTTACTTCCTTGGACAGAGGTTATTTATTTATTTGTCAATTTTTTTTAAAATAAAATAGATCTTCAACCTATGTAATGAGTTTTGGGCTAATGACTCCCAGACCAGTTGTTCTTAGGGTATTAGATGTTAAGACACCCCTACGAGCTTAATACTCAGGTTGGAGATGCTTATTTAATATTTTTTTTAGACAAGTGCAATGTTTGATTTAAACTTTCTCCTTAACCTTTGTATCGAGCTTTAGACCAATAACTCCCAAACCAGTTGGTTATAGGGTATTAGGTATTGAGACACCCCTACGAGTTTAATTGCTCAGGTTAAGGAGGTTACGAAATCAAACTCTGTCTATAAATTTTATTTTTTTTAATAATTAAACTACTCATTTCCTTAGTTGTTCTCTTTTAGCAAAGCAAAGGAACAAAATTATTGCAACATTTCATTTTTTTGCAACTCACAATAATGTGTATAAGTGTGTGTGTGAAAGAAAGCTTAACAATATTTACTAAAACTAGCTAGACAAAGACATGAGAGTTTATAAACTTGAATTTTTCAAAGAGAATTAAATTATAAAACTTTGTTACTTCTACAAATCAAGATAAAATAGTAACCTCCTTTCTTAGATGCGCCTCAAGAGTAAAATTACTCCTTACTTGGTCATACTTAATTGGTTTTAGTTACAGCAAGTTAGTTAGTTAGCTATCTAATATTTTTTTTTTTAGAAATTTCCTCCCCTAACCAGATTTCAACATTATCCTCAATATTTAAATATAGAAAGATAAGGGTCAGAAGATGTTACCTAATGCAGTATTTATTGAAAAGAGAAACTTAACAAGGACTTGAGCAAATATAAAATGCTGTAAGTAAAACCAAAGGATAAAGAAGTTATAAAGTGAGTGTAAGATCAAACTTTCGCTTTTTACTACCTCATTCTGACCAATCTAGCTGAACCATTCCTAGATCATGTGCATGTACGAAATGTTGTAGTTTATCAATTAATTCATTAGCCGTTAAGGCAGAAATATGGATTTGTCATGCCAAATGAGAAATAAAATTCTGTTCCACAGCAAGATTAAGAAAAGATAATAAACTATCAAAGAATTTATTGACATTCAACAAGCTTATGGGTTTACGATGGATGTTCAGTTGGAACCAAGATACCAGTTGAAAAATCTCTTCCAAAGTACCATAGACACCAGGTAAAGCAATGAATGCATCGGATTTCTCAAGCATTTTAGATATTCGTTCATGCATGGTTGAGACTTGTATTTCCTTCCTAACTGTCAACTGAAGGATATTTGGTGTAATTAAAGTTCTAGGAATGATACCTAAAACACTGCTTCCTCTCACATGTGCAGTTAAGGATATAGCCCCCATTAAGCCAAGACTACCTCCCCCAAATACTAAATGAATCTTTTTCTCAGCGAGCACTCGACTGAGGGTGTGTGTAGCTTTTAAAAACTCTCTATCTTTCCCAAGACTTCACAAATATTTATGAATTGACAAATAGAAGCTCTCTCCATCTTGACTTTTCAATGACTAAAACTTAGATTGTGATGAAGAAAATGAGGTGTTTAAATAAGTAAAAAGACCATGCAATAATAGAAAATGTAATAATGATACCTACATGGGTAGGCCGACGGTGTGCAGACAATGTTGACATTAAAACACAAAAGGTTATGCCAGCTGTGTGCAGATAATTAAGACACAAGAGCTCCTTTTTTTTAAGTCAAAATAATGACATGCATGTAGTTGTGATTGTGGCTCACATATTCTTCTAGTTTTACATCCAGTAACGTCTTAAATGCCTTCTATGAGTTGAGGATAAGCTTCACATCCAATTTTCTTCTAAATTGGCAAACAGGGTCTTTTAGAGTCAGATGCCCAAGACTATAGCGTTGTTGTTCTTCTTTAAAAAGATTCCACAAATTAAGAATTTTTCGATGTACAACTCCACAAGGATACGTCTCAAAAGTCAATAAGATATCATCCAATGACTTCTTACTCAGTCCATCATTGATAAAGTTTATTTTATCTTCACGATTAATGGAAACCATTCCTTTATAACGATATCGCTTGTTGCAAGTCCATCGTGCACATTTATGACAAACTTGCATTCTTTTTGCTCTTCTCCTTTTAGAATATGAACTCTTACCCATCCCTGGCATTTATGAGGCAAAAGAATCTGAAGATTCACCAGCTAATCGGACTTTTGCTTCAATTATCCAGCGAATATCTTGAGGCATCTCCTTGTCCATTAACATTCTCAATCTTGCATACCTAGCTTTGTAAATTTTTTTTAGAGCATTGTGAAGAAGGGAAGGAAAATATTTTCTCAAATTTATAAGAGTGACATCCATTGTAAGGAGAAAAGGGATTAGTTATTATGGGAAACTAAAAAGAAACCAATTTGAAAATCACAAAGTACCATTATCCGCCACTTAACCGGGGAAGATAATGATCAAACCATAAATATCCTACAATTAAAATAAGAAAAGAAATTAAAAAGAATCACAAATATTTACATCAATTGACCATTATTATTTTTTATAACAAAGGTCAGAAGAGAAACAATTTCTTTATCAAAAACATGATTTTTTAAAAATGGTTCGAGTCTTCGTCCATTTACTTTAAACACAGTGCTATTTTTAGGATTCTCAATATCAACAGCTCCATATGGATACACATGTTTAACAATGAATGAGTCATTCCACCTTGATCTTAATTTTTTAGGAAATATATGGAGTTGAGAATTATAAAGCAAAACCTTTTGACCAACATCGAATGTTTTTTGCAAAATTACTTTGTCATGAAAAGCTTTGGTTCTAACTTTTTGAATTTTTGAATTCTCATATGCATCATTTCTCAATTCTTCAAGTTCACTTATTTGTAACTTTCGCAATTTGCATGCATCATCAAGGTTTGAATTGAAACTTTAATGGCCCAATAAGCTTTATGTTCAAGTTCCACAGATAAATGACATAGTTTTCCATAGACTAGCTTATAGAAAGACATGCCTAATGAAGTTTTAAAAGCTGTTCGGTATGCCCAAAGTGCATCATTTAGTCTCAAAGACCAATCTTTGCAATTTGAACTAACCATTTTTTTTTAAAATTTGCTTTATCTCCCTATTTGCAAGTTCTACTTGTCTATTTGACTGGGGGTGATAAGGGGTGGTAACTTTGTGTGTGCTTCCATATTTTTTTATTGAAAATTCAAATGGCCTATTGCAAAAATGTGTTCCCCCGTCACTTAAAATGGCTCGAGGAATTCCAAAACGACTTAAAATATGTTCTTTAAAAAATTTAATCACTGTTTCGTGATCATTATTTCGTGTTGGAATTGCCTCTATCCATTTTGAAATATAATCTACTGCTACCAGTATATACACAAAACCAAATGATGGTGAAAATGGTCCCATGAAATCTGTACCCCAATAATAAAAAATTTCAATCACAAGAATGAGATTTAATGGCATCATCTTTCTTCTTGAAATGGATCCCAATCTTTGACAATTATCACATGTTTTACGAAATGCATGCGTATTTTGAATAAAGTGGGCCAATAAAATCCACACTGTAATATTTTTGCAACCGTTTTTTGGAAGAAAAATGACCTCCACATGTTTCTGAATGACAAAAAATGATAATGCTACTTACCTCATGATCGGCTATACATCTATGAAATATCTAATCAAAACAGTATCATCCCAATAAAGTTTTCTTTTGTCGAAGTCTAAAATTTTAGGATTTGACATGTGATAAGAAAATTGACAATGTCAGCAAACCATGGTAAATTTGAAATACTAAAAAGTTACTTATCAGGAAAAGTATCATTAATTGGTGTAGAGTCAAAAGTTTCATCACAAATAAGTCTTGATAAATGATCAGCCATAACATTTTCCACTCCCTTTTTATCTCGAATGATGATAGAAAACTCTTGAAGTAAAATAATCCACCTAATCAATCTAGGTTTGGCATCTTTCTTGGTGAAAAGTTTTATGATCACTAAAAATAACAATTGGTGAGCCAACAAGATAAAATCTAAATTTTTCCAATGCAAATACTACCGCAAGCAATTCCTTTTCAGTTGTAGAATAATTTAATTGGGCACTATTTAGGGTTTTACTTGCATAGTAAATGACATAAGGTTTCTTATCTTTCCTATGTCCTAACACTGCTCCAACAGCATAATCACTTGCATCACACATTATTTCAAAAGGTAAATACCAATTAGGAGGATGCATGATAGGAGCATAAGTAAGCATGTTTTTAAGCTTAACAAAAGCCTTTTCATAATTTTCTGTCCATTCAAAAACATTATCTTTTGATAAAAGGTCATTCAAGGGTCTAGATATTATATTAAAATATTTAATAAACCTTCTATAAATACCAGCATATTCTAAAAATTATCTAACATCTTTAATAGATTTTGGTGTTGGCAAGTTGGAAATCAACATAATTTTAGATTTGTCTATCTCAATTCCTTTTGATGAAACAATGTGACCACGTACAATACAATTTGTTACCATGAAATGACATTTTTCCCAATTGAGTACAAGATTCTTCTCTTCACACCTGGCCAAAACTTTTTTCAAATTAGATAAGCAATCATCAAATGAGTTACCAAATACAGAAAAATCATCCATAAAAACTTCAAGAAAACATTCAACCATATCATTAAAAATGCTAAGCATGTATTTTTAAAATGTAGCAGGTGCATTACACAATCTAAATGGCATTCTACGATATGCAAAAGTACCAAATGAACATGTGAATGTAGTATTCTCTTAATTTTCGAGTGCGATTGCAATTTGGTTGTACCCAGAATACCCATCCAAAATATATATATTTTAATATTTTTAATTTTTAATTTTTTCTTAATATATATGTAAAAATATGAATTTTATATATTTTTATTTATTTAAAATATAAAATATTAATATTTAAAAAAAAATTAAACGGGCTATGGGGTAGGAAATGGGGATCCCCAACCCATCCTGCACGGGGATTGGGGGGGACGGGGTACAAAAATCCTTGACAGGATGGGGTACGGGGAGGGGCACCCAGTCCCGCCCCGCCCCATTGCCATTCCTACTTAAAGGCTCATTTTCATTAAAAGAAATAGAACATTCTTACAAAGGAAATTGAAAGTTTCTATAGTATTTAAGCTATACCTGCAACTATGGCTGAAAGGTACTATACACTCAACTCATTACAACGAAAGATAATACGCTATCATACAAAGAAATTGGACGTAACAAATAAAGCATAATAATAACTGATGAGCCAATAAGTAATGAGTTACTAGACTGTGTGTGGATTTGGACTTGGGCTTCACGACATCAGATCCTCCCAACTGAAGAAGAACTTACCCACAAGTTCTCTAGATTGTCTAAAACATCATTAGATGTAGGAGGAAAATTGTAAGAGAAAAACACTCAGTAGGCAACCCAAATACATATGCCAATGCAGTGTACAACCATATACATAAAAAATCATCATTTTTTCCTCTTTCTTCTATAAATTGAATAGCTCACTCTCTCTTTCCGTGGTTTGTGCAGTCACACGAAACCCCACGTCCATCCATGGTATTGCAGTTGAATCATCATTCTGGAGCAACCCACCTTCATGCGTGGTCAATGATTTAAAGAGCTATTAAAAACAGGGTTTAAAGTCATATATACACATCGGTGCAACCATTTTGAAAATGTAAACCCTCAGAAAAAAATTTATCATTTCGTATAAAAAAATAAAACCTCTTGAATTGCTCTATGTAAATGAATGCATATGCCACAAAGCATAAACACAACCAAGCAAAACAACAAAACATATAATTACCAAATCATCCTACCTAAAAGTGATAATTATCGAAATACCCCTACTTAAACCAATGGTTGACAATCATTCAATAAGCCGATATAATTATCGAAGTGTCACTGACCCTTTCAATAATTATTAAGATAACCCTTGAGTAAATAAACATTACCAAAATACCCCTAAATGTAAGTGGTCAATTAGCAAACTACCCCTGATTAAATAACAGTCAAAAATAGTGCTTCTCCAACCATATACATACATATATATATATATATATATATGTATATATAAACACTCATGTATATACATATAAATAAGAATAATAGCATATATATATATTTATTTATAAATACATATACAAATACATATATAAAAATATACATATATAAATATATATTCACATACATATATATATATACATATACACAGTCATATATGTATACATATATTTTATACACATTTACAAGCACACAAACACAAACTTATACATACATATGGATATATATATATATATATATTTATACCAATGCACACATGCTCTATATATAATATATAGATTAATACTCATTTTTATACATAAATAAATATTTATATACTTGCCCAAATACAAAATATATTTATAAATACATAGTAAATACATACATAATATATATACATTTTATAAAATATAATCATAAATATAACTATATAAATAAGTGTATAAATAAATATTTAATAAAATATAAATATATATAAATAAATATAATTGGATATATATATATATAATAAAATACTTCGAAATGCAAATTCACCATAATACCCATCATATTTTTATGATTTCTAATTTTATCCATCATATTAAAAATGACTAAAATACCCTCAATACCAAAATGCCCTTAAACATTTTAAAAATTCTATTTGTGTCCATTACATGCAAAATGAACTAAATACCCTTGCAAATTTTAGAAATATCAAAAATGCCCCTAGGATGTGCAAAGACCAAAATGACCCTCACAATAAAAAATTTGACAAATGAGTCCTATAATGGCCGGCCCCTCTACAAGTCCATTTCAACCCATTGTTTTCACCAATACATCAAATTAGTAAATGTTTATGTCATCTTCAACCATCAACTTCAATTAACTATGCATTAAACCATCAAAATTACAATTTAAGTTTTAATTCCACAAAATCCTAAACCCTCATCGATTGCGGATTTTGTCATACACTTAATACACATCAAATTAAGCATGTATAATCATCAAACCATCAATACAAAGCATGATTCCATTAATTTATCAAGTAAAAACACTCATTAACATGAAAAATCAAAGATGAATAGTTGTTGAGCTCTCTTTCAAGTAAGCAAATCACCTTCTCCTTCACTTGAAAACCACAAAAAACAATGCTAATGAAATCCCCTTCATGGCCTACCCTTAACTTTAGAATTTTTCTTCAAAATTCCTTGTATTTTCAAATTTCTCTCACTTTCTCTCTCGAGGTTTTAGTGTTTCTCTCTCTAAAAATCATTGAAATACAAAACAAGTAAGCAAGACATAAGGGTGGTTGGCCATTACAGGAGAAATATCCCAAAATATCCATTGAAATATTAACAAAATAATCAATTTTTAGATATTTAATAAAAATAATAATAAAATAACAAATAGTGAAAGTCAATAAAAGTCAACTTTTAACCAAAGGTAAAATAGGTAGAAAAAGTCTCTCGACTCCTTACGGGGTATTCTCGAAAACTGCTTGTTTTGGTGAAAAAGGTGAAACGACGATTAAACCGAAGTGAACTATAACCATGTCCTTAGCTTGGAAAATTTTCTATTGATAATGATCATCAGCAGTTGCTTTGTATTTAGAATTAAACTCTTGAAGCTTCATTCTAACTTCCTCAATGGTTTTGGTGATTCTCTTAGCCAAACTGTCAACATCTCCGTTCTTAGTATGTAGTTAAAGTAACAAGTTAGTTGTGTGACTTGCAACCTTAGTATAAATAATCTCAAAGGGGGACTTTTGTATAAATCTATTCATCATGAAATTAATGGCGAATTCAGCTTGAGGGAGGAAGAGATCTCACTGATTAGGAGTGTTACCAATAAGGCTTCGTAACATAGAACCTAAAGTCCTAGTAACAACTTCAGTTTGATCATCAAATTGTGGATGGCAAGCACTGTTATAATTTAAAGTCGTACCAAAACACTGCCAAAGGACTTTCCAGAAGTGACTAAGAAACTTCACATCTCTATCTGAAGTTATGGTCTTAGGTATACCATGCAAATGATCGATCTCTTTGAAAAACTTGCTACATAACTAGCATTGACACTCTTTTTGGAAGGAAGAAAATATGTCATTTTACTGAATCTGTCAACAACCATAAAAATTGAATCAAAATGTCTTTGGGTCTTAGGCAAGTGTAAGACAAAATCCATACTCAAATCTTCCCAGATGTGTTCGAATATTGGCAAAGGATTATATAATCTTATATTTTGAGAGGTACCCTTTGCACTTTGACAAAGGAAACACCTTTGGACAAATTAAAAGATCTCCCTCTTCATGTGTGGCCAGTGAAATCTTTTTACCAACATAACAATTGCCTTGTCCCTACTTGTATGTGTAGCTAAACCTCCATAATAGAATTCTTGAATGAGTAGATCTCGAAATGAACCTCTAGGAATGCAAAGCTGATTGTCTTGAAATAAATATCCTTACTGAATATGAAAAAATTCAGCGTGTTTATCATTTTGACACTTGTTCTAGATTGCTACATAATTTGTATCTTCTGAATATTGATCTTTGAAATGATCAAAACCTTCAATGATAGTTTCCATTATTGTAAGTAAGAGTGCATGTCTGCTGAGGGCATCAACCACCTAATTCTTATTACTAGATTTGTGGTGGAAAACATAATGAAAAGTCTCTATAAAGATAATCTAATGAGCATGCATTCTTTGTAGATTTTTCTGAGACTTATAAATTGAAGTGCTTGATGATCACTGTGAAGAACAAAAGACTTGTCTCAGAGATAATGCTCCCATTGTTGAAACAATCTGAAAATAGCATAGAGCTCCTGTTCATAAGTAGTCCACCATTGCCTAGCTTGACAAAGCTTTTCACTAAAATATTCAACTGGCCTTCCTTCTTGCATAAGTACAGTTTCAATACCAAGCATAGAAACATCAATTTCAACCTCAAATAATTTGTCAAAGTTTAGCAAAGCTAAGACTGGAGTTGTAGTTATTATAGTCTTCATGATTTCAAAAGTTTGTTGTTGAGATTTACCCCTAATGAAACGGTCCTTTCTTTAGATAATCAGTGGTTGGAACAGCAATCCTTCCAAAGTCTCAAATAAATTTTCTATAGAATGTAACCAATTTGTGGAAGCTACAAACTTCAGTGACTAAGCTTGGAGGTGGCCAATCTAATATGGGTTTCACTTTCTTTGCTGGCCAATTGAATTCCCTCTTTGCTTATTACAAATCCCAAAAATAGAAGTTCTGAAGTAAGAAATTCACACTTCTTGAGATTTAAATAAAGTTGATTCTCTTTTAAAATCTCAAATACCTATATGATGGACTATAAATGGTCATAATAATTTTGACTGTAAATGATAATATCATCAAAACACACCGCCACACATTTTCTAATAAGGGGTTTAAGAACCTAATTCATCAATCTCATGAAAGTGTTTGGTGCATTTGATAAGTCAAATGGCATTACTAGTCATTTAAATAATCCTTCTCGAGTATTGAAAGTTGTTTACCACTCACCTCCTGCTCCAATGTGTATTTGATAGTATCTACTCCTTAAATCCAACCTACTAAGCACTTTGAGAACCATGCAATTTATCAAACAAGT
Organism: Rhamnella rubrinervis; assembly: GCA_007844105.2. Lineage (NCBI taxonomy): Eukaryota > Viridiplantae > Streptophyta > Magnoliopsida > Rosales > Rhamnaceae > Rhamnella > Rhamnella rubrinervis. Next base: position 17,708,921 of record CM017578.2, read on the forward strand.
CTTCCAGCTGAGGTATTAGGAAGCTATATTTCACTATAATCTTATTGATGACCCTGTTGTCCATACACATCCTCTAGGTTCCATCTGTTTTTAGAACTAACAAAACTAGTACAGCACAAAGACTCAAGATTGGCCTTAACAATTTTTTTTATAAGAAATCATCAACCATTTTTTTTTGTAATACAAATCATCAACCATTTTTTGTAAAATCTCATGCTCCCGAGGACTCATTTTGTAGTGAGGAAGATGTGGAATACTTGCTCCAGGTACCAAGTCAATTACATATAGAATGTATCTCGTAGGAGGAAGTTGATTTGGAAGTTCTTATGGCCGAATACAAGAAAACTCCTATAAAAGTGGTTTCAATTCACATGGAATATCTTCACTGTTTTCTTGTAATTTTCTGCCAAATAGAATTATAACTATCCTTTCTTCGACCAAATGGTGTTCAAATTCTATTTCAGGAACCACTAACAATGATGCTATTTCACAGAGTGCATAGCTTGAACTGGTTTTTGAAAAGTAGGAACCAAAATGATTTTCTTCCCTTTAAATGAAAACTATAAGTGTTATCAAGCCTCTGGTGAATAGTTTGCCTATCATATTGCCATGACCTACCTAACAATAAATGATAGGCTATCATGTCCACCACATCACACTCTATCACATCTTGGTAAAATTTTCCAATTGAGAATTGAACCTTGCAAGTTTTTGTGATCATTAGTTCACTTCCCTTGTGAATCCATCCTATTTTATAAGGTTTAAGATGTTTGTCTATAAATAATTCAAATGTTTGAACTAGAGCCTTACAAATTATATTTTCACAACTGTCAATATCAACAATCATTTCGCAGACTTTGTTCTTAATTATGGACTTGGTCCTAAATAAATTGTGTGTTTGAGAAGTAATTGGTTGTCTTGATGATAATAATACTCTCTGAACAACACAATTTACTTGTTCTCCATCATCCTCTAAAACTACATTTTCCTCCTTTTCAAATTATTTCTCTTCTTCTCAAACTTCTTCAACCACATTGACCATTTTCCTCTATGGACAGTCACTAGACTTGTGACCCGGTTGGTTACATTTGTAACATTTCTTAGGAATTGGTCTGGAATAAGCATTCTAGTTTTGCTATTTCTGAGGCCTTGTTTACATTCTATTTTGGTTTTGGAATGGTTTGAGTGTTTCGGGAGTATTGGGGTTTGTCATTTAGAGGTGCTGAGTAGGCTCTCCTTGAGGAATTAGTTTTTGAGTATAACCAAGCCAATTTGTTTTCAGCCTTCTTGGCATAATTAATAGCTTCACTCATCATCCATATGATGTTCATTGCCAACTCATTCCTAATGGAATCTTTTAGTCCACTCATGAATCGAGACACCTTTTGAACCTCAGTCTTTGCCAAATTCATCCACATAATTTGAGATAGATTTATACGTTTAGTTGCAACTCAAGTATTGATGATACATAATTTATTCATAATTTGGTGGTAGATACATCTTCCGTAGTAGCTGCTTCATTTTATCCTAGGTATGAACTGGCCTCTTGCCTTCTCTGCTCTGAGTAAGCTGCACTTGATCTCATCAAATAGTAACCCCCTTCTCAATTTATATGCCACAATCTTCACCTGTTGTTCTTCCTCAATGCCCATATAATAAAAAAATTGTTCCACAGTTCTAAGCTAATCCATAAAATCTTCAATGAGTAATAAACCATAGAAAATGGGGAAATCCAATTTTAGCTTATACCGTGTGGAGCCCTTTGATAAAATTGTTGTTGGTTTCAAGTTCCATCAAACAATTCAGCCACATCTTCATCTGAGCTATCTTCTGCATTGTTGAATTGTTGTTGCTTGTGGCTTGGTCTCCGCGGATGTCTTCTATAGCCATACACAAGAAGAATAGGGTCTAGGTTGTGAAATTGTTGAGGGAAATTTTGTGAGTAAGGTTGTGGTAGTTGAATTGGTTGTAGATTTGGTGGGGGTATTGGTTGTGGCTGGAAATTTTGAAGAGGATTGCTTTGAAAATTTGTTTGTGGGTATGGATGTGGGCTTGGGCGTGAAATCTGGTGAATTTGTTGTGGATGGAATTGTTAGGTATTAATGGGCTGTTGGAATTGAGTTTGTGGTGGGTGCTCCACCGGATGTGGTAGAGGAACAATTCCATCATGATCCTGTTGGGCTTGGGGCAATGGTGCAAACGACTGATTCAATTCAACTTGAATAGCGTCAAGCATAGTAAGCACCTCCTGTGAAAGAGCTGCATACCTTGTTATTTTTTACGCGGCGCAAATCATAAAATATGTGGAAAGTGGGCCATATTTTTTTCTTAGGATAAGCATTATCTCTGAAAAAGTGAAGGGATCCAATAAACTCACACATTAAGAGGATTAAGAAAATCAAATATATAATTTCAAGCATCATACAAACCGGGGTTTGAAGTTTTCAATCAAGAAAGCTAGAGTAGAGGAGTGCATAGATTACAAATAACCTATGGAGAATAATATTGAATATTTTACAAAGCAGTACGATTAAATCACTTCATGGACATACTTGACTGAGAGATACGCTTCCAAGAGAACTTGCTAAAAAAAGTGGGAACGATTCTGCAAATTAATAAAAGCAAAACGATTTAGTAATTAAGAACAACTGGACAAGTATTTTTATGTATATGACTGAAATTTCTTGAAATTAATTAAATAAAATACGTACTGTCTCTGAAGCCGATTGGAGTCCCACAAGTAAAGCCTTTTTGGTGCGATGCAGTTGTCGGGTCACAACCTCCATCTTCAATCTGTCCCCTGGTGATTCCATTGAACAGCCAACTGCAATCCTCAGGACTGAAAGTAAGCAACTCTGCCCATAATTACCATTCATTTGGCCCTGGTTCTCACTGCTAACCTCACCATTGTCATTGTGGGTTTCTTCTTCTCTAGTCATTGATGCTGATGGGACAACATTTGGGTCAACAATTTGCAAAAAACTCTCGGGCAATGCATTCGCAACAAAGGTATGCAGATTCAAACCCTCTGCAAATATATTGTCAGTTGTTCTTTTTCCAGTGAACATCTCCAACAATAGGATCCCATAGCTATAAACATCCCCTTCTCTTGATACCTGTCCTCCCATACCGTACTCTGTGATTCATAAATTTGAAAATATAGATATGGTGTATTAGGAAAAGGGTTTCGTGTACAAAATGCAAAAGTAAATTAAAAATAGAAGTTAAAAATTAGTGGAATTTGTATAATATTTGAATAAGTGCTTTGTTTATGTTTTTCTTTCTTTCTTTCTTTTTTTTTTTTTATAAATAAAAAAGGTCTCGATGTGGATCTTATCAATCTAGGATTCTGTTAGTGGGTAGAGCCTTATTTCTGCTCTAGCTTTGCAACCCTCTAAGAGTCTAGAGGCTTAACCCCCTAACAAATCCCCCTTCACCTGGCGAAATGAAACCGAAGTATACCAAGAATAACGCAGACTGAATCATAACTCTCGCAGTGAAATGGAAACTGTCGGCTTTCTTTCTGTTAGGTCACACCCAGGTGCAGTGCTTAGTAACTCACTTGTTGGACTCATCAATGATTATGTATTCAGAATTTTTTTTTTTGCATACCTAATTATTAAACTGCATTAATTTGTGTAATGAGAACCTGATAAACAGCATACAGTCAAAGCATAGTTACATGCTACGCAAAGACCTTTGTTTTGGGTCATCAATACTTTTTTTTAGCGTGTATGAAAATAATAGATTTAAATTGTTGGGTCACTCAAGTGCTAGAAAGATTTTTGGGAAGAAAAGCTATAGGTGACTTGAAAAGAAGCAATTTAGACTCAAAGGGATTCAAGATCATAAGAAGGAGAAACACATAAAAAATATTATATATGTTCTAGTTATTCACAACAATATTATAACTCAATAAGTTTAGCTCTTCACTAAAACATATTGTACGATGTCAGATGATCAAAAAATACAAAATTAAGCCGTGAAATAGTTGAGATTTCTTGCCTGGGCAAACATAGCCGATGGTTCCCATCATTCCAACGGTGCTACTTTGAGTTTGAGAAGAATTATTGGTGGTCAAGAGAAGCCTTGCTAAACCAAAATCACCCAGATGAGCTACCATGTCATTATCAAGAAGAACATTGCTTGGCTTTATATCACAATGAAGGATTGTGGTTTCACACTGATCATGAAGATAATGCAATGCTGAGGCCACATCTATTGCAACATTTAATCTTTCGATTAGGCTCAAATTTCTTGATTGGTTTTCACTTACTGTATCTGGATGCAGCCACTTCTCTAAGCTTCCGTTTGTCATGAATTCGAATACCAGAGCTTTGAATTCATTTTGGCTGTAATCAGTGCTGGAGCAACATGTTAAGATCTTAACAAGATTCCGATGGCGGATGTTTCTCAGAACATTACATTCTGTAATAAAGCTCTTTGAAGCACCTATCTGTCGATGGTTGAAAACCTTTACAGCAACACTTTGTCCCTGATCAAGAACTCCTTTATATACAGAACCAAAACCACCAGATCCAATTAGATTACTGGGAGAGAAACCTTCAGTAGCTTCATAAAGCCTTCTGTATGAAATCTTTGGAAGACTTTCTATTATGGAGAATGCAGAAGTTGACTTTATTGATTTTCTCCTCCAACAAACAACAACAAAGGTTGCAAGCACAAGGAAACTAATTGCCCCACTAACTATTGCAGTTACCATTTTGAAATTGTTTTTCTTTCCCTGTTTTGATACTTTAATGGGGCATGTTGGCAGCTTCAGTGTTGAAACACCACCACAAAGCTTAGCGTTCCCGATCAATGATATTGCACTTGCATTTCCAAAAACACCATTTTTAGGTACCTCACCTTCAAGGTAATTATAAGAAAGATTTAAGTACAAGAAAGTTGTAATTTTCTCCAGATCTTTTGGAATTTGACCAGACAGCTTGTTTCGTGAAAGATCCAACCCCAGAAGAGATTTTAAGGAAGCCAAAGATGAAGGTAGAATTCCTTGGAAGGAATTCCCCTGTAGATAAAGGTGTTCAAGGGTCTGGCACTCTCCAATGGCAGGTGGAATTTTACCAGATAAATTATTTTCAGAGAGATCCATAGCATTAAGATTTTTAAGGTCACCCACTTCCACAGGCAGAGTTCCATTGAATGAATTCTTCCTTAAGATGAGCACCTGTGATAAAGAAGACAGACTAAGAACCTGATGAGGTATAGCCCCAGAAAGTTTATTTTCAGAAATGTCCAAGTACTGCAATCTTTGGCAGTTTCCTAGACTTGAAGGAATGGTCCCTTGTAAATTATTATTTCCCAGAGTGAGTTGGGCCAATTTAGTGAGGTTGCCTAGGGAGGATGGAATTTGTCCAGACAATTTGTTTCTGTGTATAGAAATCCATTGCATATTTGGAAACTTACCAAAAGAAGTGGGAATGATGCCAGTGAAAAGATTTTTCTCCATACCCAATTGAATCAAGTTGATAAGGTTCTCAAATATTGCTCCATTGATGTTTCCAGATACTTGATTACTTCCCAGTAGTAAAAAATTGAGTTGGGTTGACAAATTTGCAATGGAGTTGGGTAGGACACCTCCAAGATGGTTATGATTGAAAACAAGTATTTCTAGTTTGCTGCAGTTTCTCAAAGTCCTTATAAAGTCCAAGTCATTGGAGGAATTACTTCCAAGATTGTTGAAACTGATATCTAGCCACCATAAATCTTGTAGATTACCAAACTTAGTTGGAACTCGTCCCTCAAAGTTGTTTTCAGGAACACTAATTATTTGAAGCTTTGAAGCATTGCATAATGAGGCTGGGATGGACCCAGAGAATTCATTAGTGCCGAGGCCTAAAATTTGAAGATTAGGCAGGGTGATGCCTATGTTGTCTGGAAGAGTGCCTCTGAGTTGATTATTATCTGCCATTGAAATTTCTCTGATAGAGGATATATTGTAAAAAGAAGTAGGGATCGTACCTGACAACCCATTGACAGCAATATTGAACAATAACAATCTTTTCAGACGGCCAACATCATCTGGAATATGTCCGACCAAATTATTTTCAAACACCTTAAAAGTTTCAAGTGAAGAAAGGTTTCCAATTGTAGGAGGAATGTCTCCAGTCAAATTGTTTGCCTTGGCATAAAGTCCCGCAAGCTTGACCAGAAAACCAATCTCCTTGGGAAGTTTTCCAGTGAGTTTATTTCTCGAGATGTCAATTATCTCGAGGTTAGTGCAGTTCATCACCAAGCTTACAGGAATTATCCCTCCTAGCGTGTTGTTAGAGAGATCGAGGACTCGCAGCCGAAATAAACGGCCGATATCTGGCGGAATTTCACCCAAGAAGCTGTTGTTTGAGAGGGTGATGTACCTAAGAAATGTCAAGTTGGCGATGTAAGGTGATATGAATCCATGTAAGTTACGTTGTGGTAGCTCCAAGGCCGTGACTCTTTGATGTCTGAGGCTACATGTGATTCCAACCCAGTTGCACATGTTTACAGAGTCATTCCAGGAGCTCAACACACTTTGTCGATCACTCTCTATTGCTTGCTTAAATTTGAGCAAAGTCAAGCGATCGGTTTCGTTACTTGGAACATGCATGGCAGTGATCGAAGTTTGCAGCAGCCATAAGAAGAGAATCAAACGATGGTTTTTTTGGAGCTTCATTTGGTTTGTAGTAGTAGTTAAGAGGCAGCAAAGTGAATGATTTAGTTCTGGGGAAGACTATTATTAAATGGTCGAAGTCAAGTAGTGCAAAAACTATGCCACGTCCCCTTCACAAAAGTGACTTAAATTTTGTTCTTCCATAAAAAAATTTAATAAGTCATAAAATTGTATATTGCTGGGCTTGTTCTTTTGTTGCTGTTTTTTTCCCATGAAATTTATTATACTTTTTTAGTAAATTATAAAATTGTTGGACGGCTTCTCACTATGCTGTATGTCGTTGGACTTATTGCTTTTTTTTTTTCTTTTTCCCATGTAATTTATTACAATTCTTTAATAAATTATATAATTGTTGGACGGCTTCTCTCTCGCTCTCTGCTGTTTGTGACATGTCGTTGGACTTATTCTTCTTTGCTGTTTTTCCCATGAAAGCGAATTCAATTATTTAAAGCGTATTATTATTTTCTTTTTCCCACTTAATCAATAATCGAGGTGGCAATATAATTCGGCCACTTATTTGAAGGAATTTTACGAGGCTTTATAGCTGGTATCCATCATATAAGGGCACGTTTTTTGACATTTTGTAAAGTAGTTTCTCATTTCATAAATATAAAAACGTCTTAAAAATATATTTGGTTGTCATATTGTAAATATAGAGGTTGGAAAACATGGGATACAATAAATTAACGTTTATGTGTTTTGTGGGAAAAAAAAAATCAAATCAAAGATATTGTTTAACATTATCCATATAAGATATATATTACTTATGAACATATATATATATATATAAACATATAATTTTTGAAAAATTTATCAAACACATTCTTAAATTTAAAAATTATAAATTTCATATTTTCATTGTACAAAATAATTTTCTAAGTACAATTTTAAAAAATGTCACGGGCTTAATATCTTCCATGTGTTGTATTAAGGATATATATATATATATATATATATTTTTAGGGGGAATATTTTCATTGTACAAAATAATTCTCTAAGTACAATTTTAAAAAATGCCACGGGCTTAATATTTTCCATGTGTTGTAATATGGATTTTTTCTTTTTGGCAAAACTATTACCATCTTAGCCTATTTAGTTCATGTGAATTAATTAATTATACATTTAATATCACTCACCATATATAAGAGATATTATATAAAGAATCAATTCTAATATATAAAAATACTTTAATACACTACATCATTTATATATAGTGAGTTATATAAATGTGACATCTTATTAAATATAGATAAAAATAATAATTAATATTATTTATTAATTTTTATTTTCACCGGATACTACATAAATTGGTTAATCATACTCATATTATCAGTCACCATATTATATATCATATTGTGTAGGAAAGCAATTATATATATATATATATATATATAGATAGATAGACTTATTAAGTACCTTAATTATATTTATAATATCTATAAATCCATGGTAATACTTCGTCTAGCCCCTAAATTAATTTGACTAATATATGTCTGCACATTGTAAATAATAATAATAAATTTGACCAAGAGACAATAGTGATAACGCAGAGCTTCTTGATGCCTTTATAAGCCCAAAAAAACCAAACTGTTGTTCTAAGAGAAAGACGTGCATAAGAAAAGAAAAAGGGCAAACAATAATATAAATGAGAAAAAGAGATATAGAGATAGAGATGTGGTAATTAATAATTATTATTAATTGTACTCTAACCTCATCTAACTAAGGATTTACTAATAAAATTATAAATAGAAAACCTTTTTTTTTTTTATGAACAAAAAAGGGTGTACACTGGGCAATAACGGCTTACTGGACCAACCATAACTCGTAGTTGTGACAACGGTTGCTTCTTTCCTCAGCCACACCCCTGTGCAAATAGAAAACCTCTTGATTTAGGCCCAGTAACTCTTAATAGTATAAAAGTGACTAAAGTGTCTTGGAATGCCCCCAAAATATTTACTCTATAATAAATTTGCATGACAAAATCTATAAGTCTCTTTTTTCTTTTTTCTTTCTTTCTTTTTTAAATACGCATGATTAAATTTATCTTTACCTTCTTTTATTGCTGATTCAAATATTAATTTCCATCTTAAATTGAGAGTGGTGGCTGTGTATTTATAGCGTTAATTCCCAATTTTAGTTTCAATTTTATCAAGAGTGGGATTCAAATTAGTGAAAATTATAATCACCCGCAATCCCATCTTTAACTCTAATGTCAATTTGCCTATTACACTTTATTCTTTATTTTAAAGCGATTTGCTCCTGAACTTCGAAATAATATCAAATTCCCCCTCCTTAAATTTTCATGGTAATAATTTATTTAAATATTTCAAAACTACTGCATATAGCCAAGGTCTGGCCCGGGACGTACGCATATACAGAGAGACTTAATGAAGTACCTTTATTAGAGCATCTCCAAAATATTCTTTAAATTAAAGAGCATATTTCTGTAAATAAAGAGCATTTTTTATATTAAAAAGTCAAATTAAGTAAACAACTCCAATAATGCTTTTTATTGTTTAGTCATTATTTTGTTAGTTTCAATGACAAATTTTATTTTTACTTAATTATCCTTCTTTTTATAAAATAAAAATAAAACTATTGAGGGTAATCTTGTAAAGTTAAATTCAGATTAATCATTGAAAGTTGTGAGGCATTAAATAGAAAATGCATTTATTGTTTAACATATAATTAGAGAGTGAATTTGGCTCTTTAAATATGAAGAGTCAAATCCACTCTTCATATTTAAAAGTTAAAATAAAGAGTCTGTTGGAGTAAATTTTTTAAGGTTAGCTCTCTAAAATAAAGAAAAAATGACAAATAGAGAATCCCTTGGAGATGCTCTTATAATTTAATATTTATATATCCATTGTAATACGTTGGCTATCTCCTAAGTTAATTTGCCTAATATATATACACATATTATAATAGCTAAATTTTACTAAAGCGACAATCGTGATAACACACCTACATGATACCATTAGAAACTCAAAACAGCCAAACCGTTGTTTTAAAGGAAACACATGGCAAAAAAAAATAAAAAAGAAGAAGAAGAAGAAGAAGAAGAAAGGAACAATTAGAAAAAGAGATATAGAGATATAGTATTTCATTGTTATTAACTGTACTCTAACCTTATCTTATATTTATATAAATAAATGTTAGAATTTATTAATAAAAATATAAATAGGAAACCTCTAGATTTAAACTCAGTAAATCTAAATGATATGGGTCCATTTAAATTTTAGTAATCTACACAGTTAAATTTCAGTCATCTACACATACGACTAAATCTAGTATTTTTGTAAAACTAGAAGAAAAATGGTTTTTTGCGACACTTAAACAGCAATATTTATTGATTGCTTGTTGCTAAAGGGATGTATGGCAATAGTGTATGTTGCTATTGGTTAACTTAATCGAGATTTGACAACAGTTTCTAAATGCATGTTGCTAATGCATCCTATTGCAACTTTCATAATCTGTTACCAACTTTCTAATATTTTTCTTACAACGTTTTGAATATGTACGTTGCCATAGCAGCTCAATCTCCCATTTACTTCCATACCAAATCAATCTCCCAGTTCCAAGAATGAGTTCAGAGAATGCAATCCCATAATTTCCCTACAATTTCTAACATTTTTACGCAATCGTAGATCCGTCTCTCTTTGCAGGCAAGAATTCGGCGTATAGATCACAAATCCGGCAAATACTATACTAAAGATTCGATTTTTCAATGTTTACTCTCTATTTATGGGGTAATTTGAAATTTGATGTATGTCTGAATCCATGCTTTGTTTCTTTATACCAAATTTTGGTAGGTCCTTCTACAGCTTGACCTTTTCTGAATGAGCTTACCAGCATGTACATGAGCGCAGTACTGAGGAAGGCTGTGTTTGGGTCACTCTTAAACGATGTATGTACCTTTGATTTTCTGTTTATGTACATAGATTTGTATATAGATCTATATACGTTTTTATTCTGGGCTGCGCGTGTTCTTGCTTTGATCATGTTCAGATTGTTCCCACAGTTTAATTGCTTTTAGGGTTATGAATTTTGATTATGGGTGATTTTTGATAAATTGGATCTGTTGTGATTTTAGTCTTGTCGAAGTCTAAGGTGCAGAGAAATAAGCCTTGTGGTTTCTGTTTGTCTACTCTATTAAGCAGATGTCATATGCATTTGGGTATTGGGATTGTACATATTGAAAATCAAGATTTGCGTAAGATTGTTAGAGCATATACATATATAGTTTATTGTTTTCCGTGAATGATTGATGCTTGAGTATTGCTTTGTTACGTTGAATTAGTCGGGAATAGTTGGAATATTCCTTTTAGATTATACAAGGAGGGCCAACCACGTTGCGCTCTAGTTAGCTTAGGTTTGTTTGATAACACAATTATTTTTTATTTTTGTTTTTAGTTTTTTTTTCTTGAATTATGTGTAACTTGATTAATTTAGAAGTTAGTTGGAGTTTGTTAAATATTAGTTAGACTACTTTATTAAGTAAAAATGTAAAAATAGAAACTTAAAATGAAAACACTTTGAAAGTGTTTTCATTTTTTATTTTGTGTTTTTCATTTTTCTTCATATTTTTAATGTAACTAACATTTAAAAAATTCTAACCAACTTTTAAACTAACCAAATTATACATAATTTAAAAGGAAAAAACTAAAAACAAAAACAAAAAACTATCAAATAAGCCCTTAGCTGCACAATTCAAGGATACAAAAGCTTCAGGTTACAATTTTGTTTCTCCCTTTGTCTTTATTTTTTCAGCCAGTTAGGCTGAACATTAATTTTTTTTTAAAAAAAAAAAAACAAAAAGGATAGGTGAAAGTTTAATGGAGATTCTTTAATTGTCATTAAACCGTGTCTTATTTTTTTATTCTTTTTATTTTTTGAAAAAAAAAAGAATATATAGTTTATATGCTTTATAATCAAGTCAGATTTTTTATAAATTTAATTTAGCGAATAGTAATTTTTAAATATTAATTAATAAGTAATAGACACTTTCTCAGGTGTAGAGGCAAAAATGAAAGGCTTTTTATGCAAATAACCATATGAAAAGCCCTTAAAAATATACATTTAAAATACTTTAATAAGAAAAGAATATATAGTTACAAAAAATCCTTCTTTTTTAATGATAATCAAAGGCAACAAACCAGTTGGTATTACTGAATAATATATATGGAATAATTGGTTGAATATATTGCATAATAAAAGAATAATAAATTTGCTTTAATATAAATGAAGAACAAATAGCTAATTAGTGATACTTAAAACATTAAAAGTAAGTCTATCTCCATAACAAAGTTGTTATGCTATTGCTACTCTGGCAGTTGGTGAAAAAGTCTCATCTTCCGCAAGACAACCTGCTTCCACTTCCAGAGCTGCTTTCGTCCTCATCCAGACCGATGTCCAAGTGATCGCTTCCAAAATCACAGCTATACACCCCAAGGCGATGATGATGACACTATAAACAGTCCTCCAAACACTACTCTTTCCGGGACCCAATATGTCCAAACCTTTGTATATATTTATTATTTCAAGAATAATTGTTCCATAACCCACTGCATAGTGAAACACTTCCTAATAGATTCTTTTTTTATGTTGTTTGCTTGCTCTGGAAAATCGTCCAACCAAAACTTGAATGGTTGCATGAGCGAAGAGAGCACAACCAATGCATTTATGGCCTTTATATTATATTCCTAAAGACTCGTGTCCAAGCCAAAGTCCAGTTCCCCACCCAGCAGCTCCAATAACGTAAGCTACGCATTGACAAGTTACGCCTTTGAATACTTTGATGTGTCTACCCAGCATGGCTCCAGTTGGCATTAAAATTCCCAAACTAAGGGCATTCAGAAACCCATGGACGTTCTTAATTGTAGCCTTCTTCTTGGTATTCCCTCCTTTGCTGGTTTCGATTTTTCCTAAAAAGAAATCCAAGCTTCCAAAAGATTCAACATTATCACCGAACAATTTATGAATGCCGAGTACGTTTTCAGGAAGTAATGGTCCTTGTTGCTAGAGATGGTTCACCATAGTAGTGTTGTTTGGTAGTTTGATAGTAGCAAAGATTAGGATTTCATTATAGTCAGGTAGTGCTGAGTTATCATACATTGGAAAACTAAGGTTACCCTTTTGCAGGCTAGTATCATAACTGGTTATAGGAGATGAATAGGCGGACAAGGCTTGTAACACCCCTTAACCAAGCATAGGTTTCCAAGTAAGATGTGATTACTATAATTTTTTTTTCTTTTTAAATTTGATTTGCTGAAAATATTTATGGACAAAGTTACAACAAAATCAAAACATTCCTTTACTCTTTGAGATCATTTTGCGAACCACACCATAAACAGTAATATTTTAAAATAAATTCAAAGTATACATACTCACACTGTAAAGGAAAATAGTATTTAAAATACATAATATCATTGTCCAAAATATCAAACCAAATGTGTGTTGAGAATTGAGAATAAAATTAAAGAGAAAATATCAAACACAAAGCACACATAAGATTTATAGAGGTTCGGCAAAAAATGTGTCTATGTCCTCTTTAGCTCCAATTGGAGCTGCTGCACTACTATTAATGTTTGATTACACAGTCAATTGTCTCTTTCACAATATAATCACTAAGATTATACAACCCAGAAAAAAATCCCCTTACACCCTTCTCCTAAAATGTTAGATAACAAGAAGGTATAATGGATTCACTAAGAATACCAATAATCTGGATCACAGCTCTCTGTATGAATATATTTTTTTCCTCTCTGGATGTAAGTGTATATATAGACTTGAATGAAGATTGAATCCTATTAGGATTTGGATAAACCAAGAAACTTATTAGGAATAGGTTAGCTTGTCTTTTGGATGACTAATTCTAACAATATCCACCTTGATCCAAAACTCCCATGTAGGAACTCCAATTATCACAGCTATAAAGCTTCATCAAATCAACCAACATCTATGTGGAGCAAGTTTTTACAAACTCTAAACTTGCCATTGGTAACACTTTAATTCCCATGTCTGTAAGATTGTATTCAGTTGGTATCTTCTCCAGCTTAACAACTTCTTGAGATACTATATCTCTAATAAAGTGGTATTTAACACTTATATACTTTGACCTCTCATGAAATACTAGATTCTTACAAAGGGGGATTGCACTTTGACTATCAGAATAACCCACTACCTTTGATAAATTACCATCTACATACAATAGTAGATAAATTACATTTTTTATGTCATTACCTTTATAATATAAACAACTATCAAAGTCGCTTTTCTTGAAGCCAACACTCACAACAAATGTATCAAATCTTTTATACCATTGACGTGGGGACTGCTTCAAACCATAAAGGGTCTTTTTTAGCAAACAAACTAGTTTTTGTTCTCCTTTAACAGCAAAGCCCTCAAGCTGCTCCATAAAGATTTTCTCATCCAATTTACCATGTAGAAAAGTTTTCTTCACATTGAGTTGCTCTAATTCCCAATTATAATGAGCAATTAGAGACAAGATTACTCTTATTGTTGTATACTTAACTACAGGAGAGAAAATCTCATTGTAGTCAATCCCTTCTACTTGTGTGAAGCCTTTTGCAACCAACCTTGCCTTGAATCTTACTTTTTCAGATTCAGAAGCTACCTATTTAACTTTGAAGATCCATTTCCATGCCACTACCCTTTGATCTTCTGGTTTAGGAACCAACTTCCAAGTTTGATTCTTATTTAGCGATTACATTTCTTCAACTATTGTATTATGTCGCTCATTGATATGCTTACTATTCATAGCCTCTTGATATATTTTTGGTTCATTATCCACCAATTCTTGAAAAGAAAGTAAGGCATAAGCAATATAATCTGCATAACCATACCGAGTTGGTGGTTTTACATGCCGTCTTACTCTATCTCTGGCAAGTTGATAAATTTGCAATGGATTTTCTTCAACTTCTGGTGCTTCATCCACTTCATCCTAAACTTGGGATATATTTTCAGATTATGTTTCTATTTCATTTTGTTCATGTTCCTCACCATTACTAACTTCTACTTCATGAAGCTCCTTTTGAGGCTCCACCTCAAACTAAGAACTCTCAGAAAAAATAGAATCTTTCTTTGATGTAGAATCATTAATTTCTTCATTACTTTCACTCAAGCAAGGCATATTATTTTCATTAAAAATAACATCCTTACTAATAAACACCTTAAAACCATTTGATTCTCTAACCCAAAGTCTGTAACCTTTACACCTTCAGGGCAACTAAGGAACACACATTTAACTGATCTTCGTTCCAATTTACCCTCATTTTGATGTGAATAAGCACAACAACCAAAAACTCTCAATCTTAAATAGTCAACAGGTTTACCATTCCAAACTTCCTCTGGAGTTTTAAAATTTATTGTAGTAGAGGGAGATCTATTCACCAAATAAGAAGCAGTCATCACTGCTTCACCCCAAAATAATTTAGACAAGCTAGAGCTTGTCAATATGCATATAACTTTGTCTAAAAGTGTTCTATCCATCCTCTAAGTAATTCCATTTTGCTGAAAAGTATTCTTAACTGTCTTGTGTCTAAGAATTCCATGATTCTTGCAAAATAAATCAAATTCATTATTTCATAATTCTAAACCATTATTTGTTCTTAAAGCCTTTACACTTTTACTAGTTTGATTTTCAACTGCTTGAATTTAGTAAAAGCTTCATCCTTATGCTTCAACAAATAAACCCATACTTTTCTAGATTTATCATCAACAATAGATAAAAAAATATCTATTTCCTCCATGAGTTGAAACCCTTGCAGGTCCCTATAAATCAGCATGCATATAATTAAAAACAAAAATAGGTTTATGAGTGCCAATGTTAAAACCAAGACGGTGATGTTTACCCAAAACACAATGTTCACATAAATCAATTTTGCTAATGGATCTTTTATCAAACAACCCTTGTTTGTCAAGCAAGTTTAAACCTTTTTCACTGATGTGACCTAACCTTCTATACCAAAGGTAGGTTTGATCTTTTTCTGAAGAATCAGAAACTGCAAAATTGTTCTCAGTCATAGTTTTATTTTGTAACACATACAAGCCATTTTGTCTAACACCTTTCATAACAACAAGCACTCCCTTCAAGACTTTCATAGTCTCATTCTCTGTTTTGCAAGAATACCCTAACTCATCAAAAACACCTAAAGAAATTAGGTTCATCTTTAATTCTGGAATATGCCTTACATTGGTAAGACTTCTTGTAACTCCATCTACCATTTTAATAGAGATACTGTCAACACCAATGACATGACATGCCATGCCATTGCCTAATAAAACTTGTCCACCATCAATTTCCTTATAAGACTAAAACAAATCTCTCCTTGGACACATATGGTAAGTACATCCCGAGTCAAGTATCCAATCTTGACTATTTTGTTGTTTAGTAATAGTAAGTACTTCACCATCTTCATTGTCTTTATTAACTACAACAACATCCCCATCTACCACATCTTTTGTTTTAATTCTTTCTTCCTTTTAAAACAATCTTTAATATAATGACCTTCTTCCTCGGGGTCTTAATTTAGACCTTGCTTTATTATTATATCTGTCTTTACTTTTACCTCTGTTATTATTCCAACCTCTGTTGGAATTTCTGTCTCTTATAACAAGGACCTCTGCTTGAGAATTATTACTCTTCTCAATCTTCAACTCCATATCCCTTGACCTTAAGGAATTAATAAGAATATCAGAGGTTAAAGTATATCTTCCATACTTTACAGCATTTTTAATTTCCTTATAATTCTCAGGCAATGAATTTAATAAAATAACAACTTTCTGTTCATCAGAAAAGTTCTCATCACAGTTTGTAAGATTCAACATAAGCTTATTAAATGCATCCAAATTATCTTCAAAATCTTTACCAGGATTCATCTTGAAGCCAAAAAATTGTTCAAGCAAATAAAGTTTATTAGGAAGAGATTTTACCATAAATAGCTTGTCTAATGTGGTCCAGAGTTCTAAAGCAGATTTTGTATCTTTAATCTTTCTTAGCACATTATTACCAAGATGAAGAATAATTATGCTGTAGGCAATTTCATTCATGTCCTTCTTTTGATGTTCTTGAAAATTTATTGGGTATGATTCATCCAATGCTTTAGCCACCTTCAACTGAACAAATGGCTCTCATCTTTTTCTTCCATAAAAGAAAGTCACCCTTTCCATTGAATGCCTCTAAATCAATTTTTGAGAAAACTATACTGTAGATAATTCCTAAAAAAAATACTCTTTTATTTATATTTTTATTTCAAACCCAAATATGCTTTAGTCAAAAGAAGGCCCAATAGTTAACCAAAGAAACAGGCCCAATCTCGCAAGCCTAATCTTCCACGGGCTTAAAAATATTAAAGCCCAACTCCACCAATATTGTGTGCAGCCCAAGCGAAAAACAAAATTCACACTAGATTGCGTGCGTGACCAAGCCTGACCGATTTCTGCAGCAAGACGCGAATGAGGAAGACGACGGTGATGCTTTCCACGATCTCAGCGAACCAGACCCAAGACGCCACCAAAGCGACCTTGAAAAACCAGCAACTCACAACGATGCCCAATTCTTTCGCGAACCAAAAATTGAATTTACCTCCTCTCCTGTCTCACAAAGAAACCAGAATAAAGAGGACGCCACCTAAATCGATAGTTAGCTCTTATACCACTGTTGAGAGTTGAGAATAAAATTAAAGAGAAAATATCAAACACTAAGCACACACAAGATTTATAAAGGTTCGGTAAAAAATTGTATCTATATCCACTTTAGCTCCAATTAGAGCTGCTGCACTATTATTAATATTTGATTACACACTTAATTATCTCTCTCATCCTCTTTATCTCTAATTAAAACTGCTGCACTGTTATTAATATTTGATTACACACTCAATTATCTCTCTCATAATATAATCACTAAAATTATACAACCTAAAAAAAAATTTCCTTACACCCTTCTTCTAGAATATTAGATAATAAGAAGTTATTATGGATTCACTAAGAATACCATAACTAAGAATACCAATAATCTGGATCATAGCTCTCAACTCTCTATATGTATATATATATATTTTTTTTCCTCTCTGAATGTGAGTGTATATATAAACTTGAATGAAAACTGAATTCTAATTTGGATAAAACAAGCTAACCTATTAGGAATAGGTTAGCTTGTTTTTTGGATCACTAATTTTAATAATGTGGAAGAACATAATACCACACTGCGCTCTCCAATCCGCACCCCGCTAAGTCTTACTGTTAAGTTTTGGACTTACTTGTCACATAGGATAGACAACTATGAGTAGAAACACTCAGTAAACAACTATATGCATATGTTAATACCATGTCATGTAGTGTACAACCATACACTTCAAATCACCATTTTTCTCTCTTTACTTTAAACCAAACAGTCCATCTTTTTCCGCATTTTGTGCACAAAACACCACACCTCTGTGGTATGTAGATGAACCACCGTTCCCAACTACCCATCGCTATGTGTAGTCAGTGATTTGTAAAGTGACTAAAAACAGGGTTTGAAACTATGCACCTCGTCGTGCAACCATTTTATTTTAATTTTTTAAAACAGAATCTCTCATGAAAAACTCTTTTATTTCACATAAAATAATAAATTTCATGAATTGCTCTATGCAAATGAATATTCATGTCACAATGCATAAACACAACCACACAATGCAATAAAATGCATAATTACTAAACCGTTTTATTCTAATAGTTGTAATTATCGAAATGCTCTTACTCAATCAAAGATTATAAATTGCTCAATCACATTGATGTAATTACCGAAATGTCATTGGACATAAAGAAAATTACCAAGATACCTCTCATGTACATAAAAAATTACCAAAATACCCCTCAATGGATAATTGGCTAATTGTCATCCTACCCTCAGTAAAACAATAGAAATAATAATAACCAATAGGATACATACAACCATTTTAGTACATAAATATCTATCCATTCATATACGCATTTATAAACATAAGTATAAACACACATATATGAATAAATACATATATAAAAATACACACATACAAATATATATTCATATACACATATATATACAAATATGTATATACACATTCATATATGTATACACATATTTTATACACACACATGCACACAAATACAATTTATACATATACACTCATGTATGAAAATACCTATTAGTGTATAATAAATTAATTCTCACTTTAATACATAAATAATTATTTATATGCATGCACCTTGATAAAGTACACTCACATGCAAAATGATCAAAAGACTCACATAATTTCAAAAATTCCATTTGTATCCCTTGCATGGAAATTGACCATTTTACCCTTGAAATTTTCAAAAATACCTAAAATACCTTTTACATGTGAAAAGACCAAAATGTCCACAACATGTGATCCATCAAATGTAAATTTTTACATAATTGCCCTACAATGGCTGGCCCCTCTACATGTCAAATTCAACCAATTTTCTCACTAATACATGAAATTAACAATGGTTTATGCCATTTCCACAAATCAATTTCTACAAATTATGCATTAATCTATCAAAATCAAATTTAAACATCAATTCCATCAAACCCTAAACCCAACAATTGGAAATTTTATCACTAAGCTTAATACACGTGAAATTCAGCTCAAACCATCATCACAACACTTGATTACAACAATTAATCACTTAAAATCACATGCTTATATGGAAAATTCATAAAGTATAGTTGCCTACCTCTCTTCCAAGCAAGTAAACACCCAAACCAAGCCTTGAAAAATCACCCAAGCTTTGCCAAATAATTCCCCTTGATGTGCAGCCACTAACCTCCAATTTTCACTTTAAAATTCTTTGAATTTTTACAAAATCCCTCACTTTCTCTCTCTAGAATTCTCTCTCTAGGATGCAGTTGGAAACAATAACAATGGTGAAAGGAAGAGGAAGATTCGGCCAACACAAGTAAATTGGCAATTGATCATTTTAAAATAATAATAAATTAAAGTAAAAGTCAAATTTTACCCAAGGGTAAAATGGGTAGAAAAAGTTCCTGGATTCCTCATAGGGTACTCTTGGCCCTTACAAAATATCTGGGGAATTCAGAAACTACTTGTTTCGATGAAAAAGGTGAAACTGCGATAAAACCGAAAATGCATCCGAAAATTGACAGTTTCGGAAATAATAACTTGGTTATTAGAAGGTTCCATCAGATTTTTGAAAAGCCAGTAAGCCAATCATTCCAGTTGAGGTAGGATTGATGGCCTATGCAACCCACCTAGGGTTATTGTTGCTTTCTCCGATTTGCCTGAAAGCAATATCATCTGTGCCCGATGAAGGGTAGTAGTTCCAATGGAGGAATGAGTTAAGTAGGGTCAAATCCTTGGAAGCAATGAAGGATTTGATGTCTAGAAACTTGTGGTTCGTGCATGGTAATGGTTGTGGAAGTGTCATGAATGAAGCGCACTAAACAAGAAGAAGAATAAACGACAACATCAACAACTTCGCCATACTTGCCTTAAGCTAGAATACTTAGAAAGATGTGTAAGAGGGAGTATTTAGAAGGATGAGTTATAATAAGGGTTATGGGCAGTATTTATAGATGATAAATGGACCGTTCTATTCTAATAGGGGTAGAATTCCTATTAGGATTATTCAATATTATTATTAATTTCTTAATTTTATTCTAATTAGGATTGTGGTATGTAGTCTTATTATGTTTTTAATAGGAATTGTACTATACACTCCTCTTCCTATTGCTAATACATATTGTTGATTCTACTTCAATTAAGGAACTAAGCAAATTGAGTATAAACAGATATTAGGACAACTCAGAGAGTTTAGTATCCAAGGTTTTAGTTAGGATCAGAAGCATAACTCATTTTTATTTCTAAATAAATTTATTCTAACCATATTTAAAACAAAAACCATTCATAAAAATATTTATTTACTAATTATAAGAGATAAATATTTATAGATTTTATAATAAAAAAAAACTGTATCAAAATAAAATATTGTTTTTCCTAAAAAAAAAAAAAAAGAGAGAGAGATAGAGAGAGAAATAGCAACAAAAATCAGCAATACACACAAAGACGAAGAACAACATATTTATTATCATAAATAATCTAAAAAGGGAGTTCATGATTATAAATACAAATTTGACATCCCAAAATTTCAGTAAGTGTTGGTATCATCGGCAATTAATAATTCTTAAACTAATTTCATATTGACTTCAATTGCTCAAAATTATAGAATTTTCATTTGGATCTATTTGTAACAACGTCATATATGTCAATTTACATGGTTTATAGGTCAATCAAACTACAATGTAAAATAGTTTCATTTGGATAATAACAAACACTTTCCATCAAGCAAAGATGATTTAGTCCCTTTGTTTTACTCTGAAGGAAGACACATTTGGAGAAAATATTCTCCAAGGAAAACAAAGCAAAATGGGTAATTACCATAAGTTTATTCTCATACACCTTTACCTAAACTACTTTTTGTGTCATTTCCATCAATTTTCCTCATGTTTGCAAACCATAAGAACTTCCAAACACAAACATGTTTATGTTTCAAATCAAACTTAATCCTTAGAAAACAAAAACAAAATTGCTAATTGCCAATTTACCATGTCCAGCCATGACAACGTTAATCATTTAGACTTCTTTCCTTGTTTCTTCTTGATAACTTTGTCGAGATACATTATACCTTAGCCTTTTGTAGACCTCAGATGGCTTACTGCTGCATCCTCTGCTTTTCAATGCCAGTGCAACAATTGACATTGTTTTTGAAGCGGAATGCATTAACCGCTAGAGGGACTAAGGGACATGCAGCTTAACCTCATGATTGTACCCCAGTTTCAGATACACCAACCTCCCTTCAGCTTCAACTCTGGTTTGTACCCAACTCCCACTATCTTAAGAAAGTGATAGAATTTGGCTTCCATTATCTAACAATAACCAAATGA
This sequence comes from Rhamnella rubrinervis, assembly GCA_007844105.2. Classification (NCBI taxonomy): domain Eukaryota; kingdom Viridiplantae; phylum Streptophyta; class Magnoliopsida; order Rosales; family Rhamnaceae; genus Rhamnella; species Rhamnella rubrinervis. The sequence goes on from CM017578.2 coordinate 17,730,559, forward strand.
TCACCTCAAAGCTCCTGAGATCGTTACAATCTCAATAGTTAGGTGAATTGCTATGTGTACAGATTCCACATATTTAGTCACTCAGGCATTTCAATATATTAATTAACAGTCAAAAGAATGCGAGTTTTGTTATCTGCATGTAAGAAAGGTTAAAGCCAATAAACTTTATTCAACCAAGCACAACTACCTTAATAAGCCTATGATTCTCATACTCGCCAAAAATGGTAAAGTCTCATTTTAACAAAGAAAATGCATCGGATTCATGTATAGGTAAATTCCTACCCGATTAGGCCTGATAGGCCCAGGGTCGAGGACCAGGTTGGGTCGTTCAGGCCTAAGTTGGAATAATAATCAAACTCATTAGCTTAGCTTGGACGAGCCATACCAACCAGAGGGGAGGTTTGAATTCGATTAAGACTAATAGGATGTCCTCTGGAAAAGACGGTAATGTTTGGCTCGGGAAAGGTTTGGCTCGGACATGAAGAGAGTAGAGTAATGACCCCAGGCTGATGATTCGGAACAGTCTCCTTTGACTTGAATGTGGTAAGAGTTAAGAAAAGTTCCAAATAGAAAAGTTTGTTCTGCAATTAATAGTGGATACTTTCTCATATTCTACTTGCCAAATTGGGATGAGTAAATTTTGGGGACTTACCCAAAACTAAGACGGCTAGGGTTTCCAACTCCTATTTTGGTGAGGAAGGTAAAACCAAGCCTATAAATACCCTATCATCACTTAAAGCAAAGGTACACACTCTTACACTGTATTTGCACTCAAAAGCCTAAAGCCAATTCTCATTTTCAGATTAGAACTAACTTGAACATTAGAGATTCGTTGGCTAGTACCACACCGGTGCACCCCAAAGCTTCACGTTTTTCCCCTTTATCTTATAGGTCAACGACAGAGTGCTTAACGGTTTGTAGCAAAAGAAATCCTAGCATAAACAGTTTGGCACTAGAAGGAAGGCTTACGGCTGAGTTTTAGCACAAAGACCATTGCAGGCCTATTTTCGGCGATCTTGAACACAGCCATCTATGGCATCATAACTTATCTTATGTGGTTGTCATACCTGAATGATAGGAAGACAGAACGACACCCCTATATGGAAACGCCACAGAAACATCAGCTGCTGGTAGTGGTGCCATCGTGAATGACATTCAGATTGAACAGCTCCTGGCATAAATAGAGGAATTGGTTCAATTAACAAAGGTTCAGCAGCAACAGAACGATGCGTAAGAATTGATCAATAGACAACTATTGGAGGCATTCAACATTGTTCAAACACCTACAATACATGCGAGAATCGATCCTTCCCAGAGGACAAAGGGAGCCGAGCTGGCCATCCATGGGAAAGTTCAGGAAGAGGTAAAGGAAAGAGATGCTGATCGAAGCAGCGATCGAATAAACGAGACTGTGGATAGAATGGAGGCCATTCTTGGAGGATTCTACGGGGTCGCGAGTCAAGCAAAGATTCCTCCTTAATAGATGAGCATATCCCAAAAAGATGAAGGGTTGCTGGAGGCCAATACCAACTAAAGATAAGGTATGGGGACAACTATCATAATGGTAGGTACGAGCAGGTAAACTTGGTTCGATAAGAAGGAAGAGTAATGGCTGGTATGACTAAGTGTTGGATACACCCTTTATGAACAAGATTACCTCAATCAACACTGCAATAGGTTTCTCCGCCTTAAAGTTTACATTGTATGAAAGGATTGCTAACCTAGGGGATCATATAATACAATTTAAGCAGGCTATAATCCCAACTAGCATTCTACAGTCAGACAGGGATGCAGTGATGTGTAAGGTGTTCGCCCTAAGCCTGAATAATCCGAGCCAAGCCGAGCATACTAGTTCGGCAAAGTGAAAGGACAGAATGCCTACATAGTCAGACGACAGTTCGGTCAAACCAACAGTGCCCTAATCGAGTATACAGAGACTCCGAAAGAAGTGAAGAGGCCTATAAAAGGGAGGAACAGGACTATCCCCTTAGGTACTGGTTGAGGAAATTTGGACCAACCATGTCTCCAATCCAAGTGATAGCACATATGGAATGGATACATGAGGTGTGGTAGCCACAACTTGTGAATTCGGACCCAAAGAAGAGAGAAAATTCCCAGTGGTGCGCCTTCCATAGGGAATATGGCCACGCTATCGAAGATTGTCGTGAGTTCAAAAAGGAGGTAGAGGAGTTGCTTAAGTGCAGATACTTTCAGTAATTTGTCTCAGAGCCAAACATGTAGGGCACGGACAGACAATGGGAGGAATTCCCTAGAAAAGAACCACTCCTCGGCAATGAGGTTGAGGTTTGAAAAATGATCTATTTCGTTCATGGATGAGTTGCCTGTGTAGGCAAACACAGAAAAGACAGGAGAGCTTACGCTCGGCAACCTTTAGCTCAGATTTCTTTAGCTCAAAATGATGATCCAACTATAACCTTCACAGTCGAGGATGCTGCTGGGGTGCTATGCCTACATGATGATGCACTAGTGGTCACACTCGACGTAGGAAATTATACTATCAAACGAATATTAGTGGATAATAAAGCTCAGCGGACATCATATTTTCTTAAGTACACTGGACAAGATGAGGGTTAGCCTTTCAGCCATGCAGCCCAGCAGAGTAACTTTGGTAGGATATGTTGGGAATGAGAGCCTAGCCAAGGGAAAGATTACCCTCCCAGTTACCACAAAGAGCATAACTCAAATGACAGAGATGATGATAGTATATGCCCCTTTTACCTACAACATGATTATGGGTCGACCGTGGCTACATTCTATGAAGGCTATCTCATATACTTACCGTCAAAAGGTTAAATTCCCATCCAATGAAGGGTAGAAGAAGTGAAAGTCGACCAATCCACAGCTTGGACTTGTTACATAAAAGTTGTGGATGGTAAAAATAAATAGCAATTAAAGAAGTCAAGGGTGGTGCAGGTGGATTAGATGGACGCTTTGGAGGATCTGGAGGACATGCAACTGGATCCGGACCACCCCGATCGTACAACTAAAATTGGCACTCAGATGGACTCTGAGGTTCAACTCCAGTTGATTCAGTTTCTAAAGGACCATTGTAGTACCTTTGCCTGGTCTACGAATGATATAGTGGGGATAGATCCAAAAGTCATATCCCATAAGCCAGTTCAGTAGAAGAAGAGAAAATTTACACCAGAACGAAACCAAGTCTTAACCAAAATATCAATAAGTTGCTAAAAAATGTAAAGCCCTGGGTGTGCATCAACTTTACAGACTTGAACAAAGCTTGTCCAAAAGACAATTTTCCATTGCCAAAGATTGATATGATAGTGGATGCTACTGTGAGCAACCAGTTGCTGAGCTTCATAGATGCCTATTTATACTATAATTAGATCATGATGCACCCAACTTATCAGGAGAAAATGACATTCGTGATAGAAAAGGGAATGTACTGTTACAAGGTCATGTTATTCGGATTAAAGTATGCAAGAACCACATACCAACGGTTGGTAAAAAAAGGTTTGCAGCACATCTTGGCTAAACCATGGAGGTATATATCGATGATATGTTAGTCAAATCCCTTTTTGTGGCAGATCATGTGCAATATTTGTTTCAGGCTTTTGAGGTTTTGGATGCAAACTGTACGAAGGTGAATCCTACCAAGTGCATGTTCGAAGTTGGCTTAGGGAAATTTCTAGGTTATTTGGTTATGCAGAGAGGGATTGAGGCTAATCCGAACCAAATTCGAGCTTTGCTTGACATGCCTTCCTCAAAGAGCATTAAGGAGGTGCAAAGATTAAACGGAAGAATAGTGGCCTTTAGTCGATTCATCTCGAGGTCATCTGATCCTTGTGTTTCGTTCTTCCAAGGCTTGAAGAGGAGCAAGAATTTTGAATGGACAGAGGAATGCAAACAGGCATTTCAACGACTGAAAATGTATCTAAATTCTTCCCCTATACTGTCTAAACCAAAGCCTAGGGAGTCGTTGTATCTGTATCTCTTAGTCTTAAATCACTATATCAGCTTTATGCTCGTCCGGACAGAGAGAAGAGAGCAGCAACCTATTTATTATGTCAACAGAGAGCTCGTACACGCTGAAACCCAGTATTCATTCATTGAAAATCTAGCATTGGCTCAACTCATTTCGCCCAAAATACTGAGGCCATACTTTTAATGTCATAAGGTTGTTGTTGTAACCTCATATCCTTTAAGAGTCGCACTCCATAGTCTAGACATAGTAGGTTGGATGATGTGGTGGGCCATAGAATTGGGGGAGTATGGAATAGAATATCAACCCCGATCTACCATTAAGTTCTATGTGCTGGTAGATTTTACTACCGAGTTCACAAGGAAAGCTGAACCGATATGTAAGGGAAATTAAATAAAATATCTAGAAGAACGGTAGAGATTATCACTACTAGACATGAGCCTGCTCAGGCGGGGGCGTCATACAGTGGGACAAACTCGAACAGAGAAGGTACACCAGTTTGGAAGTTATTTGTGGATGGGTCTTCAAATTGGCATCGAGTAGGAGTTGGGGTCATGCTTAAAGAAAAGGATGATTTGACTATTGAACAGGTGTTTTATTTTGGTTTTTCCATATCAAACAACGAGGCAGAGTATGAAGCGTTATTGGTAGGAATAGAGTTGGCTCAAATACCACTGGCAAAGAGAGAGCAACATAGGAAGATACCATTGAGTTCTTGTCTGAACCAAGAGTTGGTAGCATTATCGAAGGAGAAGGCAAAGAAGCTATGAGTATTGACCACGATGAAGTGCCAGGATGGATCAACCCGATAGTAGACTTCCTAGTTTTGGAAACGATTCCCTTAGATAAATTGGAGGCTCAGGAACTAAGGCTTATCTTAACTTAGTATTCAATCATAAATGGGAAGCTATACAGGAGGTCGTCTACAGGCTCATTGCTGGTGTGTTTGAATAAAAAAGAGTCGAATCAAGTTTTGGCGGAAATTCATAAGGGACATTATGGAAATTACTTAAAAGGGAAAACTTTAACACACAAGGCTATGACACAAGAATATTATTGGCCAACCATGCAGAAGGATGCTGCCGAATACTCTCGGTGCTGTAAGAAATATCAACGGTTCGTGTTAAGTCCTCATTCACTGCCTAAAGAGTTGATAAATTTGATAAGCCCATGGTCATTCATGCAGTGCGGACTAGATACAGTTGGGCCATTACCACTAGCTATGGCACAGAAACGGTTTATCCTCATGGCAACTAATTACTTGAGTAAATAGGTGGAAGCTGAAGCTTACTCATAAATCAAGGATAATGATGTGGTTTGGTTCATATGAAGGAATATTATATGCCAGTACCACATGGCTCGGATTTTAGTGGCAGACAATGGGTCTCAATTCATCAACTCGGCTACATAGGAGTTCTACATGGAATGGAAGATTACCAAGTGATTCTCTTTGACTCAGCATCCTCAAGCAAATGACCAAATCAAGTCTAGGAATAAAACCATTACAACCAATTTGAAGAACCGACTGGAAGAAGCTAAGGGGAAATGGTCAGACGAGTTACCAAGTGTGCTTTGGGCAAGCCGAACCACTTTATATAACACAACTGGCGAATCTTCTTTTGCTCTTTTTTATGGAACGGAGGTCGTGATTACTGAAGAAGTGGTCATCCAACGCTTTGAGTAGCCTTTGTTGAACAGGAAAAGAATGAAGAGCTAAGATAGAAGTCACTGGACAGCTCAAACGAATTGAGGGAACTAGCCTTAATGCAGATGGCAGTATATCAACAGCGTATTGCTAAATACTATAATGCCAAGGTTCATCCTCGCAAGTTTAGAATTGGAGATTTTGTGCTGCATAAAGTCTTCTAGAAACCCAAGAGTTGAATGCTGAAAAACTTGGCCCCACTTAGGAAGGTCCTTACCAAGTCACAAACATACACAAATTGTGGGCTTATCACCTGCAATCTTTAAACATTGTATATGTGCCTCGGAGCTAAAGTTTGGCTCACCTGCGCTATTATTACCATTATAGTTGATAAGGAAGAACAATGTACAATGTGAACGCACTTCTTTTGTTATATTTTTGTTCTGTTCAATAAAATCTTATTTTCATATTAAACAAGTTGTGCATTCTATATTTTTTTTTGGTACATATGAGTTTGGATTAAAAAAATTAAGGGGAGGATTGGCCCCAGTCTTTAAGCTTTCCTAGCAGACATATACCTGCAGTACAACTAAACCATAGGGTAAAGTCATGGTCACTCTGGTGGTGCTGCCTGATCAATTTGACCGATTTAGAATAAATTTTTTGCCCTGAATAAAGTATGGACAACTATCCTGAAGGTTAACTACTCTTCTTAGCTTACATCCATTCGGAGGCTGAACAGGGTAGGTCCCAATAGGTTTTAGACCAACTTGGAGGACAAGCACAATAGTTTAGTTAGGTCAATCAAGTTCTTAGCACTCGATTTGGTCAATTATAATTAGACTGTTGGTTCGGCTCGGACTCTAAAATGCATTTGGACAATTATGTAAATAATTAAAAATGAAAGCAGAATTAACTATATTTCATACATTAAATAAAGTTTGTCCAAGACGGTCAAGCTGTCATATAAAAAAAAATAATAATAAAAACTTGCTTAATCTACCCCTGGTTCGGTTGAACTGTAGAAGACACCTCCTTAGCATTTGTACTTGGCCTTGTCCCGTTAGTCTTGGCCAATTCCATTGCCTCGATGAAATAATATTTCGTAAGGGAGGAGGCCCTCTTTGATGCTGGTGGAGGATCCTTGGAAAGGTTGTTGTTCTACTTATCTTTGGAGTTATTTTCATCTTCCTCTGGCTCATCCTCCCAGAGGAGATTTCACTGGATTCGTCGTCATCACTCTCGTCTTCGCTCAGCTCGGGTGTGGGCCAGTCGATTTCTCTGGCCTTGAACTTGTGGACCATAGACGTTTTTCTTAGTACATGGTCATGCAGAGGCTTTGGCCCTCAGCTGGTATAGCTTGGCAGTAGCTTTTGGAGAGTCCAATCTCAAGGCCTCCACTTTCCTATCCCTTTCAACTAGCTTTTGGTCTTTTTCAGGCCACTTCTTTTCAAGTTGCTTAGTTTGAGATTTGGTTCAGCAGCTGCTTGTTTAAGGTGGAGGTCATCTTCTTTGAGAGTCTTGTTCATCGCCATAGTACTGCTGTACACCTCGACTTTCTTTCTGAAGGCTCTATCAATCCAAGCTTCGTAGAGGAACCTATTGGTTTGGGCTAGATACGATGGGGTATGGAGGGTCAGTGCTACATGATGAATTAAATAGTGGAAGGAAAGTGTTTCGATGTGAACATACCTTAAAAGCACATTGTTGGAACTCCTAATCAATCTCCTCAAAGCTCATTCCCTTAAGAACAACTTGGTCGTGACGAGTCATCAGGCCATCCTCAATTGAAGTTACCTAGTTGGGGTCCATGTGGACGGACAAGCTGTCCTCAAGCCTTAGCCCACCTTAGGGGCTTTTAGGGCTTTATCTTTTTTTGTTGGGGGGCTCTAGAGCCTTTACCTCTTTTGAAGGGGTGATTTTTCAGCCAGAATGGCTATGATTAAGTCCTTTGGCTAGACAAGGATTGTGCCACCCAGAGTTGGTTCGAGATCTTAACTTGCGATTGCCAGGCCAGCTTGTTGTACAATCTTTTTCTCCTTCTTCTTCTTTTGGGCCTTAACGAGCTCTGTGTCAGTTGGTACTCTCATATTGAGCTTGCCCATATCAACTGCCGGATACGAACTCCACAAAGGGTCAGTTGGCTGGCCGTACAATAATCTAATTCAAACTTCAAGGACATACAAGTAAGGAATTTTGAGAATAGGAAGAGGGATACCTTCAGGGATTGTCTCGGTTTGGGGTTCTGAAGGGCTTGCTTTGGGAGTTCTGTGTTTTAATGGCTAGTACCCAATTAAACAGAATCACTCTTCGGAAAGCAAAAGGTTGAGGCTTTTTCCTTTTGCTACGCGAAGGACGTCAATTGAATTGTTTTGGTCGGCATTGGTTGAAAGCCTAGTATTAAGGTTTAGGGCTGCACAAATGGAAAATCAATTCGGCCTTGCAAGATTAAAAGAAAGAAAGTTTTAACAAAAAATAACAATCAGATACTTCTTTTAGTCCATGCCAAGCGAACATTCGATTCGGACGTGCCAAGTGGATCAAATAAATCCTCCCTTTTGATGAAGAAATATCTCTCTTTTCAGCCTTTGTCATTGGTAGGCTCGTCATTCAAGAGTCTGATCTGCCTCTGAGTGTAAAAAGCATACTCGTCCTCTTTGTCCAGTTTCAAGTAAAAGAAATAGAGGAAAATGGGCATGTCTATGGGTTGCTCATACCCCTCAGAAAGGACAATAAGCCCTAAGAGGTTTACTAGCCGTTCGACATAAGTTACACAGGTGTGAGGTTGAAGTAATTTAGCACCATGTTAATAATGCGGTGGAAAGGAAGTCTGAGCTCGATTTTGAAAGCTATTTCATAAAAGCATATCCATCCATCATGGAGGGAGTCTTCTCTTTTTCCTTCTCAAGGAGCAGATAGAACGGCATTTTTTGAGAGCTCGTACTTCTCCTTGAGGTACAGCATATCGTTGGGTTTGAAAATTGAAGGGATATCGGTCTTGATTATAATCGGGTGCATGGTCACAAGACTAGACTTATTTCCATCCGGCCCATCCCTTCTAGCACTAGGTTCTACGTGTGGTGTTGGGTTTTATTCAGCCATTTGGTGAAAATCTACGATCCTAACTGAAGAACTAGTTGAAGAAGAGGAATCCGAATAAACTAAGTGACGATTTAGAGGTGTACGAGACTCTTCAGAAGACATTTTGGTGGGAAACACAAATTATAGGAATTTAAAAGTGGGAAAAAGATCTATATCTAACCTTCGCACTCACCATAATTAGTGAGTGGGACCGGAGTTGAAGAACCAGAGGGCGATTGAGAGTGGAATTAGAAGATCTTGAGTGATATCATGCCTAGATTCATCGAAGCTTATATTGGAATGACCCAAATGGAGTCGTAAGCGCAATTCTGAACATAAAGTGATGGTTTCACAGCTGAAAGGTAAATGGAGAAAAGGAAAGTATGCAGAGAGCACTGGAGATAGCGAGAATGTGGAGGGCTTCTGAAAAACAAGAGATCAAAACTAAATAGTTTGGGCAAAGATTTAACCCTAGCAATGGACGGTTCTGATCAAAGTATGAAATTTGAATTTAAAGATATGATTGCACACGTTCTTTCAACTTCAGCACGCCACGCACGTCGCATCATCATTACATCGTGAGACATATTGGCGGCTAGGTGTTAGACAGACGGTTGGATACTCAAAGTTGAGAAGACGGATGGTAGACAAGTAGTAATCGAGCCACCTAGCTGGGCTGCATTGGTTCAATGACTGGGGGGCTAACTGTATCTACAAGTTCCCACCGGGCTGGACCAGATAGGCCCAAGGTGAAGGACCGAGCTGGGCAGTCTAGGCCCAAGGTGAAAGAATGATCAAACCCATTGGCTTAGCCTGGAAGAGCCGAACCAAAGAAAGTGGAGGTCCGAATGGTGGTTTGGCTCAGACGAACAGGATGTCCTCTGAAAAAGGCGTTAATGTTTTGCTCGGGAAAGGTTTAGCTTGGACATGAAGAGAGACAAACAATGACCCCATTCTGATGGTTCGGAATGGTCTCTTTTAACTTGAATGTGGTAAGAGTTAAGGAAAGTTTACTCTGTATTTAATACTGGATACTTTTCCATGTTCTACTTTCCAAATTAAAATGAGCAGACTTTAGGGACTTACCTTAAATCAAGACGGCTAGAGTTTCTAACTCCTACCTTGGTGAGGAAGGTAAAACTAAGCCTTAAAATACCCCATCATCACTTAAAGCAAAGGTAAGCACTCTTATGCTGTATTTGCATTCAAAAGCCCAAAGCCGATTTTCGTTCTCAGATCAAGACTAGCTTGAGCGTCTGAGGTTCCGGTACCACACCGGTGCCCCCAAAGCTTCACACTTTTCCCCTTTATTTTGCAGGTCAATGGCAGAGTGCTTAACGGTTTATGGCGGAATAAATTCTGCTATAAACAATTCGTATATTTGCAAGAGGACACGTTCACTTTAACGAAGAAAACTCAACGGTTTATTTTTGGTAAACAGTATGTCTTGTGGCTTTGGCTGAGAAGAGAAGAGATGTGTCGCGTGACTTTCATTTGTTAATTAATCCAATTGAAATCAAAAGGGACTGTGGTTGATGTGTCATGTATGTTACAATATTTGAAAGACCAGTCATTCCGATTTTAGAGTTAGAACTTAGTAAGCTACATGTATTTAATTACACCAGAACTCTTAAAGTTCGTATATTTCAATGAGCCTGATTGAAGTTATGAGATAATAACTGGTGTGCCAAAGAAAAAAGGAAGTGATGTGGATATTATATATGTATATCTGTCTGATCTTGTAAGCGTTTTTATGTGATTTGACTTTGGGCATAGATGTGTGACAAGTTAGCTCTTACAAAATCCATATATATATAATTTTCCAAGTCAAAGCTTATGTGAATTAAGTTGGTTGTTGACTGCTTATTGTTGATTATTAGTGCCGATTATTGATTGTTGATTACTAATGCTGATTATTGATTGTTTCCTTTAACTTTTTTTGCAGTTGATGATTGATGGCTTTTTGTTCAAATGAAATACAAGCTTCCTCAATGGAAAAGCGAAAGAAACTTCCAAGACATGTGTGTTGTCCTTGGTTTTGGTTTAAACTTTGTATCAAGTCTAAATTGGATATATGACCATATTTTGTATTACAAATCTTTACAGTATATTTTAATTTGATTAGCTTTGGCCATATTTCGTTGTTACTGCATAAACTTTATTTAATGGCTGATATTTTTGTGTGGAACGAGTTTTATATATATGCATGTATATATTGAATGCAATATGAATTTAAATTGTTGAGAAAGTAAGATGTAAAAACATAATAATTTATAAATTATTTCTAAAAATAAAAAAGGACAACATTCTAGCGAAATGTTGCCAAACATCAAGGCAATATGCAAAAACCTTTGTCGAAAATAAAGGAGGACGTATACTATACTGAATATTGCTAAAACTATCCACATCTCATATTTTAGTTCAACACCGTGACCAACATTGTTAAAACTCTTATGTACGTTGCTTTTTATCTTTATCAATAAAAATTGATTGTTATCATGGCTGTTAACTTTTCAGCAATATCGAAGAATACAACATACGTATGTGCTTTGCTAAAGCCAAATTGTAACTAACATCGCCTATCGGAAAAGAATATTTTTCTTGAAGTGATATCTAATTTTATTATTGCTTGAATTTTATCCACGTAATTTTATTTTTTTTATTAATGTTATTGGTACAATAATATGCCCTAAATGATTCATAAATCATAAATGAAAGTTATTAGTAAATTATCACGTGTAATATCGCATAGTTGTTAAATAAAATTGGAAACTTCTTTTGTTAGATTAGTTTAGTTGAGATTTTTTAAATTGCTAACAAACCAAAATCTGATCTTTCAAAATTTTATAATATTACAATAAATATAATTATTTTTTAAAACAAAAAGAAAGAGAATTTTATTAATTTAATTATATTATTAAATCCTTCTTTATCAGCAACCAAGCCAGCCTGCCAAATGAGATTGACACCATCTAGAAGTTGGAGCATGTTTGGATGTCTGGGAAAAAACCTTTAAAAACAAAAAAACAAAAAAGCTTTTTACAAATTTGACAAAATATTCATATGCCTTTTTTTTTCTACTTTTCTCGATAGAACCAGCATATGCTTTTTCTTTGTTTTTTCTTTTTTATGAAGTACCTAATTTGTGTTTTTTCTAAAAAAAAATAAAAAAGTGTTTTTTTATTTTTTAAAATAACATTTAATTCTCTAATTAAATTTTAAAAATATCTCATTTATTTTAAAAGCACCTTTTATAAGAATGGTAACAAAAAAAAATCACTTGTTTTGTTGAAATATTGCTTTTTTTATTAAAATACCATATATGTAAAAAGTGATAATAACGATAAAGAACTTAATAATAATAATAATAAAATAAAATAAGCCTTTAACGCACAAAATCAATAATTTCTAATATTATGTACTGTAACTCTCATGTATCTTAGTCAGTATAATCTCTGAAAAAGTGAAGAACACTCCAATAGACACTCACATTAAGTGGGGAAAATGAAAATCAAAGAGATGATTTCATGTACCATACAAGCCGGGGTTTAAAGTTTTCAATCAAGAAGTTCGAGTAGAGTACTGCATAATTACAAATAATCCTATGGAACATAATTTTGATTTTACAAGTAATATGGCTAGTGTGCCACATGCCAAATCACTTCAAGCTGGTAATTCTTCTCTAAGAAAACTTTCTAAAGAAAGTGCGAATGATTCTGCAAATTAATAGAAGTAAATTTTTATCAAAACAATTAAGTAGTAAATAAGGACAACTAGACAAGTATTTGTTATGTCACGTATTATATATACTATCTTTAATGGAGTCGTATAAACTTTATTAATCCACTTTTTTATTAAATAATAATAAAATTCCAAGATTTTTTTATTATTTTTTTTGGTTTCAAACGATCACTACCGTCATCAACTATCTGATTTTTCTATTCCTTTTTCTTTTTCATTTTTTAGTCAGACATTTTGTGAATTTTAGGAAAAGTTTGTACAGAAACAAGTAAGACATGGTGAGGAAAAGTGTATAAATGTGAAATTTCTTGAAATTAATTAAATAAAAATACGTACTACCTCTTAATCCAATTGGAGTCCCACAAGGAAAGCTTTTTTGATGCGATGCAGTTCTCGGGTCACAACCTCCATCTTCAATCTGTCCCCTGGCGATTCCATTGAACAGCCAACTGCGATCCTCAGGACTGAAAGTAAGCAACTCTGCACATAATTACCATTCATTTGGCTCTGGTTCTCACTGCTAATCTCACCATTGTTGTTGCGGGTTTCTTCATCTCTAGTCATTGATGATGATGGGACAACATTTGGGTCAACAATTTGCAAAAGTCTCTCGGGCAATGCATTCGCAACAAAGCTATGCAGATTCAAACCCTCTACAAATATTATGTCGGTTGTTCTTTTTCCAGTGAACATCTCCAACAATAGGACCCCAAAGCTATAAACATCTCCTTCTTTTGATGCCTGTCCTCCCATACCGTACTCTGTAAATCATAATTTTGGAAATATAGATATGGTGTAACAAAAAAAAGGTTGCATGTGCAAAATGCAAAAGTAAATTAAAAATAGAAAAAGTTAAAAACCTGTGGAATTTGTACAATATTTGAATAAGTGCTTTGTTTATGTTTGTAACTCACTGGTTGGACTCATCAATAATTAAGTATTCAGACTTTTTTTGAATACCTGATTATTAAACTGCATTATTAATTTATGTAATGAGAACCTGAATATTAAACTGCATACAGTCAAAGCATAGTTACCATGCTACGCAGAGACTTTTGTTTTAATCACCAGTACTTTTTTTTAGCACATGAAAATTATGAAAACAATAGTCAAAGCATAGTTGCCATACCATGCTACACAGTCAAAGCATAGTTACCATGCTACGCAGAGACTTTTGAATATGAAGACAATAGATATAAATTGTTGGGTATCAAGTGCTAGAAAGAATTGTGAGAAGAAAAGCTATAGGTGACTTGAAAAGAAGCAATTTAGGCTCAAAGGGATTCAAGATCATATGATGAAGAAACACATCAAAAATATTATAGATGTTCTAGTTATTCATAACAATTCTACAACTCAATAAGTTTAGTTCTTCACTAAAACAGATTGTAGGAAGTCAGATGATAAAAAATACAAAATTAAGATGTGAAATAGTGCTCATGATGGTTCAGTGTCCAAGTTGAGATTTCTTACCTGGGCAAACATACCCGATGGTTCCCATCATTCCAACTGTGCTACTTTGAGTTTCAGAAGAATTATCGGCGGCCAAGAGAAGCCTTGCTAAACCAAAATCACCCAGATGAGCTACCATTTCGTTATCCAGAAGAACATTGCTTGGCTTTATATCACAATGAAGGATTGTGGTTTCACACTGGTTATGAAGATAATGCAGTGCTGAAGCCACATCTTTTGCAACATTTAATCTTTCGATTAGGCTCAAATTTCTTGGTTGGTTTTCACCTTCTGTATCTGGATGCAGCCACTTCTCTAAGCTTCCGTTTGCCATGAATTCGAATACCAGAGCTTTGAATTCATTTTGGTTCTAATCAGTGCTGGAGCAACATGTTAAGATCTTAATGAGATTCCGATGGCGGATGTTTCCCAGAGCATTGCATTCTGCAATGAAGCCCTTTGAAGCACCTATCTGTTGAAGGTTGAGAACCTTTATAGCGACACTTTGTCACTGATCAAGAACTCCTTTATATACAGAACCAAAACCACCAGATCCAATTAGATTAATGGGAGAGAAACCTTCAATAGCTTCATACAGCCTTCTGTATGAAGCTTTTGGAAGACTTTCTAATATGGAGAGCACAGAAGTTGACTTGTATGTTGATTTTCTCCTCCAATAAACAACAACAAAGGTTGTAAGCACAAGGAAACTCATTGCCACACTAACCATTGCAATTATCATTTTGAAATTCTTCTTCTTTTCCTGTTTTGATAGTTTGATGGGGCATGTTGGCAGCTTCAGTGTTGAAACACCACCACAAAGCTTAGCATTTCCAGTCAATGATATTGCACTTGCATTTCCAAAAGCACCACTTTTAGGTACCTCACCTTCAAGGTTATTGTAAGAAAGATATAAGTATAAAAAAGTTGGAATTTTTTCCAAATCTTTTGGAATCTGACCAGACAGTTTGTTTCGCGAAAGATCCAAAACCTGAAGAGATTTTAAAGAAGCCAAAGATGAAGGTAGAATTCCTTGGAAGGAATTCCCCTGCAAGAAAAGGTATTCCAGGATCTGGCACTCACCAATGGCAGGTGAAATTTTACCTGAAAAATTGTTTTCAGAGAGATACATAGCATTAAGATTTTTAAGGTCACCTACTTCTGCAGGAAGAGTTCCGTTTAATGAATTTTTCGATAAGTTCAGCACTTGTGATAAGGAAGACAGACCAAGAACCTAATGAGGTATAGCTCCAAAAAGTTTATTTTTAGAAATGTCCAAGAACTGCAATCTTTGGCAGTTTCCTAGACTTGGAGGAATGGTCCCCTGTAATTTATTAATTTCCAAAGAGAGTACGGCCAATTTAGTGAGGTTGCCTAGGGAAGATGGAATTTGTCCAGAAAATTTGTTTCTGTTTATAGTAATCAATTGCATATTTGGAAACTTACCAAAAGAAGTGGGAATGATGCCAGTGAAATGATTGTCCTCCATAGCCAATTCAATCAAGTTGATGAGATTCTCAAATACTGCTCCATCGATGTTTCCAGATACTTGATTACTTGCCAATAGTAATAAATTGAGTTGTGCTGACAAATTTGCAATGGAGTTGGGTAGGACACCTCCAAGATGGTTGTGATTGAAAGCGAGTATTTTTAGTTTGCTGCAGTTTCTCAAAGACCTTACAAAGTCCAAGTCATTGGAAGAATTTCTTCCAAGATTATTGAAACCGACACCCAGCCACCATAACTCTTGTAGATTACCAAAGTTGGTGGGAACTTGTCCCACAAAATTGTTATAATTAATACTAATTATTTGAAGCTTTGAAGCATTGCATAATGAAGCTGGGATTCTCCCTGAGAATTGATTAGAAGCGAGGCCAAGAGCTTGAAGATTAGGTAGTGTGATGCCTATGTTGTCTGGAAGAGTGCCTCTAAGTTGATGATTATATGCCATTGAAATTTCTGTGATGGAGGATATATTGTAAAGAGGTAGGGATCGTACCTGACAACCCATTGGCAGCAATGTGGAAAAATAACAATCTTTTCAAATGGCCAACATCATCTGGAATATGTCCTACTAAATTATTGAAAGACACCCGAAAAGTTTCAAGTGAAGAAAGGTTGTCAATGGTAGGAGGAATGTCTCCAGTCAAATTGTTTCCCCCAGCACAAATTCTCACAAGCTTCACTAGAAACCCAATCTCCTTGGGAAGTTTTCCAGCGAGTTTATTTATCAAGATGTCAAGTATCTCGAGGTTTGAGCAGTTCATCACCAAGCTTACAGGAATTACCCCTCCTAGCGTGTTGTTAGAGAGACGGAGAACCCGCAGTCGAAATAAACGACCGATATCTTGCGGAATGTCACCTAAGAAGCTGTTGTTTGAGAGGGTGATAGACCTGAGAAATGTCAAGTTGGCGATGTAAGGTGATATGAATCCATGCAAGTTACGTTGTGGTAGGTCCAAGGCCGTGACTCTCTGATGTCTGAGGCTGCATGTGATTCCAACCCAGTTGCACATGTTTACAGAATCATTCCAGGAGCTCAACACACTTTGCGGATCACTCTCTATTGCTTGTTTAAATTTGAGCAAAGCCAAGCGGTCGGTTTTGTTACTTGGCACATGCATGGCAGTGATGGAAGCTTGCAGCAGCCATAACATGTAAAAAGAGAAAAAGAGAATGGTGGGTTTTTTGGAGCTTCATTTGGTTTGGAGTAGTAGCTAGAGCGAGCAAAAGTGAATAATTTAGTTCTGGGGATGAGTATGAACTATTATAAAATGGTTATGGACCTAATCCAACACACTTAGTTCGAAGAAGGAGAGAGTGGTCAAAGCCAAGTTGTGTAAAAACTACTTGCCACGTGCCCCTCACTAAAAGTGACTAAAATTTTATTTTGCCCTTTTTTTCTATTTTTAATTTAATAAAATTCTTTCATAAAAGATTTTAATGAATAATAAAATTGTTGGACTTCTTCTCTCTCTCCCTCTTTCTGCCGTATATCGTATATTCCTTTTTTGGTTGTTTTTTTATCATGAAAGCGAATTCAATTATTTAAAGCTCTTCAACCTCTGTTATACGTTAAAGGATTTTTTCTATTTTGTATATACCATATTGCTTAAATATATTTGCGTAAGAAAAAAACAATGTTTACGTTAAAATCAACCACACAAAGTCAACTTTTATGGGTGTTGTTAAGGAAAAATAAATAGTTATGGAAAGGTAAAAATGTAAAAAAGAACAACAAATTGTAATAATTATGGCTAGGAAGGATCACATAATTTTAACCATTCCGTAGTAGCACGTTGTTGATTTTTAATTTGGTGGAATTTTGTAATTCTTCCTAGCTTGTATCATTAATACAGTAGTTCCTGCAAAAATTAATTAATTTTAATGAAACTACTACAATATTCTTGCAAAAATTCTTTTTAGTATTTTTCCATACACTCCTATTATTATATTAATATCACAATCCGTATTTATGTAAAATTAATATTTCGTTTCTAATCTGAGAAATAAAAAAAATTGAAAAAAAAAAAAAAACTAAATCGTTAAGACATCATATAAGCTCCCCCTCTAAATGTCGTAGGAAATTGAGAATTAAAATCTGTTTTAATTTTAGGAATAGAAATATCTTCTCCAAAGTACAATATTTTGTAATGGAAAGAAGGTAAACAGTCAAATTTTGGATAAAAGCAAAAGATATGCAACTAAATTAATTAAAATGGAATTAAAGTTTTTTCTTTGGTCTAATGATGGATTCGAAGGTTTAGCTTGTACTAATCGCTATTGGTTTGATACCAATAATGGCAGTCGTTTTAGTCTGGCAAGGATGCATATATATCCGCAACTGAAAGCAACAACCAACTTATATGCCAGCTGATCACGGAGCAATAGCATCATCATAAAAAAGATATTCTTTTATAGAGGGCTTTAAGCAATTTACTATATTTATAGATATGGACCACAGATTAAAATATATGTGTGTGTATGTATATATATATATATAAGAGTTTTCAGCCATGGATGTGATCTAACTGTTTGAGAGACATTCGAAAGTTTAGTGGCCACTCCAATGCCATTCCCAATTCCAAAGTTTAGTGGCCACACCACTTGAAGATCTCTCTTCTCTCTTTCTCTCAAGATATTATTCCCTCAATCAAACTTCTCGATTATTGCTCTACCACCAACAATGGCACACTACAAAAAATTTTACATTGCTCTACCACCAACAATGGCAGTGACTTGGGCATTGGTGTAAGGTTTATGTGGCTTATTTATTGTATATTTAATTATGCTTTAATAAATATAATAATAGTTAAATTCTGATTGATTAGTTTTATTTTAAGAAGTTAAAAGAGTTTCTTTTATTTAAAATGCATCGATTGATGAGAACAGTTATTATCACATATATTTTAGAAACCGATCCTCTAAAGGAATACTGAATGAAGGGGACAGAGAAAATAAGTTAGGTTTTCTCAGACTTTCTAATTTTATGGACCGGTATCAGTTCAATTACATGGATCAAGTTATATAAAATCATATTATATATTTTAGTGAAAACCATAGAATTTTAAAAATTTGGGATTAAGTTTTCTGCAATTAAGTTTATACAGTAATTTAATGTTTAATGCTTATATGTGGTATGAGAGCCCGTGTTTGGAATTTTATGATTTTCCATTAAAGAAATTATGTTTTACGTTATGAGAGCCCGTGTTTGGAATTTTATGATTTTCCATTAAAGAAATTATGTTTTACGTTATTTCCATATAATTGATTATCAAGATTTTATTTGTTTGATCTGAGCAAGGAAAGAAATCTTGATTTTGCTTTGGATTATGATTTATGTGCGTTGATTAGTTGGACTTTACATGGCATATACTTTCTCCGGTTTAGTATTCAATGCACATACCAGAATCGATTTGCTTTTGATAACAATTTAGACTCTTTCTACTATTTATGTTTCCGATGCTTAACATGTGCTTTTTAGTAAATTGAATTGAATTGCTCTTTACGATTTCGGCTTATGATTCAATTGCCATGAATTTAGCTATTGAACCTCAAAGTTTATATTCTTATGTGTTCGGCAGATCCTTCAATATTTGTGTTGCAGAAGTTAGAGGTTGAACCAATCTCAAGTTGTCTGTCTTACGCTTAATAAATGTGTTACCAATCCTTTATGTGCATAGTTTATTGAGTTGAGTTGAATTGCATTATGCTTTTACACATGCTTTCCGTGTATATATTAACGATTATACGTGAGAAACATGTTGCAATTTCTATCCATGACACATGCAATAATTGATTTATATATTGCTTGTTATCTAATGATCGTTTCCATGTGAAATCTGTTTATACAAAAATTTGCACAGTCGAATTTGGTATCTCAGTCTCACTGATTAGCCTGCAAGAAAGAAAAAGAAACGTCAGTGGCCTTAGACCAGCGGGACTCTGCCAGCCTAAAAACCCTCCGACACTCAAATCAGTCTAGTCCATTAGAGATAATTTAGACTAAAAATGAGTGATATCAAATCTACGTACCGTCGTTTGGCTTTGTATTTATAGGGCTTGGAGACTAGGATTTAGAAAACCTAATTGTTTTAATTTATTTAGTAACCCTTGAGAATTTTCATATATGTTCATTATTCATAATTAACTATATCTCTGTAATTAATTACAAATAATTAAATACCATCCAAGGTGTGATTTTTGTCCACAAAACCTTACCGCATTTATTGTTCGAGCAATATTACATTATGTTAATGATATAATTGTTCAATTTTCTTTATGAATATGTTATATATATTGTTTACCAGTGTCTCATGTACGTGCTTCATGGATATATATTTATGATATTTAAGTTTAAGATGACCATAAAGTTGTAGGCTATATTACTTATGATTGTTATCAATTGTACATTATCTATGCAATGTTGGTATCCATAATCTACGATAGTTTGTTAGTATCCAAAGTGGTCAAACTCTAAAGTGTTATGAATGTTAAATTATATTATATTTGTTTTCAATTACTCATGATTAATTGATGCTTATTAAGAAAATAACATAATGAATTCATGAGTAGTTAAAATTCACTAGTTATAAAATATTTAAAGATTGTCCAAAAGTAATTAATGAATTTTTATAATTAGTGAACACGAAGTATTAATTTATAACTTGAGTGAATATATTTAGTATATCTAATGATAGCTAGCATGATTGGTTAAAATAATATTAGTATTATTACTGTAGTTATGATATGCTCATAATCACTAGAGGAGATCTCTGATATACATTTACTGTTTTATGCGGAATAATTAATTGTTTATTTGAATCTGATTTATCTGTTAAAACTTCTAACTCAAAGCATCCATGTATGAGCATTTGATTATACTTTGAATTTTTTATTTCTATTAATTTTAATTCGCTTGTCTTATCTATTCCATTCTTTCATAGAGTCAGAATTTCTTTAACTAGTGTGAACAAGTCCAATTCACTTTGGTGTGTTGGATCTTGATATAGCACTCCAAGTTTAGAAACCAATTGCAAGCACTGATACAGGCACTAATGACCATAAATCTTTTTTATAAAGTTTAAGAAGATAGAACAGATTGAGCTCAATGTTTATACAATAACATTAAATAGTTTTCCCACAAACTAAAGTTGCTAAAGAATTTATGAAATTTGTAGAAGAACACTGTCGAATAGATGATAAGTCCATTGTAGTGACATTAATGGCTAATTTGATCACTATGACATTTGATGGTTCTCATCGCATTTATGAACATGTTATTGAAATGACAAACATAGTAGCAAAACTAAAGATATTGGGAAATTGATGAATAATTTTTAGTAAAAAAGTTTCTTAACTTTTGCCTCCTAAGCAATATGGTCAGTCTAAATGGATTATAACACTATAAAGGATAAATGGAATGTGAATGAATTTATTAGTATACTTACTTAAGAGGAGACAAGACTTAAGAATCAAGGGATCCATACTATTTATTTGGTAGATTATCAAGAAGCTGAAAAGAAGCCAGAGAGAAATTTGATAAGGGCAAGTAAGGACCACTGAAAACTAATGAATCTTTTAGTCAAGTTTACAATAAAGAACATGAAAGTGATAGATGTTATTTCTACCAAAAAAATGGGAAAAACTAGGGTACTATCAGATTGATTGCCTTAATGTAAGGAATGGCTGGAAAAGAAAGATAAGCATAGTGTTTTTATATGTTACAAATCTAATTTGGCTAAAGTTTCTTCTAATACTTGGTGAAAGTTTAGCTTTATTGTTGCATAAAAGTTTACCTCATATTTCTAAAAAAAGTCTAAAAGACTGGTAAAGAATGGAATTTTGTTAGATTTGGACAATTGTTTTTGGTGTGTGTCCGGGAATTGTATTAAGGGAAAGCAAACTAAATACAAAAGAAGTGAGCCACAAGTAACACACAACTTTTTAAAATTATATCCACTGATATATGTGGGCCTTTTGGTAATACATATTTTAGTGAACAAAAATATTTTATCACTTTTATTGATGATTTTTTGCATTATGAATATGTTCAATTAGTGCATAAAAAATATCAAGCAATAAATGCCATAGAAGTGTTTGTAAAATCTGATTGGGTGGTCACTTTTATGGAAAATACAATGACTCGGGATAATGTCCAAGTCCATTTGTCGAATTTCATGAAAAGTATGATATATATGCTCAATACACTATGTCAAATACATCACAACAAAATGGTGTAGTAAAAAGGCATAATCGCGCATTAATAGATATAGTTAGAAGTATACAAAATAATCCATCTTTACCCTTATCTCTATGGATGCATGCTTTGAGGACCAACACATGCAACAGATTCCTAGTAAGGCAATACTCAAGACTCCTTTTGAATAGTGGACTGGAAAGAAACCCAGTTTAAAGCACCTGCATGTTTGAGGTTGTCAGAAGTAAGAATCTATAATCCATATGAAAAGAAATTGGATTTAAGAACAACCAGTGTTTTTATTTTATTAGTTATTCAGAAAAGTGCAAAGAGTATAGACTTTATTGTCTTAATCATAGTATAAGAATTGTTTAAACTTGAAATGTTAGGTTCATTAAAGATGGTGAAACCCATAGAGTGTTGAAAAACCATGTAATGTGGTTATCGAAGAAATAAAAATGCAAATTCCTTTACCCACGACTTCTTCAAAATTTATTACTTCTATAGTTGTCAAATAGTTTAACAATATAAAAATAAAATAAAATAAATGATCAAATACTCATGAAGAACTCGTAGTCAATGAACCTATTGAACATGCAAGTAGTAAACCAAGTGCAGAAGAACCAAAATAAACAACATTAAGAAGATCTCAAAGACCGAGAAGTTCAATTGTTTCTAATGATTATGTGATATATCTACAAAAGTCAAAATTGTGACACTCTTGTTATTATATGAATGTCACAATTCTTATTAATATGGAATTCGATCTAGTTTTAATCAACTAAATTAATATAGAAAGTATATTCCTATTCATATTGAACTAATATATAATATTCCTATATTAATACAAACGCTCCATTAATCTACTTCCAATTTACTAATCAAGTTTAATATCGTCAATCTAATCTACACCTCAAGTTATTATTCTTTGTTTTCTTTTTTTCCTTTTTTTTTTTTTCCTTTTTTTTATGGTTTTGTAGTCCATGGTTTTCTCTTTGTTTCAATGAATATACAAGTGTTATTCCAAGTATACAAATCCTAAAACATTGACTTGTATATAAGTGGCTTAGAATGAACCTAATATATTTACTCTATAATAAATATGCATTATCAAATCTACCTTTACCTTCTTTTGTTGTTGATTCAAATATTAATATTATTTTTCCTTATATAAGGATCTCAGCTTACAAAGATTCACAAAGTTCATGTGAGGCTTCGTAGCTGGAATCCATCATATACTATCTTTCATGTTTTGTATTAAGCAAATTGAGAGGAGGTATTGGTGTGTATTTACAGGGTTAATTCCCAATTTTTAGTTCAATTCTAATTAGATTATATTTAAAATTAGTGAAAATTATAATTACCCCATCATCTTTAACTCTTATGTCAATTTACCTATCACACTTTATTTTAAACAATTTCACTACAAAAAAAAAAGTGAGGTGAGCAACAAGTCAATTATGTAGCTGAATGTTTTTTTTCGTAACTATAATATAATAAGTTACAAAAATCGCTCTTTACTAGCTCGTCATTGAATGACCATAGTAAAAGATCAAGAATGATGGAAAAAAAAATTCATAACTAAACAATCATATTTTGTTACGGGTGACCAATCGATAGCCAAGGCCCCGGAATATTATATATATAAGTACCTTAATTATTATTTATTATATCTATATATCCATGATAACGCATTGGCTAGCCCCTAAATTAATTTGGCTAATATATATACACATATTGTAAATAAAAATAATTATATTTGGCTAAGGAACAATAGGAAATAAGAAAAAGAGACGTAGAGATATGGAATTTCATTATTATTAACGGTACCCTAATCTCACCTTAAATAAATATTAGAATTTATTAATAAAAATATAAATATAAAACCTCTAAATTTAGGATTTACTAATAACCATGAATGAAAATATCGGCATCGACATAAATATCAAAGTAAAAAATATAAAAATATCTGTGAAAATATCAATAAAATATCAATATCAATAAAACTAAAAAAGAAATGATGAAAATTAATTAAAAAATATGAAAATTTTTAATGAAATTTTAAGATATGTTTATTTATTAATTAGATTATCAATTTAACTGTAAAAATTTTTAAAATATTGAATGCAATTTATATTTCTCATAATTAAGAAACCTACATCACTCGTTGACAGTAACAAAAATACTACTATTTTTATGATAAATTATTTATTAATTAGAATAATGATATAACTACATAATTATTTAAATATAACTTAATACCACAAAGAATTTCTTAATGGTTGAAAATGTTCACTCGCTTGTGTATCTTCATTTCCACTAATATATTGAGAAAAATATTTATCAAAAAATACATCTGCTTGATAATTTTGCATGTAATTATTAATATGTCAACCATATGAATATGATATTATATGTGATTGTTGTTGATAATTATGATATAGATATGATATTGGTTCACTCTGTGCATAACTATAGCTCCTTAATGGTTGATCTTGAAAATGTATCCATGAATTATTATTTACTGACATTCCATAACCGTCTATTGAATAAGGGTTATATTCGCCTTCAACTCTCATCGATCCAAAATTTTTAAAAAAAGATTCCTCCTCCTAATGTGTAATTGTCGTTGTACCACTTTCTCTATGTGTATAATCTTTTCCTACCATTCCAATTCCTTTTCTAGTATCTCTGACTCTATGATCTTCATTTTGTGTTGTATGAGTGAAATATTCTTCACTAATAATGGGACTTAATATGTGAAACATTGAAAGCATATAAATATAATAATTACAATTTGAGGGAAAAAAATACTAATGTTGTACTTAATAATTAATATGGATATTTTTGAAATTTCAATGGAAATTATGAAAATTCTAACCAAATTATAACAGAATTGGTATGGAAATTTTAATAAAAATATCGTGGAAATATTACAGAAATATCAAAAATTTCGATAGAAATTACAGAAATTATAACTATTTTCAATTTCGATTGATGGATAATATCCATACTTTGGAAAAACGAAAATATCCACGAAATTTCATAGATATTTTCAATTTTTTCATCTATGCTAATAACAAAATAAATAGAAAATCTTTAGATTTAGGCTCAGAAACTTTGAATGATATAGAAGTGCATCTAGATTTTAATAATGTACATCTAATAAATCTTATATTTTATAACACCTACTTTTATTATTGCTTCAATTTAGTCCATGTATTTTTTTCTAATAATATTATAGGAACAAAGATGCATTTGTCGAAAAAATAGTATACCCTAACAGCTAATAAGTAAATTATCCATGGACACCAATATTTTGTCCCTTGTAATGCGGCATAGTTGGTAAATCAAATTGAAAAACTTCTTTTGTTAGTTGAGTTTTTTATATGAATTTTTAGGACTCTTTAAATTACTAACAAACCAAATTTTGATCCTTCAAAATTTTATGATATTGGAAGTGTTAATAGGTTTTTAATCAAGTCCAATACAATTTTTAAACCACCCATATTAAACCCAAATACTCGAACCAGTGATCTATCTAGGCCCTATAGTAATTTAGCCCAGTGACTTATCCATTCTCATCAGTTACAAGTAATGTAACTAGTGTAACTCCTTTGCATCCTCAATAGTTGCACACAGGTAGAGTAAGGAGTGAAACCGTCTATAAATCATCGACGGTTACATGAAGAAGAGTAATGGAGTATGGGTCATGATAGGTGAAACACTTTTCCACCTTCTATATATACCTCAAATGACATTGGTTCACATATGCAATTTCTGGCCTTACAGCCTCTACTTCTTACTATTTTCCATATTATGATCACTAACGTGAGCATCAGAGTGGCTTTAGCCAATACCACACCGGTATTTCAAGCCTCCTAACCTTCTTTTTTGTTTTCAAATCATTAAACACACTCTAAGTCACCCATTCGAGTAGTTTAAGACCCTAATCTATTTTTTTAATTAAAATATTTGACGCCGTCTGTGGGAAACCCAATTTCCACATTAAAAAAGCTCTTAAAACTCACCAAAATGCTAAATGGCATCTAACAATAAGTATGAAACTTCTCTACCTCCCAAAAACTAAAATATGCACCTCTTTACTCACATTATTTCAAGAAACATATGTGTGAACAAGCAACTAAGGAAAATAACAATCTAGGGGCACCTTACAAGTGCATATTAAAGTGCACCTCAATAGTGCACCCAACAGTGTACTCTACCTATACATCTCACAAGTGCATGCCAACAATTCACCTCATGAGAGCACCCCAACTAGTGCACCCCAATTGCATCTCAGGCACCCTACACTCAGTGTGCACCTCAGTACTCAATATATTTAGCATAGCACACCTCGATGGGCACCCAAGGCAACTTAGCTCTTAAATAATCCTAGAGTGTCTACTTCCTCATAGCCCAAATCTTTAACTTCAAACATTCTGCTTCTTCAGCTCTTCAGTCCAGAGCTTCTACTTCCTCAACACCTAGAGTGTTTCAGCTTCCAAAGAGCTTCAGCACCCAAAATTCTACAACTTCTCAACTCTCAAGACTTTTTCTCCTAGAGAGCTTTAGCTCATAGAGCTCTTCAACTCTAGGGCTTCAACTTCAGCTCTCGAAGTCCTTCATCTCCTAGAGCCTTTCAATTCCACGCGCCCAAGGCTATAGCTTCATAAAAGTAACAGTTTCAGTTCCAAGCACCCTAATAACACCCTTAGTAATAGTGTCCTAAACACTCACGTCTAGTGTACCAACGAGCAGCTACCTTTGCATACATTATTAAACCTTTTTGGCCTTAGAAGCCATAAAACATACTTTCACATTCCAACGCAATAGCTACCGTCATCTATAAATTGAATCATTACTAGACTTGGTAGCTAGGGATAAATTTTATAGGGTTTTTAATCAAGCCCAATATAATTTTTAAACCACCTACACTAAGCCCAAATACTCGGATCTAGTGATTTGTCTAGGCCCTATAGTAACTTAGCCCAGCAACTTATCCAAGTAACCTAACTCAGTGACTTCTCAATGACATGTCCAAGTAACCAACCCAATGACTTATCCAGGCTCATTACAGAATTCTTAGAACTTGATTGCAAGGTCTTGAGATGGTAGCCCACTTTCTGCAATGACATTCACAATGATCTCACCTCCCATCAATCCTCATTTACAAGTAATGTAATTAGTGTAACTCCCTTGCATTCTCAATGGTTGCACACAGGTGGAGTAACAAGTGAAACAGTCCATAAGTCCTCAACGGTTACATGAGGAAAAGTAATAGAGTATGAGTCATATGAGAGTTGAAACACTCTTTCACCTTTATATATACCCTAAAGGACACTCAGTTCAAATAGGTAATTTATAACTTTATAGCTTCTGCTTCTTACTACTTTCCATATTCTAATAACTGATTTAAGAGTCAAAGTGTTTTTGATCAATACCACACTAATGCCACCGGGCTCCTGACCTTCTTTTATGTTTTTAAGTTATTAAACACACTTTAAATTACCCATTCGAATAGTGTAAGACCCTAATTTATTTTTTGGTTAAAATAAGAAGGAATATAATTATTATTTTTTAAAAAATAAATAAATAAGAAGAAGAGAATTTTTTTAATTAATTACAGTCTTATATCATCCTTCATTAATGACCATGCCTACTAAAGCAGTTTCACACCATTTAAGAGTTTTAATATTTGGATGTTTCCTTAAAAAAGAAAAAAAAAATTGACAACTATGGAAAAATATTCATAAAGTGGTTTTTTTTTTTAAGAAAAAGCACATAAATTTTTTTTTTATTTCTTTTTGGAAAATTATCTAATACGTGCTTTTTAAAAAATATATATATACTTCTTATTTTGAAATAACATTTAATGCTTAATAAAAATTTTAAAATATTAAAATTACCTTATGTATTTTAAAATTACATTTGTTTTATGAATGATAAAAAAAAAAAAATCAGTTGTTTTATTGAAATATTATTTTCCTATCAAAGTATTATATACAGAAGATAATATTTATAATATTTAAAAAAAAATACATCCAAACAGACCTTTTACCGTAACAAAATTAATCATTTATGATATTATGTACTATAACTTTCATGTACTAGAACTTGAAATGGTCAGCATAGTCTTTGAAAAAGTGAAGGGATTCCAACAAACACACACGTTAAATGGGAAACAAAAAATCAAACATATGATTTCATACATCATACACACCAGGGTTCAATCAAGAAAGCTAGAGTAGACACCTGGGGGTGTGGCCTAGCGGAAAGGAAGCCGACCGTTCCATCACACATTGCGAGTTGTGGTTCAGTCTTGGCGTTATTACGTGTCTTCTTGCTGGGATCGGTGGAGGGATCTGAAGGGGCTGCACTCTCTGAAGTTGGGTGAAGGCCTACCTAATAATAGAATTGGTGATCCACATCGTCTTTTCATTCATAAAAAAAAGCTAGAGTAGAGTTGTGCTAGTGCACATATTACAAATAAGCAAAGCTGTGGACAAAAATTTGATTTTACAAGTAGTATGATTAGTGTGACACGTACCAAGTCACTTTTTGGAGAAATTTGTCGAAGTGATCCTCTTCCCAGAGAACTTTCTAAAGAAAGTGCCAAAAATTCTACAAATTAATAAACGCAAATTTTAGCAACCATTAAGTAGTAATTAAAAACAAATGGACAAGTACTTTCAGGCCATATATTATATTTAAAATCTTTAATGGAGTCGTATAAACATTATTAATCCACCTTTTTTTCAAAAATAAAATAAAAAATAAAATAAATTTCCAAGATTTTTTATTATCTTTTTGGTTTCGAAAGATCACTACCGTCACCAACCACTTGAGTTTTTTTGTGTTTTTCATTTCTTTGTCGGAGTTTTTGTAAATTTTTGAAAAAGTGTATACAGAGACAATATATTTGAGACATCTTGAGGCCCAGATTAATATAAATCTGAAATTTCTTGAAATTAATTAAATAAAAAACGCACTACCTCTGCATCTGATTGGAGTTCCACAAGGAAAGCTTTTCTGATGTAATGCAGTTCTCGGGTCACAGCCTCCATCTTCAATCTGTCCCCTGGCGATTCCATTGAACAACCAACTCCGATCTTCAGGACTGAAAGCAAGCAACTCTCCACATAATTTCCATTCATTTGGCTCACTTTCTCAGTGCTAATCCCTCCAGTGTTGTTGTGGGTTTCTTCTTCTGTGGTCATTGATGCTGATGGGATAACATTTGGGTCAACAATCTGCAAAAGTCTCTCGGGCAATGCATTCGCAACAAAGGTATGCAGATTCAAACCCTCTACAAATATATCGCCGCTTGCTCTTTTCCCGGTGAACATCTCCAGCAATAGAATCCCATAGCTATAAACATCCCCTTGTTTTGATGCCGGACCGCCCATACCGTACTCTGTGATTCATAATTTTGAAATTATAGATATGCTGTAATGATTTCATGTGCAAAATGAAGAAAAAAAAAATAGAAAACTTAAAAATCTGTGGAATTTGTACAGTATTTGAACAAGTGCTTTGTTTATGTTGGTATGATTCTGAGAAAACTTATTATGCTTAGGAACTCAATTGTTGGACTCGTCGGTAATTAAGTATTGATGACTTCTTTCTTTTGCATACCTGATTATTAAACTGTATTAATTTGTGTAATGAGAACCTGAATATTAAACTGCTCGCAGTCAAAGAATAGATACCATGCTATGCAGAGACTTTTGTTTAGGCCATCAGTACTTTTTTTGGGCTTTAATGAAAATAATAGATTTAAAGTTGTTGGGTCTCTCTAGAGCTAGAAATAACTTTGAGGAGAAAAGCTATTGTTGACTTGAAAAGAAGTAATTTAGGCTCAAAGGGATTCAAGATCATAAGCAGAAGAAACACATAAAAAATATAATACATGTTACAGTTATTCATAACAATCTTACAACTCAATCAGTTTAGTTCTTAACAACAGATTGTAGGAAGTCGGATGATCAAAAAGTACAAAATGTGAAATATCATTATAGTTTAGCGTCAAATTTGAGATTTCTTACCTGGGCAAACATAGCCGATGGTTCCCATCATTCCAATTGTGCTACTTTGAGTTTGAGAATAATTATTGGTGGTCAAGACAAGCCTTGCTAAACCAAAATCTCCCAGATGAGCTACCATATAATTATCAAGAAGAACGTTGCTTGGCTTTATATCGCAATGAATGATTGTGGTTTCACACTGGTCATGGAGATAATGTAATGCTGAAGCCACATCTATTGCAACATTTAATCTTTCGATTAGGCTCAAATTTCTTGATTGTTTTTCATTTACTGTATCTGGATGCAGCCACTTCTCTAAGCTTCCATTCGTCATGAATTCAAATACCAAAGCTTTGAATTCATTTTGGTTGTAATCGGTACTGGAGCAACATGTTAAGTTCTTAACAAGATTCTGATGGCGGATGTTTCTCAGAGCATTACATTCTGTAATGAATGTCTTTGAAGCACCTATCTGATGAAGGTTGAGAACCTTTACAGCGACACTTTGTCGCTCTAGAACTCCTTTATATACAGAACCAAAACCACCAGATCCAATTAGATTACTGGGAGAGAAACCTTCAGTAGCTTCATACAGCCTTCTGTATGAAACTTTTGGAAGACTTTCTAATATGTGGAGCACGGAAGTTGACTTGTATGTTGATTTTCTCCTCCAATAAACAACAACAAAGGTTGCAAGCACAAGGAAACTTATTGCCACACTAACTATTGCAATTATCGTTTTGAAATTATTCTTCTTTCCCTGTTTTGATAGTTTGATAGGGCATGTTGGCAGCTTCAGTGTTGAAACACCACCACAAAGCTTAGCATTTCCAGTCAATGATATTGCACTTGCATTTCCAAAAGCACCACTTTTAGGTACCTCACCTTCAAGGTTATTGTAAGAAAGATTTAAGTATAAAAAAGTGGGAATTTTCTCCAAATCTTTTGGAATTTGACCAGACAGCTTGTTTCGCGAAAGATCCAACTTCTGAAGAGATTTTAAGGAAACAAAAGATGAGGGTAGAATTCCTTGGAAGGAATTCCCCTGCAGGTAAAGGTATTCCAGGATCTGGCACTTTCCAATGGTAGGTGGAATTTCACCTGATAAGCTGTTTTCAGAGAGGTCCATAGCATAAAGATTTTTAAGGTAACCTACTTCCGCAGGCAGAGTTCCGTTTAATGAATTCTTCGATAAGTTCAGCACCCGTGATAAGGAAGACAGACCAAGAACCTGATGAGGTATAGCTCCATACAGTTTATTTTGAGAAATGTCCAAGTATTGCAATCTTTGGCAGTTTCCCAGACTTGGAGGAATGGTCCCTTCTAAATTATTCATTTCCAAAGAGAGTAGGGCCAATTTAGTGAGGTTGCCTAGGGAAGATGGAATGTGTCCAGACAATTTGTTTCTGTTTATAGAAATCCATTGCATATTTAGAAACTTACCAAAAGAAGTGGGAATGATGCCAGTGAAAAGATTGTTCTCCATGGACAATTGAACCAAGTTAATGAGATTCTCAAATATTGCTCCATCGATCTTTCCAGATACTTGATTACTTCCTAGTACTAAAGAATTGAGTTGGGTTGACAAATTTGCAATGGAGTTGGGTAGGACACCTCCAAGATGGTTGTGATTGAAATCAAGTATTTTTAGTTTGCTGCAGTTTCTCAATGACCTTAAAAAGTCCAAGTCATTGGATGAATTACTTCCAAGATTATTGTGACTAATATCTAGCCACCGTAACTCTTGTAGATTACCGAAGTTGGTTGGAACTTGCCCCACAAAATTGTTAACATCAATACTAATTATTTGAAGCTTTGAAGCATTGCATAATGAAGCTGGGATGGAACCAGAGAATTCATTATCACTGAGGCCAAGAGCTTCAAGATTAGGTAGAGTGATGCCTATGTTGCCTGGAAGAGTGCCTCTGAGTTGATTATTATCTGCCATTACAATTTCTCTGATGGAGGATATATTGTAAAGAGAGGTAGGGATCGTACCTGACAACCCATTGACACCAATGTTGAAACATAACAATCTTTTCAGACGGCGAACATCATCTGGAATATGTCCTGCCAGATTATTAAAAGGCACCCAAAAAGTTTCAAGTGAAGAAAGGTTTCCAATGGTAGGAGGAATGTCTCCAGTCAAATTGTTTATCCCAGCATAGATTCTCACAAG
Source organism: Rhamnella rubrinervis (assembly GCA_007844105.2). NCBI lineage: Eukaryota > Viridiplantae > Streptophyta > Magnoliopsida > Rosales > Rhamnaceae > Rhamnella > Rhamnella rubrinervis. Next base: position 17,762,344 of record CM017578.2, read on the forward strand.
CTTGACAAGAAACCCAATCTCCTTGGGAAGTTTTCCAGTGAGTTTATTTCTTGATATGTCGATTATCTCGAGGCTAGAGCAGTTCATCACCAAGCTTACAGGAATCACCCCTCCTAACGTGTTGTTAGAGAAACTGAGAACTCGCAGTCGAAATAAACGACCGATATCTGGCGGAATTTCACCGAAGAAGCTATTGTTTGAGAGGGTGACGTACCTAAGAAATGTCAAGTTGGCAATGTAAGGTGATATGAATCCACGCAAGTTCCGTTGTGGTAGGTCCAAGGCCGTGACTCTTTGATGTCTGAGGCTACATGTGATTCCAACCCAGTTGCACATGTTTACAGAATCATTCCAGGAGCTCAACACACTTTGAGGATCACTCTCTATTGCTTGCTTAAATTTGAGCAAAGCCAAGCGGTCGGTTTCGTTACTTAGAACATGCATGGCAGTGATGGAAGCTGGCAGCAGCCATAACATGTTAAATGAGATAAAGAGAACCAAATGGTGGTTTTTTGGGATTAGAGGCAGCAAAGTATGAGGTATTAAATCGTCATGGACTTAATCCACCACAGCAAGTTTGAAGAAGGAGAGCGTGATCAGAGCTAAGCAGTACAAAAACTAAATGCCACTTGCCCTTCACTAAGTGACTTAAATTTTGAATTTCCCTTGTTTCTATTTTAGTTTAATAACATTTCTTTCATAGAACATTTTAATAAATTATAAAATTGTTGGACTTCTTCACCCTCTGTGTGCTGTATATGGTTGGGCTTATTCCTTTTTCCTGCTGTTTTTTTCCCGTGAAAGCGAATTCAATTATTTAATACCAATTAATCAATATTGATCCAGGTGGGTTTGTAATTCAATTCTAACAGTGTATTAATACAGCAGTTTAGGTAATATTTTGTTAATTAATATTAAATGAAACTATTTCTTTTCTTTTCTATCTCTCTCTCCTCGTATTTATTTATTAATTGTTATTATTTTCAAATTAACAAAAATCTTAAGTGTCTTTAAGTTTTAATTAATCGCTGCTAATGTAGCTTAAGTTTATATATATATATATATATATATATACTTCTTACTACTAATTAAAGAAATTAATGGAATATGCTATGTAATTACAACTCTCCCAAATTAAAGTTGTTATATTCCAAGCGTTGGTGTGTCCGTATATACAAAAAGATCAAGACTTGATGTAATGAACACAAGAGCTCCATAACATCACCAAATTCCTCCAAGCTAACAGTTATTTTGGTGGTCATGGAGCTCTGATATTCATTGTATAATAATATAAAAACGCTCCATTAAAATAAGTAAATATTTCTAATCAGGGGACCAATTAAAAATATATATATATATATATATATATATATATAGCTCCGTTAAAAGTAAATATTTCTAAACATGGGAACAATTAAAAAAAAATTGTTTATTTTTTTTGAAAGATTAGTTTTGTTTTTATTATATATATATATAAACGCATGAGAGAGTACGATATTTCAGAGGATATAATCAGTCAATTTCTTACAAAGCTCTGCAAAATTCCACCATATGGCGTTGTACAATTCAACCACTTTTATTTGGATATATAAACGCATGAGAGAGTACGATATTTCAGAGGATATAATTTATAAAGCTCTGCAAAATTCCACCATATGGCGTTGTATAATTCAACCGCTTTTATTTGGAGGAACTTTGAGAGACTTGGTAGCTGGTATCCATCATATAATATCTTCCTTGTGTTGTAAATTGTATTAAGGAAATTGAGATTGGTAGGTCATGTGTGTATATATAGAATCTAATCCCCAATTTTTAGCTCAATTCGAACTGGAAATAGGATTCCAATTAGGGAAAATTATAATCAACCCCCCTCATTTTTAACTCTTATGTTAATTGGCCATTCACACTTTATCTTGAAGAAATTTTCCCCCCTGAATTTTGGCATAATGTCAAATTGCCCCCTCTTTAAATTTTTTTTTTTTAATTGGAAATTGACAACATTGAAGGAGTATTGTCCGAATTAATTGCTTATATTAACAAAAGAATTGTTATTATTATTTAACCATTTAAAATACTATGATATAACACCATAGAGTTAATGACAACAAAATCGATAATTTCTAATATTATGTAGTATAACTTTCATGTACTAGAAAATGATATATATATATATATATATATATATGTCAGCATAATCTCTGAAAAATGTATGGGATACCCCAATAGACACACACAATAGGGGAAACAAATAGTACGAAAAGATCAAAATAAATGATTTCATGCATCATACGAATCAGGGGTTTAAAGGTTTTAAATCAAGAAAGCTAAAGTACTGCATAAAAAACAAATAACTCAATTAGACTACAGGAAGTACCACTTCGTCATGTACAGAACATTTAAATTTCCACTCCCACTTCACTATTCCTTTGTCTTGGCAATTTCTGGTATGGCAGCCCGGGATCAGCATTGCAGATACAACGCATTATATGTTTCAGAACAACGAAAACCAGTGAGAAAATAAAACAGTAACCAATGAACTACAAGTGCTCTCAAGAGTTGATAAGTTTTTGCACTTTCTGGCACTCTATACCATACCTTTAGGATTATAGTAATACTTCATTTCCAAGATGAAATGACTGAACATTGAGAAAAATATGAGAATAGCATACACACAAGTAATCTCAACATTGTGAAAACCACTAAAAGTGAAAGATTTTAGTATAAAAAATTGTGTAGTAGTAATAATGTGAGGTGTCAATGATGAAACAACAACATCGATATGCCTTTACACTCCTATTTGATTACATCAAACCATGCTCAAAGTTTCAGTTGATTCTACACTCTAAGACCTTTTTTTGTTTTTCTTTTACATTGTCAAAACTTAGACATATTTTCCTAGAATTTGATAGTCAATGACACAACAAAATCTACACTTTACGAGCTAGGGTCCTCTGCTTTGTTGCATGCTGTACTACTTTATCCTCCACCGGAAGGCCCTTCCGCCGTCTTACAGCATCAATGAGCTTTCTTGCTGTATTGGGAAGGACACTAGAACCATCACCAAACTCTTCAATTTCTTCTTCTGTTTTGGGTACAAAGAAAGGATCTTCAGGAAGTGCTTCCCAGTGGCTAAGCACAAGTAGTGCACTTGCCCCTCCAGAAGTCCACCTTCTAAGCTCGTCTGCAAAACCAAAGCTTTCAGAAACTGGCAAATATGCATGCACAGTGAACAACGGTGAACCTTCCTGCATTTCTTCCTTCAGAACCCGTGCACGTCTTCGTGCAAGTACAGCATACATGGGACCCAAATATTCTGTTGACGTATTCAACTCACAAAAGTACATGGCTTCCACAAGGCGTGGTTTCTTTTGAAGAACTGCCGCCCTACAAGCATCTTTCACAGCTGTCATAACCTGTCCAGTGAAGATGCCGAATTGCTCAGGTTGCTGCTGTGAGGTTTCTGACTCATCTGAATGCGCAGCCAATGAAGAAATGCAAGCTTCAACAACAAATGCCAAACCCCACATAGGTTCATCACATAAAGGTCCAGCTGCTGTAGCAAGTTGAAACCCGGATACAACACTACTCTGAAGTCGCTCAGCGTCAACAGACAATGCTTGAGTTGCTACTGAAGATGTCTTAGCAACTGTCTCACCATTGTTGGAATCATCTACAAGTCGTAATTTCTCAGATATGTGTGAGGAACCACGAATAAGTACAGAGCAGTCAGTACCATTTCCTTCAAAGTCTGGATTAAAGAGGATATTAGGACCAACCTGCCTAGGCCCAAGTGCCCAAACCCTCTTCAGAAGTTTTAGCCATGTTCTT